>JAHZNP010000006.1:49875-438774 GCA_020615345.1 Triops cancriformis | reverse complement strand
TAAAGAAAGAAATAAAACGTTGACAAAAATCCTAACTATGCGCATTTATATAGTTAATTGCCAGTGATATGTTTGTTCTTTACTCTAATACATGTAACACAGAAAGGACTGCGTAAAAGAAGATTACTTTATCACTAAGAATGACAGGTTTTACCCATTTCGCTCGGTTTTATTTTTCTTCTGCATCTTGTAGACTGTTTCTCTTAAAGAGATGAGCTGAAAATCATAACGTTACTGTGGCACAAACTCTGATACCATGACAGTGGAAAAAGAAACTAACATGTAATTTAAATCCCAGGAAACGTTTATGGATTATATCAAAGTTAATTGCTAGCTTGTCAATCGTAATTATCGATCTGTGTCAAATGAGCCGCTCTTTCAGAATTGATATTGCACTACGCGGCCATTCAGAAATACTACCTTAAGAAAATAGAACATTGCTATGGTACGAAGTATGACACCATGGTATTGGTAAAAGAAATTTGCGTTCAATTTAACACCCAGGAAACGTTTGTGGATTAAATCACAAGTTAATTACTAGGTTGTCAATCGTAATTATCGATCTGTGTCAAAACAGCCGCTCTTTCAGAATTGATATTGCACTATGCAGCGATTCAGAAATACTGCCGTAAGAAAATTAAACGGCTAAAACTGCACGAGGCTCTTGGGAGCCAGCTCAAACGTAAGAGCTAAGATGGCCAACTGCCTTTATTGCAGGTCGTCAATTAAATTGCATTGCCACCCCGAGTACTGAATACCGTACTAGTTAATGCAAAATGCACCTGCCATTGTTTTCCAAAGTCATTCATAAGAATCATTTGTTTAACTGTAGCTTTCTGTTGACTTTCTGAGTCCTTTTCCTTCATTTTGAATTGGCGTGACGTCCATTCCTGTAATAACGCGCGTTCACACTCTTCTGTCCCGCCCCTTTCAAAATGAACTTCAGGTGCCGCATCTCCCGGAGGAGCATTTAGCGAACGGGGAAGAGAGGGGATCTCTTCATTTATGTTTCCATTCCCTGCGGCTTCTTTGTCTTCATATGGTAAACACTTGAGTTTCCTAATTTAAACGCATGTTGGGACTTCACTTTTCTTTTCGACACAAGCGTCTGGAAGGTCGCGACCTTACCGGATATTAGCTTTTTCCTTCCGCAAAAAAGCAACATTTCTGGGAGGTACTCACTTCCCTCGCGGCACCTTTGTTCCCATGGGCAGCCACACCCTCTCAAGTTAAGAACTATGGATATAGGGCGAATTTTCTCCAAAGCATTTTCCCATATTTTCTCTTTTAAAAGTAAAATACGACGGCTCTCTTCACTTAACGCAATTTAATTTCAAGTAAAACATGCGTTCTTCGCCAAAGTAATCTTACAGATAATGGAGGGAGGGGCCGTGCTGGGGGTCTTCCACGTCCTTTTAACTGCAAACGATTTTGGACGCGCCGCAATATTTCTTTCTACAATACATCTACAGAGTGAAGAGAGTTTAACAACTGAGGCCAAGAGTGTGACATAAAATTTAATAGAATCTAAACACGACAGCGGAAAATGAGAAAAATAAACCTAATAACCCAGCTCTTGACTAGGTACTGTAAAAGTACCCTTATCTGCACACACTTAAAGCTATTACCTGTTTAACCAGACACATTTCGCACATACGTGCAGTGTCACAGAAAGGCAAAGACTTAGGTACTTCAATTAGCTAGAAAAGTAAAGTAAAGATTCAGTGCGAACTCGACTACGCATAGTTCAAAGGTTTTCCAGTTTAAGTTTTGGTTAGAATGTCAATTAAGAATGTTAACCATATGCCCTGCGTAGTACAATTGCTTTTGAGCATTCATGTTTAAAGTTCGTTGCTTTTCGTTCATCTTCATTTAGCAATTTGGACGAAACAGATGGAAACGGAACACAGTAACCAGTGAGTGAAACTAGAGACATTGGCGAAGATCCGCGAAATAGGATTATTAACTAAATATTGGAAGAAATGGGACAAATGATGCAAAAAATGCGATAAAAGAATGGCCGATTCTTACTTAAATAACAGAATGTTTAATAAATAGTTACATACAACTCACACATATTACCTATATAACTAACATGTAATCTAATGTACGACATATTGTTGCCATGCGCTTTTGTGGATTATGCATTTTTGCGACTATCCTGTGTAAGGACCATTCTCATGCATTACCTAACGGCTCAAAGAGCTTCTACTGAAAATGACATTACAGTTTTACGGCTTGTTCAGTGCATTTCTGCGAATTGACACCGCCATGTTTGGTCCCGATAACACTCCCCTCTTTTCAGACAGACCAGCGGATGATGACAGTGTCGGGCCATTTTAGGCTGCCATTGGGGAAAATGCTGAAACGGCGGGGAAACAAAATCGTAGAAACCTAACATGGCGACGTTCAATTTGCAAAAATTGTCATACTGGAGAAGTGGGACAACAGGATGCGGTAGAATGTTTACTACTGGCTTACTTCCCCATTGTTTACCGAAGAGCATCCTGCAGAATGTCAATCACTGCGTCACACTCAGAGGCGTAACGAGGGTCAACGGCGCCCAGGGCAAAGAGAAAATCAGCGCCCCCACCCCCACCCCGCCCCGCCCTTTTACGCTAACTTGTCATGTATTGCGACAGTCAAATTTCTTTAAGTGGCACCAATTAAAAAAGTATAAAATACTACAAATATTTTACCAAGTTGTATTTTAGGTAAATTCTCATGTTTTAGTACGTATCACTTTAAAACAGCTCATTTGATATAATTTTTACCCAGGTATTTTTTGGTAGGATGTTCATAACTGCGCGAGGATTGGCAACAGGATTCTTATGACTATACAATGGTAAAATATCATAATAAAATCCAATTAATAATGTGCAATGAACAAATATAAAACATTTGGGGGGAAAATCTGACCTTATGTTGAAATGCTACTTTTATGGCTTTCTCCGAAGCAAACTTGTCTATCATGTCGTCGAAATTCATCCGTTTGGTCTCCTCTCGTTCAATGTTAAGTAATGGTAAAGACGACAATCTTTCTTGACTCATTGACGCCCTCATATATGACAAAATCAGCTTAAAGGGCAATGGACACCAAAAACGCAAATAGAGATTTTGATGGATTATTACAATACACATTCATTTAAGAATAAAGGGATTTTGTTTCGATTTTTTCTGACGAGCCGTTCTGGAGATATTTATTTCCAAATTCTGACATTTTCCCGCCCTTGAGAATCGTGATGTCACTTGCGTGAAGATTTGAATTTCAGATTTCTTATTTCCTAAATATCTTCGTTATTATTTCGCATCTGGGAAAAAGAAAAATATATTTTCGCTAGATTTTTTGCTCTTGTTTATAAGACATTTTTTGGTGTCTATTGCTCTTTAAGCTTACGGAAAAACCGTTCACAGCAGGCATTCGAAATTGAGATATTAAGCATCATCTGCACAGCAGTTCTTAAATTTGGAAAAACATCTTCGTCGCCATATTGAACAATAAATTCGAGCAATTCAAGAATGTTAAATACTGGAACTTTTGTTCAGTTTTTGTGAAGCATTCTACAATCTAGTATTTCCTCGTAGAATTGAGATCCTTCGATATCGGTACTCCTAAATTATTTCATAGAAGAGGAATAAACTTATTCCCTAACTTTGAAAATTAAAATATAAAAGTGCACATACCAGGTGGTCGGCAAATTCTGTTGACGCTCTTTGACTTTTTTATACTTTTTCTCACTAAGTCACTTAAAACTTAAAATTCTGAAAGAATTTTTCCAGTGGTCCTTTTCTGTGTATCAGTTCTTTACCGATTAAAAAATCAGATCGTTCCTACTCCCCAATCTGACCAATTCTCAACCCATATCGCAAACGTTGGGGTTCACGTAGGTTGACCTTCTAGGACAGGAAATAAAAAGGTGCTAATTATTCCAAGAAAATGCCGTATGGTCAAGCTGGAATCCTTCAGCATAGCGACCGATATTTACCAAAGAAACCGCGAAAAAGTGACATAGGACAAAATGTATAGTGGAGCAAAGGAGATTATTTTGCATGAAAAATGGCGCCCCCCTCAAACTGGCGCCCAGGGCACGAGCCCTGCTCGCCCTACCCTCGTTACGCCTCTGGTCACACTTCCGTTTAGAAATCAGAAAGGAAGGTAAACTAACTTTCACGCACGATCTCCCGAGTCTCCTACTAGTGGCAAGAAAAAGAACCAATAGTGGGATATCCATCTGTGGTTCTAGAAAGCAAAGTACAAAGGTAGATTGGAAAGACATGATTACCCTCGAAAAAAATAGCGTAGTCCGACCTTTGAAAGCCATCGCGGAGGAATAGTTGAGAAATAAAGTTTTTTCTCCCTTTTAGCAATCCAGATCAGTGGACTTTTTCACAACCGCAACCCGAGAGCACTATCGTTGTGTAAACACAACACCAGATACGTTTACCAAGCCAGACAAAACACAACCGTATTCATGGACAACGCTCAGACCAAGGTGGACGGACTGAGAAGAGGATCGCCTAACTTTGAACTCAACTTTTGCCTGTAGGGTCCGCCACGCCATAGCGCGTCTTGACTTTTTGAGAAATGGTTAACCAGAACTGATTTACTGGTAAAGAGGATGAGTAATATCCATGACTTTTGGGCTAGACGGCCAAGTTTGTGGCCTCCTACTCTTGTCGTCCCACCAAAACCACCTTAAGAAACAAAGATTTCTTTTCGCTGCCGTGGGTATAAGAAAGAGAGAAAAAAAGTGTTGTTGCATGGCCAAGCCGTGGGCGAAAGATGGGCAGACAGCATTACAAAGTACCGGCTGCCAACGTTGGTACCCGTCGTGGAAGACAAAGCGACTACCGCGCCAAACGTAGGGAAAACGACACAAATTATTACTGTCACAATAATGGGTTAAAGCACTTAAGTTTACGGCACGTTGTAAGTAAATACAAGGTCGCAAAAAAATAGTACCACCAGCGCATTATCACACGCCATTTATTACGGACTGCAGTACCGCGGTTACTTTGAGGAGAGAAAACTTGACACTGGAAGAAAATTGGGTACTCCATGTTGAGCATACAGCAATGGAAACGGTTAGTACAGTACTACAGAATGTAATGCCCTTAACCGAGTACATTAACTACATTAAAGAGAAATGCCTTATGCACTGCATGCTTCGCTTGGTTAGCGGCCAAAACAGGCGGATCTAACGAAGTCAGAGTCAAAGGAATTCTTCTTTTGCAACATTTACGAATAAAAACATGAAAGCGCTGTGACCGTCCAAGACGAAAGCTAAACAAAGAGAAAAAAAGCAAAAAATGAAGAAAATAATGCACCAATGCTGTGTTCCAGCTCCAACCATATTCCCTTCAGAAATTTAGTTAACCGTAATTGGATACAGTTGTCGTGAAAAAGGGAGCAAGAATAAAAAGCTCTTGCAATTGGTGAATGGCACCGAGGAAATGACTTGGCAAGCTGGAAACAGCAGACGCCATCTTATTCCGAAAATTGTGTATAGAGATATACAGTTACGCTATTGTAAAAGTTTACTGTTTTTTGGGTGTCAAAATATGTTGCCGTGAATAAGAGTAGTAGGAAAAGAGTTTCCCCCCCAAAAAGCTCGATTATGCAGAGCAGGAAAGATAAAAGGGCGGGAAAGTCTAAGAGAACAGACGAACCCTTTTGTCAATGACTTTGCAGCTTCACGGTTCGCGTTTATTTAGATAATTTAATTCTTGTCAATGTGGGGACATAACCGCGGCATTCGGACTGGTGGCAGACAGCAAAGCTATTGTTGCTTCAATCGTACTTGCAATATAATGTCTTTCCGGCGACGGAATGCGCTCTTAAAAGCGGGAAAAAAGCGAGCTCCTAACTTGAGAGCCAAGCCCTCAGAAAGTGTCGTGACGTACAGTACGACGTTTACCGCGTACTGCAACTATTTTGTCCGCAGCCCAGTCAGCTAGTCTTTCTATTTTATTCCCGCTGTCGCCTTTGTTGCTGGCAAAGGACGGAGAGCTACACAGACGCAGGCCAAAAAGTTCGTTTCATCTATTCACGAGAAATGGCTTTAATCCAATTGGGTTAACGAATAAGCTAAAATGTGGAGCATAAAAAGCGACAAGGCTAGATGGAGAGCTACTTTTATCCAAATTTCGTCAGTTACTTTTCTAAGTCACAATAGTCATCCCACAAGAAAGTAATCCTTTTAGAAACCTCTGCGCAAGAATTCACTCTACTTCTCACATTTTATGGCAGATCAACACAGGCACTCAAAAGCACATGCATTATAGCTGGCTGCAGATTAAAAAAGACTTTTTGTGGCAGCTCGTGTGGCACAGGCTCCAATGAGTGAAAACTCGCACATCGTGTGTCAGTTTTCTCTATGCTTATTCAGGATTTGTTCTCAATTCGTTTCACCGATACGTACACAATAGAACAAAGTATGGTCTCAAAGAAAAATATCGACACAATCACGTCCCAGAATTGCTAAGTCACATCAAGGTTGAATTGAGCCTATTAATTAATACACTTTAAAATTTATAATTATTTTACTTGTGTTTATATATTTGTACTGGTATCATATGTTCGAATTTACGCGATTTTATTTCCCTGATTGTCTCTTAATTAACAGATTGTTCAATCCTGCCATCTTACGTTCTTGACGTTCTTTTCCGCTCTTTCAAACAGTCACTCCCATTGGCCGGCTTGAAACCGGAGAAGGAGACGTCATCCGCGCTTCAAGCATGGCAACATTTAATTTCGGCAATTTGGCGGCATTTGACAATTGCTCAATTATCGGACTAGATCAAAGTACAGGATTATAACAAAGATTTCTGGCCTTCTTTGGGGGGTGGGGGAGAGGGTTTGAGTACGATATTGTTCCTGCATTTTCACACATTTCTACACGTAAATATGCGGCTCTTCTCTCAGCGTAAACAATGCGCGAGCTAAACAAAGAACCTGACAACACAAAACACGAATGTCACTACCCAACCCAAACCTGGCCATTTCATCGCAGGTCAGGAACACTCCGACGACTGAATAAGAGTGTTAGCTTCCTATCCGTGTGGATACGTCTAGTAATACAAAGGACAATCTTATACATGGCTAAGACCGTATTTCCTTTCATGATTTGCATTAGGGGGTAAAGATAGGTACGGTAAAGCTTTGGGGACTATGTACCAATAACTCTAAAAAAAGGGCACTGACATTGTAGCACTGAACAATGACGCAGGGAAAGCTCACTGACCGAACGCAAAAAAAGAAGAATAAAATAGGCGATATCGCAGCTTGTCAGTTCGCTTTCTGTGAGCAAGTTTCCGGGCATCGCTGTCGTAAGACGACTCAAGGGTATTGTCCCCGACCCCCATAAGGACTTGGGATGGTTAGTGACGAGACAAGGACGAGCACCGTGCTAACGTTGGCTACGGCCAGTAGGGCTCGCTGATAGTCATTAGTGAACCCGAAGATAAACTAGGCGAAAGGGGTAGATAGATCTCCATCAGGAAGTGAGTGATCGCCCAGTCCGTAACGGTAAGTAAACAACGCTTCGGAAATAACATTCTAAACGAGTGGGCAGGGTTCTCTATCGTATGCATTAATTATTAGGTACACAACTAAGTTGGGAACTTACAACCAACGTGGAAGCGATAATTTGTTCGGAAGTTGGTACGTGTAAAGCTGTGCCCGGCAACTTGCATTTTAACTAATCAATAACAAGCCAGGTGCAGGGTCAGTTCCCACTTGCTCTTGCATACGTTTGATCGACGATCTCGCCCTCGTTCATATCCCCAGCCTTTTTCGCTCACTCGATTTGTCCGACTATAAATATTACCTAGTCGGCGTTGCGCGAAAGTGCATAATGGAATAAATCCACGGAGCATGACAAGAAAAGCCTGAGCACCATGGTTATTTTTCCGATACTTTTTCTTTTAGGGGGTCGGGGACTTTAATTGAGAGACTAACTGGTGACACAATTTCCTCTCAAAAGTACCTTGAGGTGGATCTATCTTTTCATTTCTCTTGTGTGGCTCTATTTCGTATTGTCCTATTTTTTTTATTATTTTTTTGGTTGGATACCAGAAATGGCTTTAATGGATGCTGATCTCTGTTTTTCTCTTTTTGTAGTCTCGCAAGGGTCATGGGTTCCTGGTCCTGTTGGGTGGTACAACGTTCTTATGCACGGTACTGTCGTCCAGGATTTCTTTCTTATTACGACTCCGTTGTTCAGTTACTTAGATTGAAGTTTTCTGGGTTGCTAGGGAATGGAAAAATTGTACCCTCACACTCGAACAACCCAGCAGCAGGGAAGTGTGACGAATGTGGCTTCCCACAACCTTGTTACATTCTCATCTCCAGGGTTCTCCCCATCCTGGATAATATTGTTGGGATTTCAAGTGGTTTCGTATTGGACACACTAGAAGAAAACGAGAGCCCGAAGTGGAGAAGAACAAAGGCTATCGCAGATGCTCCGGATGGCAGATTTTTTCCTCCCCCAGATACCTGCTCTGGAGAGTGCGTCTTCGTTACAAGGAGTACAGCTGCAGTATCTTTGCATGCTACTTCGTGCTGAGTAACTTTTTGGGAAGCGTTGGCCTGGCGCTGTGCACTTTCAAACGACCGGAAGGTGGAACTTAAAGTGAAGCCACGGTACGACCGCTACGTGTCTGGCGAAATGGAGATGAATAACACACTTCTCGGACTTCACCCAAAGTGTTTACTCCATTAATTACACGTGCCTTCCGACACTCGTTCTAATACGTAAAATAAATTAGAGTTTTGGTTGGGGGAGGTACTGTAAGCCGATACAGTAAAAACTCTTATCCGCGCCCCGGTTAAGGCCACGGTATACCACTCTTCTCGTATGGACGATTAAACTTGCGTGAACGAGTTTGTATTTTGCAATTTTTCTCGAAGTAATCTTGAGAGTAAAGTTTTGATTGGTAATTCCTAGAATATTAGGAAATGATATCTTTGAAGAAAGGCATAGATAATTTACAACTGTTCAAGGAATTTGTTTGCTATTTCCAGACGTCAGAATTTAGAAAATTTCTCCATGTTAGATTCTAGGTAATATTCATGTTAAAATTGTGGTAGAAAAATTATCGAAAATACGTAACAGTTATGGAAAAATCGACAACGCAATTTTCTCGTTTCTCCCATTCACTCAATATAAAATAAGAGAAAGGAGATAGTGACCTTAAGCCGTATATTTAGCTTGGCCAGGTTATATCCACAGAAGAAAGGTACAGTACGTATAGACGGGACGTCCTAATTTAAAGGACTGTTTCCACGGAAAGGATGGAAGTAGAGAAGTCAATTGAAGTGGCACCAATGCTTAGAGTAGACAAATTACTCATTAGTTGTTAAGACACTGGTGGTCCGCCCAACACGTCGATTACGCTGCTTTAAGCATCAATAAAATAATCTGACCTGTATTCCTGCTCGTTTCTCAAGTCATGTAGTTAAGGAGTCGGTTTAACCTCGTATCGATTTTATTTCCAGCTCTTTTCCGAAATTTCCACCATAAAGACGGTGACGATCAAACAGGTCTGACCAACCCATTTCTCTCAGTGGATGAAGCTGCTGCTTCGGAAAGGGATAACAAAAGGCCCATAAGGAAGGGCTACCCTTTCCCTCTATGTGTATTTACGTAATGGGTTTAACCGGGTAGGTTAAATCGGTACAATAGTGTAACAGAAAACGAGGACTTTAGCGCTTAATTAGTCCAGAAAGTCAACCAAAAGTTCCTTTAGAAATCCGCTTACTGCATCTGTAATGGCGATCCAGTAAGGAGGGTGCTATAACGATTTGCATGTCGAAAGTACGCTAGATGATTGTCAACAAACAATTTACCGATTCCCTAACTAAACAACAAATGTGCCATAATATCTGAAGACAAATTAATTATTTTTTTCTCTACATTACGAAAAAATTTTGCTGTTTATCTTATAATAAATAACTGATATTATAAAAGGGTTTCTTTATTCTGGATTACCCGTTTTCTCGGGTATGGAACGAAGGCTCTATTACTGTACCTGACGGGAAGAGGACTCCTACTGTAGGCTACTTTCAATCCTGGTTTATCTGAGTAAATACACAGCTGTACAGTAGAAGCCCCGTTTCCCAACCCTCGCGCTTATGGCAAGCTATCGAGTTCACCGAAGCTTTCTCCGCGAATCAACTTCTGTTCTCGTTCTAATTAAAATTACGGTGCACAATACTGTAAAACAGCGTAACTTAGAATGCTGATTACTTTACATAATAAACATATCCTTACTAAATATTACTGGACAACACATTTCTATTATTTTTTACTTAACTCCTATATATTTCGTATTGTTATGTACTTTTATATAACTAACTATTATTTCTATTCTTGTTTGGCACCTATTTGCTGTGTTAAACTTTTTTCGTAGTATCGGCTTTTCGTTTATCAGACTAGGGGCCCGTCCCATGAAGGCTGGGTAAGAAAGTTTCCTGTTTATACTGGTGCATTGGGCTAAAACGCGATTGATAAACCACCTTACGGGTCGGATGAAATATAAAACAGCGAATAACACAGAAATAATCCAAGATATAGAAGCCATGTGTAAAAGAATGTGACATTTGGCAGATAAAAATGTAATTACTCTCCATGGGGTTGATTAAACTCAATGAAGGCGTTCACTCGAGAAAGGCGGAGCTGTCATACCTTGGGTAGACTGGGAAACTTCAGTCAGCGCATTTTTGTAAATTGGACACAAAGTGGATAGAATTTCTTGCCAGGAATTCAATTTAATCAACCACAAATGAAATTAGACCTGTTAGGCTTGAACTTTACTTCTTTTTACCCGTACTACATACGACGACAATACGCGGAAGACTACTTTATTTCCGTGCTCGCTGAAGCACGGCACATTGCGCTGTTCAACTCAAGAATTCCGAATCCTTACCCTGACACGTGTTTTACTTGTTACATTTGCCTCAAGGAAAGAACGTATTGAGAAAGTTTGACTGTACTTAGTCAAAGAAAGTAACCGTGTTCTACACTGTAAAAAAATATTTTCTGAACTTACAATGATTCGTTGTGCTGCAAAAAAATTACAAGGACTTCAGTGTAAAAATACTTGCAAAAATGATTTTTTAAACGTGAATTTGTTGTAGAAAAACATTTTAAAAGTATTTTATAGTAAAGTCCTTATAATTTTTTGCTGCCCTTGTAAATTCACGATTTTTTTACAGTGAAGTGTAACAAGTCTCCAAAAAATATCGGTATCGCCGAAGAATACTGAGATCGCAAGATGGAAAGATACTTTTCTACTTCTTATTTCGGTCAGTTTAACACGTTTAAGTTTTGGAGCCACATTGCTGCATGTAGCTATGAAAAAATAATAGGCGAAAGCGTAACAGGTTTGGGAAATGTTCAGAGCCCAGAGGACACGGCGATTGCCAGGCCTAATGACCATTCTCAAAGTTAGAGTACGAGTTTGAATGGAATCATTCTCAGCGAGGGTCTGCGAAGTCCTGCTGCTCTTCCCGTCAGCCCCGAACTTTCCTTCCAGCAGCAATAGTGCCCCGGGGCCTGTTGTTGAAGTGAGGAAAAGGCACTTGTCGCCATCCTTAAAAGTCTCCCACCCATCTACTCGTGTATATTCGTCCTTATCACGCCCTTTTCGCAGCTATAGAGCCTCGGCGAGTCGAAAGTCGATCGGCCAACAAAACGATCTGGTACTGGAGCGCGAAAAAAAGGGGGCCAACGGTTGAATCAGTTTAGTTCCGTACTGACTTGCTACTCGCAGAAAAAGATCAATACAGCAACTGCAGAATAACACCTTACCAGGAGTTTTATCATTTTTTTAGTTCGTGCAGTAAGATCTTCGTTTTTGCCAATATGACATGACGAAGGAGCATATTGAAATCAAGCTGCGCCACGAGCCTACACAAAAGTAAAGAAAGTTTTGTAAAGCTATGGCAAAATGTTAGCAATGCCCAACAATACCCAAGTTAGGAATTATTGCTTTGGCTTAGACTTTCAATGTCTTCCAACATTGAAGAAAATTTTTCTCTAGGGATACATGTGTTCAAGTTACTTCGTAGTGATTGTAACAAAAGGCGATAGAAAGCGGGGGGAAAAAAAGGTTTTCAAGAGCCGTTAAGACCGCACTTCACCCTAGGAAAATTACCCTTCTGCTCTATTGTTGATCTCACAAAGAATGCATCTTTGGTAGAATGTTGACGATTCCAAACCGTCTTCTAGGTGTCGCGGCTTTTCTCAATGTTAAGACCTCAGCAATTGGATCAATCCTTCGTTTCAGCTAATGGTGAGAGTTATTTCCACGAAATCGAATACAAAAGGGGTAGGCTATTCTTTTCATATATTAAAGCTGTACGCTTACCTTTATTAATCATTCTTTTAAGTTTTTTAGATTTCTTTTTTTTATTCTAAAGCACAGTAACAATGTTCATGAGGTCGGCACGTCATTACCCGTGCTATTCGGCCATAAGAGGCTTAGATTTACAATGGCCTTAAAGAGCAATCATCCGAGATTTTCGCGATTATTTCAACCCCAAACAGCCTTGGTAGAAAACTTCAAGAAGTCAGCAAACCGATTCCCTAAACTTAATATTGCATGACACCGAAAGTCTTTGGCCAAGAAAACTGTGAAAGTTGCATACAGAAAGGCTGACGTCTCAATAAGCTAAAAGCTGTCGAGAAGGTCAACAAAGCCTGCTAATATGATACTAATGTGTGTCATTTATGCAGTAGTGCGCCAATTTAGCCTACCCTTGCGGCACGCGCAGCGAAACGCCCCCAGGGAACCCGCAGTATAGCTATTTCTATTGAGAAAGAAATTGCCAGCTAACGTTCTATTTCGAGTTTCTAAACGACAACGATACGAGAGCTTTTCCTATGTGTGTAGGCTTGTGTACGATGAATTATAGCTAACCAATTTCAAATGGCACGTGAGATGTTAGAGGTTCCGAAATTCCAGTGTGCGTAGTCAGCTCGTAAAATAACTGTACATTTCTAAAAGTGTACCAAGGGATCTGTTATTTTTTAATACTGTGACTCTTGTGTAAGCGCACACAAACCATATTGTACAATAGTTTCAATCCTGACGTATTAATCGTCCATTCTAATTTCAGTTTTCTGTAGCATTGAGAAACTTCAAGAATCCACGAAAAAAAAGAACACAAGGAAAGCTATTCTCTAAGTTTATTACACGTAAAGTATGTAAGCTAGTCTCTTTTGACACTGTCTTGTTATTCTGCATTCACACTGTGGGTGTTAACTTGGACAAATTTACCCAGAATTGTCATATTGGACTTCGCTGACGTCACAAGCCATATTTAGTAGCGTTCCATCATTCTGCGTTCTTGTGACTTCGTTTGTTTTGTTTAAAAACGACATTAGAAAAATGGAACGGTGGAAAGTTTTCTCCCCAAGGGAGTCTGTGACGTCACCGATTCGATTACATGAGTTAGTCGCGTCCTACAGTTTTCTTCTTTTTTTATTTACAAAAAAACGGATAAAGCGATCACATAATCCTTTTCCAACAAAAAGCTGGTTACTCAGAAAACTTTTACCACTGCTTGGTCCATGGATAAAGTTATCCTGGCGTAATTCAATTGGCCGTGGTATAGTGCCGAGTTTGTGTTAGTGGCCAACTCGGAATATTGATACGTGTATAAAATTATCCAGGGCAAATTTTGCAGGGTGAGCATGATATTATTTCTACTGGTAGATATGACAACCTTCGCCAAGCTGGCAATAAATGCAGCGTAACTAGGAAGTAGTTATTGTTACCGTAATTAAAATATTACGTGCTCGCTGCACAGTCGTGGATACAGCGTTGTGTTTTGCTTAAATGTGAGTGTTTCGCGCGTGACAGCCCGAAAACCTTGCATGCTCTACCGAGAGTATTTTCTAGCGAACAAATCACGGCAATTTAAAGCCAGAAGTCTGGAGACGGCGCCGAGCTGTGATGAACAGGTGTTATGGGGGATGAAGTGAACATGGTACGATGCGAAATTTTAATGTATAATCTTGCTGCAAAGTAAAAGCCAGTCTCTTTAAGGACATGATCTACGGAGTCTTAAGAGTCTGGCTATTCGCGATATCCTTTGTGCATTCTTTATTATGTGCAGTGACTCTTTACAAATCAATATAACTGCATAAGGTAGACAATCTCAACAAATTATGTATGTAAATAAGCTAGCGTAACTACTTTATATCCTTTCGGGATGTTTAGCCACGCTGTTACCTATTCTGTTAACCAGTTGGGAAATAGGTCATCACATGGCGTAGAAAAATCTTTCTGACAACTGGAACTACAAAGATCATCAAATTATTGTTACATGCCAAGCTTACCAATTCCGGCCTGAACTCGCACGATGCTCTTATCTGCAGTCAGCCAGAGCAGCAACAATGTCCAAAAACACGTTGCCATGACGATCAAGTAAGAAAGTAAGGCAGGTCTCACTCTTTTGGATTTCTTTTGCTTTCTTCGGGGGTCCTTTAAGCCATCTGCGGATGAAAATAAAAGTGCATAATGAGATCATAGCAATGCGGCAAAAAATGTCTTTCCTCAGGCCTTATAGGACTGTAAAAAACTGACACGCCGTAACCGCATTCCTCAGTTTATTACATAGGCACTGACATGTGACATTGACATATTTTCGAAAATCGTCCCAGAGCCAAGTGCAAATTCGATGGTGGCTCTTATCATGCACTTCCGTCAGAGAAGCTGCCTTGCCACGCCAGCGACATGTTGTAAATCTAAAGGGTTTTGTGGTTTTCTCCATCACAAACGGATTGCTTGGAAAACGCTGGCTAAGTCAAGCAACGAAGCAACGAACGGCGAACAAGCCTGAAAAGACGCGGATATGCGACACTGTTGTGCAGGGAATAGGGACGAGGGTGACTCTATTGATTGACGGCCGTGTGAAAGTGGCACTTGCCTGTCGCCTCTGGGGAGGAGTCGGCTAAGCCCTGTGGGCCTTCGCGGGTGAAGTTAGCTTATGCCATAATGCGATATTCCGCCACGGGAGTCCCGGCAGAACGACGGCCAGGTTAGGCATGAAAAAGGAACCGTCCGTGCCCAACACCCGCCGTTCGCGTATTGCTATCGTATTGCCTAGCGGTTTTTGTCTATGATGACAATGAAAGCGGCGATGACGATTACTTCTAGTTTAATCTCACTTATGGCCACCAATTTCCTGCTCAATTAACGGCGCGGCACAAAGCACAATGACTCCTTTAATCATGACAAAGGAACCTAATTGCACGCCCTTTAATACGGGCTACGTTGGTGGTATAAAAAAACGAGTTAATGTAGCTCTTGAAATTGTATTGCTAGTAACTGAGGGTGACTGAGTACGAACAGATACTGTAGCCGTAGCTTTTCTAATAAAAGGGAACGCGCCAGAAAAAAGAACAAGCCTTCCCAAATTTGAGTAAGTAAACTGGTTGAATAATCCAAGAGGTAGGTCTGGCTTCTTTAGACAGCTCCTCCGCTCTCATGTTTCGCTCTTTCCATTCAAAGAGGGCATCGTATAGTAGCGCAGTCCTTTTCCCCCTTTTTTCCATGAATACGAATGCAAGGAACGTCCGTCATGTGCCAGAAAGACAACGGACTCTGATTTCTTCTGGCAGGAAATTCGTTCGACAAATCTATAAAGATAACAGTGGCATAAGCTGCTTGCATACTTTAAATTGAAGCGATAGTTCCCGAACTTTTTTTTCGTTCAGGGTATCTTGAGTCAAGTAGCTTTCTTGGAGCGAAAAGTTTAGATTCTACTATGTCCTGCGAACATTGCATAAAACGTTATGTGAACATGTGAACATTACGGGCAGTAGTAAGTTCGGCAGTTCGGTTTTGGAGAGGACGCGAAAAGCATTCACGATCATCGACGGACAAACTATTTTTTTTCTCAGAAAACTTGTAAAAGCTTGAAATGATCTTACGGACGAAACTAACGTTCTTAAAGCTGCGCTGAAATTCAGGATGTCAGACTTCCCCCTCCATAATTTCAGCTGCAAATTGCAGGACATGCTGGACAAACCTACCTTCCCGAACTCATTTTCTACCCAAACATGCTTTACTTGTCACCCACCCCAACCTCTCCCTAGTTTGTATTACGTCCTGTGCGTTAGCTTCGAGAGGCTCTATCCTACGAAATAACAGATATACGGTACTAGATTCTCTGAAGAGTTCCTTCTATGTAAACATTTCTGGTATAAAAGAAAGAGACTCTGACTTACACTTTCAAGAAAATACTAAATAATGTTTCAAACTAAGAGAAAAATTTAGCATTCAAATATAATAAAAGTAAAAATAGTAAATGTTCAAGAAGGCATTTAAACGCGATATTCCAATAGCGATTTTACGAAACAAAAAATGACAGGCTGGTATTTTACTGTTTTCCCATTTCATAAAAAAATTCGATTTTATTCGTAAAGGAGATCGTAGCATAAAAGCAATGCAGTCAGGAATAGACTTGGTCTATATTAGCATTGTGATATGAGTCTGTGTTCATGTTGGAGGTAAATAATTTGCTTTCCTAACTCAATTTATAGTTATTTAAGCTTCCAAGACTTTTTTTGCTGTGCTATAGAAATTCTAATGCAATCGATTCTGAAAGAGCTCCGACTCAGAGCGTTTTGCAGCAGAAGAAGTGAGAAAAAGCATGAGCCATGAAATACCCTGCTTATTACTTTGTTTAGTGGTCTATGTAACCGTGTAAATTACGTTCCATTTTTTGATTAAAGTAAAGCGAGCTATTGAAAGCCTCGCGAAACAACGCCCAGAAGGCAAATTTCTTTACTTTGGTGAAAGCCATCTTCTTCCCAGCATCTAACACAGCTTTTAAAGTCCTGCCGTTTTCAAACATACTAAATCTTTTTGTTTTTCTCAGGTAAAAGACGCGCACGACGGTGGAAACAGCGGTGTCTGTCTTTTTTTCCCTAACAATGAAGCAGGTGGAGAGTTCGATATCGGATTTCCTGCTAACACGGTCAGACAAAATCTACTTTTAGCAATACCTTGCGGACTAGATTAAACCCTAGCTAAAGATAACCTACGTTCCCTCATCAAACTTTTACGAATAACATTTTCAACGAAATTTCTATCCCTTGTATTCTTCTCCTTTTTCCAAACACAGCGTTTCTCCTGAATGGTTTGGAAGCTCCTGCTGGTTGATGGATGGAAAAAGTAGCCACAGTTATTTGTCTTGCCCTTAGCTGGAGATAGCAAATTGCTTCCGTCATCGCTGGACAATGGTAACATAGACTCGGACTTCACTTGCCTTTTTTCACGAACAAGCGAGTCTAAAAAAAAAAGACTTCGTGATCAAAAGTCTGAAACGTGGAGTTTTCCTTTCTTTAAAAAAAAATGCGGGGGTACAAAGTGCTTGTCTGGTACACCTGCTCGAGACAAAAAACCAAACCTACACCCGGAAACCAGAAACGGATCTGCAAATGTTCCCTCCAGAACACATGTGTGCCCAGCTTCATGCTGAGCTTTTAAGTCCTTGTTGGGAGCCAGGGGCTTCAACTTCATCATGGGCTTCTGCAATAGCGTTTCTGTTCGTAGTATTTTGGTTCTTTTAACCTTTTAAGATAAAAGATTTTTTTTTGAACACGTTCCAAATTCATAGAGCTATTAGTCTTAACAAGGACCGCAAGACCACAAAACAATATTTCCATGGGGGGAGGGAAAGCTGGGAAGGGGGGGATGTGATCAGACGAACCACTTAATCATTAATCGTGGCGCTAGTGGCGCCCCCCCCCCCCCAACAGGAAAGTGGGATGTCTATGCATGCAAGGTTTTTTTGCTAATTTTGCCAGATCAAAGAGATGCGCTCACGAAACCCATAATCGGACTTTTTTTTCGCAAAGTCCTCATTTTTCTTTCATAATTAATTGTATTGCAAGATATAGCTGCTGGTTGAGCGTGACAGAGCAACTAGAGTATTTGACTATGAGCATGCGAACGAAAGTTCATATTCGGGCGTAAAAGAAAAGCGAACTGACGTCAACTGAGCCGAACAGAACATGGTGTGGTCACTACCGGTTCTTCCGACACAAAAAGACAGGCGACTAGTCAAAAGGTTGACAAGTTTGGGCTTCTTTCGTGCTCTTGTGGCTGGTGATAGGCATCTAAATGTGTCTAAATCAGAAAGTCATAAAAATGATACCAAATTTATTACATCGGCTTGCATGGCGTTGGAACGACGCATTAAGGGGCAAACACGGGCGTAAATCAATTACGATAAAGTAGCCGAAACCTTTCATAAATCTAGCTTACGTTCCTCTGTTTGTGGGTGATTTATGAAACCGCTAGAAAGAGACCTCGTGGAAGATAAAATAAATAAGAAAGAAATACAGAATGCTTTCTGGTTGATTTTTCAAACCATCCACGTATAAACGATCCAAATAAGTACAACACGTAATGAACCACGTCCGCAATGCAGGGAAACCTATCAACGGAAACGCTCTCCGACCTTTGTTTTCGCCTGCGTAGTCCATTTGCTGGGCCGCAGATGTGGCAGAAGTGAAATAGGAAAAGCAAGAGCTCTGCATGTAAGTTAAATTTACATATTTGTTCATACATGCCCAGTAGGAAATACGGAGTCCAGTGAGGTCACTAGAGCGTGACGAGACCCTAACAAATGAGAAAATAACAATGACATGTAATTAAGTCGACTTTTCGGTGTCAGGAAGTTAGCTCGGTGTGGGGAACCATTGGTTCCCTAAGATAGTGTTACCAATCGTCCATACGCTGCAAACATTTCCCTAGCATGCCACTGGAAATGTGCGCCTTGCCCAAAGTCAACTTAAGTTTTGGTTATGAAATACACCACATACCGATGCACAGTAAACACTAGCGCCGTAAACCTGTAAAATAACGGTGGAAAAACTGACATATTTTGAAACACAGTGGCTGCCAAACAGAGCTTGCCTCTTAACCCGTGGAAAAGTTTGTAAACTTTTGTTAACGCCATCTAATTCCCTTATGTTTCAAATCTGAAAAATCTCATATTCTTTTCAACAAAATGGTATTTATCTTGTCTTGTACTTTTTATTCGTACCGCAAAATTGCACTTGTACGCTATAATATTAACGAATTACATACATTACTGCTTTATATTGCGTGACCTAAAAATAAAAGTCTTAAGTTAAATTTTCACCAATGGGAGCTGTACACCCCACGCGAGTAAAGCAGAGATCGATGAGAACACGGATTTTCTTGTAGTCCAGTTTACATTTACACAGTAGTAGCCCTCATATCCGTAGGCGCGGCAATGTGCCCTCAAACGGATAAACGAAAAATCGTATAACATGATTTGTACCTCGCAAACTAGATTTACAATATTTACGCAAGTTTTAGATGCATATTTATTAAACTTTTTTACTTGGCTAGAGATATATTTTTCTTTTTCACCGGTATCTTTACGCTCTTCTTCTACCATTCAGTTTATTATATATCCAACTAACTGGGTCTTCATTAGATCAATAAATAAACTCCAACGCTTTTAGTTTTCCACTTCCACTTTAGTGGAACATATAATATGTTCCACTTTTTGAGTCCACGATTCTGAAGTTAAGGTAAGTGAAAAGCATTGGGGCTAAAAGCACGACGTCAGAATTTATTACAATGCAAAAGGCACGGATAACTATTGCTAAGTGAAGCACCAATCCAAATTCCCCTAAGTATGAATAGGGTAATAATTGAATTTTTACTTTGATTTCTGGACTAATCACAGTATCAAAGCCTTTTTTTGTATTGCTCTTGTTTACAATGTTGAAATAGTAATTGTGAGAAGTGGATTCGCGGAATTTTTTTTACGAGAACATGTCCTGTTAAAACGTGTGCTGACGATTGCTTCGACTGTAATGTATATTCATTTGTCCGTTCAAGTATTAACTTGAAGCGTTAAGGTCAGTTTTGCTATCCTGTGGTCTTACTGAATAACAAATCGTATAAACAGTGCGAGCGACTTCAGAAATTGGACCTGAGCCAGTAATCTGGATAACCGTCGACTGAAAATGGGCGAACAGCAGGGTGTCTACTATTTGTCAGCCAGCATAGTTTGTTTAAGTCTAGGTTGTCACTTTGTAGAATTTTAATGGTTTTTCCTTCTTTTGATTTGCGTGACACAATATCTCGTGAGGGAGTAAATGACGGAAGCAAAAAAAATCGTCAAGGCCAGATGCACCACAAAACCGAAGATGTTTCTAATGACGATCGTAAAACAAAGAACAGAGCGAGCAATTAGGAAAATCAATAGAGGCGAAGCTTTCCTTGTCTCGTTCAAAGAGGTTTCCGCAATTGTTTAGCTCCTCTGCGAAATGAATCCTTATCGGCTTGTCATGTCAACGTCCCGACTAGTCAAGGGACTCCAGATTAAGACCTACGGTGGCAAACACACCACACGAAACAGGCAAATCAAGCTTTCATGTGCAGCGTAGCGCTGAGAAAACGAGAAGCAAATATCAAACAAGCTTAAAAAGAGAAGAAATCGCTTTTTAATCCCAAGCTACCTAGAACGCATCCCTTTCCTTCTGACTCACACCGAAAGGAACAACATATACAAATAGAGTTAATTTTGCGAGACCTGCGATCTAAACACAACCGATCGAGTACATCGAGAAAATGTGAAAGAATTAGCTACGATAAAAAAAGATAAATGCCTAGCCTGGGAAAATGAACAGCGGCGCGTTGCTTTTCCAGTCCCGTTTTCACGCACTGTGCAGAATAATCGATGCTTCCTTTTACGAAAGCAAAACAAAACTTTAATCATGACGACATTACACCATCTCTGCCTTAGCTATAGTAGCACTTAATATAATAGGCTTAAGCTAGAAAAGCTTTTCAGCCTGGATCAAAGCCAAATGTTCCCGTCCGGGTTTTTCTCGCGTATTTCCAAAATGGGCTGGTACATGAATTGGGACTAATGTATGAGCGCTGGATAATAATCGTGAATATGTGGCAAAGTAAAGGTTTCCTTCTCCCTGCTGGATCTCAATAATTATCCAAAAGGTCTTATTCTTTCTCCTGTTTTCAAAGGCCAAGTACCGAAGTAGGCTTTCGATGAAAGACTACGCATCTGTGCAGCCAGGCGACGTAAACACTACAATCTCATCTCCTTTTGGGCTCAAGACCTTTTTACGCATAATGGAATGGAAGTGGCACACACTTAACCGGAGAGTAACCACAAACCGCCAAAGCCAAGTTGTTCCAATACCCAATACTGCAGTGCGAGTGTGTCATTTGTCAAACGGTTTTTGTGACGTTTTCTTTTGCGATTGCGATATTGATTTTCTGTCGAAGTGCTTCTTCGCTTATTATTACCACCTACTTCGGTGTACGAGTAAGCCCAAGGTGTGATACGGATTTGCTGCGAGTGACTCCTTGGGAAGTCAATAGTTTCGTATACCCAGATCAACATAAGAAAAGCGAAGTTGAGAAGAAGGATTATGTTTGATGTATTGTACAAAGCTAGGTCGTATGTCAAAATTTTCTCCCTCGATACGTGAGTCTACCGGTCTGGGGAAATAAATCTAACGGAAGTGTTATAAAAAGTAAAGGTTTGGTATGGAGCGATCGATAGGGGTTTTTCGCCATGTAAAGAGTTCAAGGTACGAACAAATGCAGTAGACGCTTTGTAAAAATAAGCTGCAACAAGCTTACTTGACTTACTCACTAAAGAATTGAGATGTTAAGTCTTACAGTGCTCTTTACTAAAGAAATGAAACCAGAGACAGAGTACCCTGATCATTGAATGTTTTTTTTAGCTTTTTGTTGTAACCAATAAGATTATTTGATGGCGCCGCCTGAAAAGAGGGGTTATGAATAAAAATAGCATTGCTGCAGTTTTGGAAAGCTCCCAGCTTTAATTCCTGTACCTATCGCTGACTACTGCGAAGCCGACAGCTAAGGAAAATCCAGTCTTGGCGCCATCACGCCATTCCATAAGGAGCAAAAACGAAAAGTGGGCATTAATAACATAAAAACTACGGGCAAAAAAGCCAAAGAGAAATGAAAAGGGATAAAACCCTTTTGAATGAGTGGAAAAAATGTTCTCAGTCCAAAGTGTTAATTTCATAGAAACGGACGTAAATGCAACTTTTTTAAAGCTTGAAAAGGAAAAAAAAGTTGACCTTTTTATTTACGTAGTATTTGTACAATAGCGAATTGGCAACCGAGCAACGAAGTTTCTTCCGCAGCTGACGAACGTTAGAAGTCGCTTGAAATCTGCTCCTCGGAAATTTGTAATCTTCTTGTTACTATCGTTCTTTGCTAACAAGCTCGCTTTTAACATGGCTACCACTTTTTTTTATCTATGATTGAATTAAGTGGTACACGGGCTATAAAAGCACGAGCAAATTAGCGTGTTTTTGTGATTTCGTCAAACCCGTTGCGAAACTATGTCTCAAATGGACCGAACTTTTGTCAAGCAGGAAAAGCCTTAAAATCCGCTGCTGCTAGCCCTTTTCTCTAGTAACGATTGCTATTACTCATGTTGTCATGACACCGTGTATCGAATAATAGCATACACGATCTACTAGAACGTGAAAATGGACAGGCATCCTCACGGACGGAGAACCAAGACGAAGTACCCAGGTTTCCGCTTAACCAGCGGGCATTGGTCCTAGACCTATTTCTTCTTACGAAACAGCAATTGTGAAATACGCAAAGCTTGAGTAATTACTTAGAAGTAAATAATGGAAGTAAGTAATGGAAGCAATGACCTATCTCGCTACACTTACAAGGAATCATAAAAACTTCGATGCATAAATAATTTTTTATTTTTTTTTGTAGAGCACTGCCTTACATTGTGTTGACGTTGCCAGTCAGCTTTTGCCTTCCAGCACGATTTTCAGTTTCATTTTCTTTTTCATTTATCTTTCTTTCATCCCGTTTCACTTTTTCACCTGATGAAGATACCCTTTACAGGAAGAAGACCATAAAGTGATTAAACCGTAACGAATATAAAATAATACTGTAATGAAGTCTCCTGGAGAAATTTATTCGTGCCTTTAGACAGGATTCTTGACGGGTATAACAAGCGGACATTTTTCACAAGCTTATGGCTTATTTCTTATGATTAGGGCCGCTCGACGTCATTAAGGACTTGCTATGATCACGTAACTATAGCGATCAAACTAGTTATGTACTCGTGTTTTCGTCGTGTGTGGGAGTGAGGAAAGTGTGTAGTGTAGAACGTGGCCTGTCCTAATGAACCGACATGTTGTTCCCACATCAGACAAGATTTACCTTTTTTTCTCTCTAATCATTCATGTTCTTCGCAATCGAATCTTCCGACGAAGCACTTGTCGTTGTTCATCGCATTCCACTGTGTTTGAGAATACGATTAATCTCAAGTATAGGCTCGTTACTTCTCCCGCTGAAAAGCCTGAGGAAGCTTCCAATTTTGGGCATGAAGCTTTCAACGTCTGTGCTCGAATATAAGGGTATCTTTGAAATGCTAAGTCCTGCTATCTTGCCATAAAGTTTATGGGTATGTTTCATCCACGGAGCAAGGGCTCGTCATGGGAAGCGTGGATCTATCATAGGCTCACATAACCCAGCTCAACAAAAGTTAGTCAGGTAGTTTAGCACTGTGTGAAAGATGGAGATCCGAAAGTGTGACTGAAATTCCGCGCTGTTTGTTGAGAATTGAATAAGCTGGGGGTGGAAGCGCTCTTGGCAGTCGTCTGTCAAAGCAAAGTTGCTTTCGTTCCCTTTTCGCTTCTAGTCCCCGTGTCCCAGAGACCATAAACTCTTGACGCTTTCGAGACATAATTTGTTTAGTGGCAATTGACAAATGGAGAGGCAGTTACTTGGACGCAACCCACGAAAGATTTTCCGATCGACGTGGTCTTTTTTTTTTACATCCACTTCTCCGCAAGCTTCCTGACGGATTTTTAACCTCCGTCTGCACAGAGCCAATATGACGTCGCCAGCCGAAGGGTTGCTAATACCAACTTTCGACACTAGTGGATTCGTGACGTGAATTCATAGCAGACTTTTCTTCCTAACAAATTGTCCTTCGTAAGGACATAAACCAGGCTGGAGCAGTAAATAAAGTCAGAAAGTACGACTAACCTTTCCTTTGTTGGCAAGTTGTTGTTAGAGAACTTACACTTTAGGGGACAGAATACCATGCGACAACAATAGCGATAGTGGACTCTTTGATAGTGCCATGTACTGTACTAAATACCAAGCCATCTGTTCCTGAGTTAGGTTTTAAGCCAAATGGGTCAGTGCATACACTAACCCATTTGGCTTGAATCCGAGGTACGTCGAGGTACTCTGACTGGGTGTGATTTGGGAATGCAAAATTCGGTTCCCCTTTTACTTAAATAAGAGCTGTTTTGGGGCTGTGTAGCTAATTAATACCTGGATTCTCTTCGTTAGCATCATAACGTGAGCTACTCGATACGCATTGCGCATGAAACGTGTGATGAGTTGTTAGCACATACTGTTCTGGTATAAAACATGACAAACTTCAAGTCTTTTTCACATGTTTTGTGTTGAAAAAATCTTAAAAGGATCTTTAAAACAGTCTAAATTGTTGGAACAACATTCCTAATTTAAGAATAATAAACCTACCTGCACAATTTATGCCATCATTTAATTTCTCTTCATTTTTCTCTCCGTCTGTCGTCACTAGAGAACGAAAGTTTACTATCGAATTCATGGAGCCTTGTTCACTAAATTCCACCACCCCAAAAATAGAAGCAGATTTTGCCAAGTACGTGCGGGTTCAATCTTTTTAAGCCGGAAAAATTGCCTTTAGGATCAAAGCTCTGCCGTGTTCCCCTCCAAAAATGAGGTCTATATGTAGCCTATACAAATCTGACAAAAGTTAGTTATCCAATAGGAAACAAACCGTAATCTACACAGTAAACTTTGGCTTATAATAGCCCGGAGTATAGTATTGGTACAATACAATAAAATTACTCATCCTGTCGATTGACTAGTGGATTTTTTTCTTCAATTTTCACCCTCGATGTCACCTGCTTCAAATTTGTAAACTCTTCGTCGAACAGTTTGTGTTGAGTACCAACGTATTTGTCACATGAGATACCGTTATTATAGCATGTCCTGCCCTCCCCCCGTCAATTGTTGACTGTTTGCTGTCTAATGTTTCCCCGAAAAAGAAGAAAAATCCAGGAGGACTTCCGTGATCCCATCAGAGCAGACGAGCTGCACCTTGTTATCGCACAGGGTCTTACTTCCATATTTATGGGATGTACCGGCCTTCTCTTCACCTTTTCCTCTCACCAGTTTACTTGATGCAGAGCTAAATCTAAGGTTTTTAAGAGTTGACAGGAGGTCACCCAACTGCAGAAGTTATAGATTTTGCCACTGTTAGCTAGTACATCGCTGCACATCCAGTGACACTAATACTGAAATATAGACTACATGGCATCATTCATTTTTATCTACTTGTTTACGGTCAAATGCTGCAAGGTACCAACCCTTTTTTCACTGGAGAAAGTTACAAAAGAAGGCAAATAGTTTATCGTCTTTTTGTTACAATTCTGTGTCCCTTTTCTTGTCCTTGTTAGGTTCGGTTGATATAGCGCTATAGTACTGGACGTACTTACGTAAAGGAGAATATCAGAGGTCAAGGAAACAAAAAAGTTCGATAAGGGTCCAAACGAACCCGCGAGAGCGTTGCCTTGAAATAGCTTTCCCTGTCTAAATTTGATATCTTGTTTTTTTCTCTGTTTTCTATTTTTATTCTTCTACCTTCCAACGGAAATGATGATGAACTGGTAAGCGAAATCCAAAAAGAATGTAACCGCGCCTATACGGCGCGACAAGGAAGGGATGGGCGCTTAATTCCATAACCTCTGCTTACAATCATACAAGCTCTTAGCTGTAATTCATTTCCAAACCAGCGGAAACAAAAAGAGTTCTGCTCTAGGATGCGCACCGGTAATCCATTATGAAAAACCGATACCCACTGAATCGGCCCACTCTAGTCCATACATATCGCTGGCTAATGGAACACGAAAGAATAGAGCACAACTTAACAGCTTACCAGCATGCAAGATTGGAATAGGCTTTCGCAGGAGCGGGACACGACGAAGACACAGGTAAGCAAGGCTTGCTGCATGGATAACAACACGAACTCACGGTATGTTTGGCGCTAGCGACAGCAAGAGAACTCCCGAGGTTGGACCAAATATAAGCGAAAGAGGATATTAAGCGCGAAGCAAACTGTCTAAGTTTCCAAAAACTTCACATTTTTAGGAACACACGCAATGACTTGTGTGTTTTCTTTCGCACACCCGAAATGAGGTTTTAGTATCCAACACGCGTCGTCACTGGCAGGGAATTGGAATGGTCACCTTTCGCCGAACACTTCCGTCCCGTGCGTATATTGCGTACTAATTATAACTGAACGACCAATTTACCGTCTGCCTCCCAACTTTAATATCTTTAGGCTTGCATAATGAGAATTCTGCCAAGCATTTCACTCTCTGCGTCCCGTGCACAATCTGTTAGCACACAGAACCATGCAACTAGCACGTTGCGACTGGAATAAGCCCTCGGAATTTCCGTGCTGGCTCGGCCTCCCCGAGTACTTCTTCGATTCGAACTAACATGAATCAAGCTTGTTGTGGGGGCATGGAACAGCAGGCCGACAGCGCGACTCGACGCGACGGACGAGGAATAAGCTTCGTGTTTCAAGTTCACCCCTAAGATAAGCGACAAGACTTGCTGTATTCGGGTTTGGGCACAATTCTGGACTTGCGCCCTTCCGGAAAGGCATCGATTTGTCAAAAAGAGCCGGCTTTTTGTTTTCCTTCTTACCGAATTCGTTGTATTGCCCAGAAGAAAGTCGCGGCAAATCTACACTGCCGTTGGTTTGAAGCTGTTCGACCAAAGGTATTCTTCCATTTGCTTCAGCAGAACTACACGCCAGGGGAAGAGCTGGGGATACGCTGAGCGAGCTTCACAATCTTGCCTTTTAGAACTTCCATAAGGAGACTAGTTGTAAACTTCTTCCATCAATTGAAGCGTGCTGAGGTCGAAGTGGAAACTTTGAAAAAAAAAATGAAAAGGGGAAACATTAGGAGTAAAAGCTACACGGGGCCCAGTCGGTCATAAAAATGTAGCAATGCTCGACATCGGGAGAACAACCTGCTAAAAATTCTTGTCCAATTCTTTTTCCGGAGGAAATAAAAAAAATGAGACTAAACTGGAGAAGAAAACTTCAATTGCTAATTGAATAGTACGCTCTACAATTCTTCCTGCATTTAGCAAAACCGCCTTCCATGGCGTCTGTAAATTTGTTGCCGCAACTTCCAATACTTTATACGTGTTTACTGTCACGTGTAGTTTTCCTACTTTACTCTTCGCGGCAAATGCTTAGCCTAGTATTGTCTTCATAACAAAGCGCGCGGGTAAGCCCAAGAGTACAATGATTCATTTTACTCCGCTGAGGAACTATAAATCATCAGAGAAGAAAAAGTATAACAAAAGGACGGTCATAGCTGATGCTGTTATGGGCTAAAATAATGCTTCGAACGTGGCTCATTCTACTGAAATCGATTCAGGTGCTAACCAAGAAAGAGTATATGAGCTACACGGGTACTCTAATTTATGGCTGTGTTGGGTCCAATAATTGATAGGTTCGTTAGTCGCCAAGGTGGTGGTGGTGGTGTGGTGGTAGTGACGGGCCTTGTGTTTCTCTCCCACTCTCCCTTTGCTTGACGTTGTAACATACAGTGTGTCCGAGCTTGGTTGATATAAAATAAATCAATGAACGAATGGTGAGGGTAAATTAAAAAGAGGTAAAATACGAAGAAAGGAAAGCAATGAACCGAAAAATCTATAGCGCCACAGGAGATAAAAAAAGGGGCAACTATTGCTTTGCGTTAATCCATAGTAAGCACGACGGGCTTCGTCCCAATTACTAAGGCTATACCCCTACTGTATAAAAGCCTATATTGCAAATATTTTCCCCATTCCGAATTCCAGGATTATTGTCTTCGTTCCCTCCTGAGATCGGGATTTTCCCTCCTCCGTATTACGTCTCCAGGTCTGCGTTATGATCATTCTTTCCTCGCACCCATTTTTACAGGGAAATGTAAATTACCAGTGGGAGAAAAATTGGCACGTGGTAACCGACATAGACGTAATCAGATTCCCGTTGTTAACGCTCATGTCATCGAATTCGTCCTTTTAAATTGCGGAGGGGTAAACGGAACTACAGGTCCTTAAACAAACTGCTTGACGACGAAATTAGTCCAGCACGCACTATGTGCACGGCATGCAGAATTTGAGCGAGAGAAAAAAAAACAGACGGACGTGAGTGCGGTATGTTTTTGTATTGGAACATAGATCTCCGTTCTTGTTCATAGTTTTGCTTCTGCTTCTCATTTACCATAACATGGATAAAAATAATTTCGAAACATCGGTGTGGCACCTCAGTAATCCAATCAAAATTAGACAGACAACACATTGCTCAAACATGCACAAAAATCAAATCTTCGAAAGAATTTTTGCCCTCGAAACCTATTCGCCAGGAATGTCGTTCTTGTTCTTTTGTGCCTCAAATGTTTCACTGATATGGCTTTTTCCCCTTGTCTGAATATTCAATTATTTGTTGCATGCCTTCACCCAAAAGTAAAGTCTTTTGACCCTTTTTAAAAAGAAACTTATCTACACCATTTCATGGAAACATTCTAATACCATATAGTGAGTCCATGACAAGGACGGACATAACATCGAGTGCAAACACCCAGTGTTTTCTTTTTTCTTCTTTTTTTCTGTATGCATGTGTGCGTCACATAAACGTAGTTTCCATTCAACGTCTTCGTCGTACATATAAACCACTTTCGTTTAAAAACAGAAACCGACTATTGCTTTTGTTAAAACACGCGTACGTCATCTAACCGTTGCGGAATAAATCTAGCTGCCCAACCTCGTGCTCATTCGTTGTACTTTTCGGGAACTACGTAAGAAATATCGTCCCACGGATGGCGGTACAAGCCTTGTTTCAAGCGCTTCTGGTCCAGGTAATGACCTAGACATTTAACTCGTTTTAATCCTGCTTCTAGTCCGACATGAGCTACTCACCAATGAATCCTGTAGAGCGACCTAGGACAAATAAGCCATTGATCGTACCAATTTCCACGTACTCGGCAGCTTCCTCCCTAAAAAAGCGTCAAACATATTAACTCCACGTGCTTCTACAGCCATAGCGCTGCAATCGTGCCACTTAATTCCCCCCCCCCCCAGCTAAAAGACGACAGAAAGCGACAGGCCCGAGACAAACCCGAGCCCCAAGTCTAGTTTACATAGCTCATTCTCCGGCAGCTTTACAACTTTTGGTTTAAGTAAAACGCCAAAAACCCTAATGCATATGAAAGTAACTGCTTTGATCTTTGGCGCTACAAAACTTTGATCAATCAATGATTCCACACGACCCGTCCCCGAGAACGCTGGGGAAAGTTGGTGGGGTGGGTACTTACAGGGTAAAACATCCAGAATGTCTTAATAGATCCACAAAAGCGGCGGCAATGATTCCATCGACGTTGAGAATCAGATTGGGTTTCTTGGAGGTCGTGATCTTCTCGACTTCCAAGGCGAAATCCAATAAAGGTGTGGCAGGGAAGTTCTCTTTCACAAACTCCTTAATGAGCATCACTCGCATGTCGGGATTGTTAATCTGCAGTCGACATGACACGTGCATTAGCAAAACTGGAAACTTGGGTGTCCCAAGCAGACACACTTACACTTTTCACTCGGTGCCCGATGCCCATAATCAGTTGACCTTTCTTCCTCATAGAGTTGACAAAGTCCATGGGATGCTGACCAGCGTCATAAGCCTGGCTGAACTGGCGAGCAGCTGCGTCCAAAGCGCCACCGAAACGATCACCCTAACAAAGAACATCAATCTCATCCTGCTCGCCAGAGGAACTTTTTTATGCTAACGGGAAAAATCGTTTAAGAGAAACAAGCGTCACGTTACTCCGGAAAAAAGAAGCTCCAAGAGAATGTAACGAAAAAATATACCAACCAAGCAAAAAAAAACTGTTCGAGGATAACTTACGATGGTAAGAAGTCCAGACACGAGAGACGAAACGAGATCTTTGCCAGCTCTTGCGCAAACAATGGTATTATGTGCTCCGGAGACGGCTGGTCCGTGATCGGCCGTTACCATAAGACACATTTCTAGAAATTTACAGGCGTACGGTGGCAGCCGACGCTGGAACCAAAGTAAGGAAATGACACCTCCTACGCCCATATTTTGTTTCAACACCTGTTAGCGAGGGATCATTAGGCAATCTTCGATAAAGCCATCAACTATGCAAAAGGACGGTAAAAAATAAAATAAAGGAAGGTCTTTACCTCCGAAATGGGCATTCCTGCATACAGAAGTTCCTGACCTCGTTCATCGCTTACCGAGGTCATGAATGAAGCCGGCTTACGAATGAGGCCTAATTCCTTCACGCATCAAGGAAGAAAAGAAGTTTTTGGGTTACTGACAAGACCTTTTTCTTGTAAAAAAAAATAATAAAAAAGAAAACTCACTCTTGCCCAACTGTAATCCATTGGCACAGTCGGAGGAGGTACTTCTGGCTGGGGAACAATGCTACCTTTCTGGACTAGCTCATTATAGACTTCCTGAATGACGTCACCCAGGTCATCAAACGACTTGGGTACTTTGGCACCTGCTTGCGACAAGGCTGTATTCTTGGCGACAGCTGTCTCGCGTTCTCCATGGGCGCAAGCACCGGCGTGGCCGAACTGAACCTCCGAATGGAACATACCGGAGCAGGTACCGATACACCAAGCAACCAGCGGCTTGGTCAAGCGACCATCACGGATGGCCTGGCATACATCGTACTCCTCCACCCCGCCCACTTCTCCCAGAAGGACCAACATTTTAATCTAAAAATAAGAAATTAGTACGCTTCGCGCTTATTATACAATTATTCTGTGTTCTTACATTGGGGTCTTGCTCGTAACGAATGAGATGGTCCATGAAAGTAGTGCCAGGATAACGATCTCCACCGATGGCCACACCTTCCGCTACACCGTTGGTGGCGTGGGATATAATGTTGTTCAATTCGTTCGACATGCCACCTGAGCGGGAGACGTAGGCCACCGATCCGGGTCGGTACAGTTTCGAGTGAAGGATATTATCCATCATGCCTCCAGTGTTACCAATCTTGAAAGCCCCAGGCTTGATGCCACCTACGGTAGCGGGACCGATGATGGACACGCCTTTGCCATGAGCTTCTTTGATCAAGAGGCGTGTGAGATTTTCGGGAATACCCTCGGCGATAATTGCGATGGTGCGAATCTAGAGTAACACGCTATTTTAGAATTCTCTTTAAACCAAAGAATGCCCACTATTACCTGAGGGTACTGCATCGCTTCGACGGTACTTTCATACGCTGATCTCAGCGAAGCAAAATTAACCAACACATCAGCTTCGGGATGTTTCTTCATAGCGTCGGACATGTTCTTGTACACCGGAATCAAGACTTCCCCATGACCCCAGTAATATTTCTGCTTGTGATCCCCCGTAAAAGGGTAGACAGACGCCGCCACAGACGGCTCCTTACGACGGCAGACGAAGTCGAAGTCCAACATGGACTGAATAGCACGTGTCTGCATGCCCCAAATGATGCACTTTGTGCTGGTAGTAAACATTGGCAAAGCCGTTGCAACAGCGCCCGCGTCCGGTCCATCGGGGACAGACAAGCTGGATTCATCAGAACCTGCGCTTCCATTCACCGTTTCCGTCGCCGAAGCCGAAGCAGGTAATGGTACCTGAAAGTATGAATATATAAGTAACGGTCCTTGTAACGGAGGAAAATAGCAAACATACTGGAATCAATAAGTAAAATCATGTGCAGCAAGAGAATAAACAAAGCAAAACACGAAGAAAGGTCCCAGGGTAAAAGCGCTGGACGTGTATAAAGTGCACGTGCCCCTGATACTAATGTTTGCGCAAATACCAAAGACTGCACCAATAAAAGAAATGTTTCTATCGATTTTCCATGCATGGAGTTGTTATTCTTGCCGGTTCGGGTTCCTGTTTTCTCTTCACTGCAAAATTTGCTCTGAAGGGAAAAATGATGATAAATAAATTATGTGAAAACACACGAACGTTATGTTCGTGGTTTTGTATAGGGTACGTGAATGAATACAGAAAACAAATTGGCAAATGCGAACAGTGCACTGGCTTCGTTTACTAAAAGCGTGTGCACGTTTTTTATTACTTTTAAACAAATGCGCAACGAAAAAGGTGCTAATGGAGCGAAAAAGTGAATTATGTGATATTGAAAGTTCCAGGCATGGACTTCTATAACTGTTAGTATACTTGGTTAGCTTGGACAGATCCTTTGCCTACTTTGTCTTGACCACCGCCTGGCAGGAGGAAATTGGCGGTGGCAAACTCAGCTTCAGGAGCGTGCGGGATAGGCCGTGTGCCCAAGGCCATGCCCACCACGGCGGTCATATGTGTTTCGTTGCCAAACACGTGTAACGGAATACCTAATGTGGCGCCCACTTCACGCATAATCCTATTGTAATAAATGACATCACAAATGCATTATTAGCTTCCGATTGGCAGCTCAACTACACTCTTAAAGTGAAAAGCGGGTAAAAATACCTCAATCCCTCTTGATAGTTAGGTCCGGCTCTTCTTACGAAAATGGACACTTTATGCTCGACTAGAAGGGTTTGGAACTCTTGCAAAGCATTGACAATGCCTTTGAAAGTTGCAGCCACATTGGTAAAGTTGGCAATCCCACCACCAATGATGAGAATCTTCCCTTTGGGGTGTTTCTCTTGTGTCATCAGGCCCAGTATGGTCTTCGCATATTCGTAAGTTTGCTGTTCCGATGGGGCACCAGAATATTCACCATAATTAGCCAACTCTTCAGCTCCACCTAAATCGCAGATGGTGTCCGTATAAATGACCGAGGCTCCACCACCTGCTACCATGGTCCAGATCCGTCCCGATTTGTTCAAAATCGTCAACTGCAAGCAAGCCAGCGTTTAGGAATCTTTCTTTGTACTATTAAGAAGGTAAGAATGACAAACCTTTAAGGAAGCTCCGCTTTTGGCATCTAATTCAGCGATATAGGCCTCTTCCGGCAAAGCATCGCGGCCGAAAGGAGGAGGATACTCGATGTCTCCCCAACGCGTGCGACAAACGAAGTCAGCCGTAGCATCTAGCTTAGCTGCCAAGTCCAAAATGTAAATTTTTCCATCTTTAAAAACTAGGGGGTTAATTTCCAGGTAGGTAAAGTACAGGTCCACGTAGGCGGAGTACAAAGCTTCAATAAAATTCAACGCCAGCCTACGCAACGTACGTCACCGCAACGCGTATCGATTAGCAGTCGTCCCCAAGGGTGAAAGGAATAAAAAGAAAGCTTACTCTTGTTTTCCAACTTCGAGGTTAGCCACCAAAGGTTTGGCCTGCTCTCGAGTGAGCTTGGTTCCCACAGTTACATCAACTCGCGACGCTTTAGCATCAACATCACCAATGTCAACACCTCCTTGGTGATGGAACAGAATGGTATCAGCGTTGCGGTGGGAGTAAATACATATGTAGCTTTCGTCAGCCTAATGAAGAAAAAGAACGTTGTCTGTTAAGCAAACTTCAAGATAAACTATATATAAAGTGGACAATTCTAAGTCTTTAAAAATATTCTGCCCTCGTACTTCGTCGTGAGGTAAAAATGGTTCAATTATCATGTTCTTCAGTTTTCCGGTAGTATTCCCAATCTACAAAGAGAAGAATGGACAGACATTAGCCATAATTATGATGGGCCCTTTTCTGGGCCTAGCTAATCAGAACGTCCGTTGAATGCAGTAAGTTACGTCGATTTCAATTTTCCTGTTGGAAACTGGCCAAATCACCGCATGCTACACGAAAGAGGAGGAAGAGAATTGCAGCTGTAAAAACATACTTGGATTTCCTTTCCCAGACGTTCTTCGCTCCATTGTTTCACTCCGGCCAGATCTGTGTTCACTTTAATCAAACCCAATTTCCCACGTCGCTTGATAAGTTGATCCGGTTTCACGACAAGTTTCTAGAAAAACAAGAAACCTAATGCATACAGGTTTTGATAACAAGCAAAAAAGGACTACCTCAGTCAAAAGCCAAGGGTTGTCGGCCGTTAACTGATCCCAATTGGTTTCTTGCGTAACGCAAGCAAATTTGCACTGGGCAGCTCCAGAAGATGCAGGCAGATGCCGGTTCAGGATATCTTTCCCCGTTTGTTCGCGAATAGCTCGTGCTGACATGGTAGTAGCTGGCAGTAGTCAATGTTGATTAAAATAGTACCCTAAAAAATGGGAAAGAATCTGTAAGTCAAATTTTCACTTCCCCAGATACCACTATCAGTACATTGAATCCGTCACACAATGGAAATAATCGGAATGTCGATCGCCGTATTGCAGAACGTAACCCTTTCACCTAAAACTGACACGACAGGCAGGAATGCCTTGAAACCTTTCTCTGAAGACCAAAGAAGACCTTAGGAGTATAATACACACGGTACAGTTAAGATCGGCAAATAGCTCACCTTCACCTTACCCCTGAAGAAGTAGCGGAATTGGGAAAGGGAAAGGTGAAAGAGTGGCGCGATCAATAGGTGAGTTTACGCCCACTTTCTAGGAAAACGAGTTCAAGAGAGTGGCAGACGTGAGTATACCAGAGTGCTTTAGCATTACGGCTCTTAGCGGTGTATTTTGTATTATACCGTTACAACAAGTTCGATTACTACTTTCTCTTACATTGGAACAGCCACGGACCGTGATGACGTTAATAAAATATTCGACATATCTTTCTAAACATTTAGAAGACGATCTGGTAGTTAGAAAATCGATTAAAACTGGGTTAGCTTAAATCTTGCTTTCACCCCCATAGGCTAGATATGAAAAGTGTTATGAAGCTCCCGGACACCGGTTGTTTTACGGAACACAGAACGAGGTTACCCCTTACCAGGAAGCGAATGAAAAAGTGATGAGTTCACCTTTCCTTTACGCAAGATAACAGAGGAAATTATCTGGAGTGTATTAGTGAACGATAACATTCAATCAAAAATTCCTGTATTACTCATGGAAGATAATGGTCTTACCTATCGCACTTAATGACCCCCACAGCGAGTTGCACACTTCTACACCAAACGCTGTACAATAGGCTACTGAACACAGCTGTGTGACGATGAGACAAGTCAACAGAAGAAACGCCGAGTATCGCTTGTGATGTAGGTCGAATTTGGTACGTCACAAGATCAGACGGTACTGCCATCTGCCAGGGTTGTATTGACTTAACAAAATTCCCCGACGCTCCATGCGAGAAAAGAAGTTCCGCGCTTAATTTCACGAACAGAGATTTTTAGCTGTTTTTCAGTCAGGAAATATCTCATGATAGAGTAAAAAGCCTTATATTCCAGTAAATAATATATTCCCTGTAGAAGTTGGATAACGCTTTCTGTAATAACTTCTATTGCATGTTTTCAGAGTTGGTGAAAACAGCCAACTGTTAAAAATTTCTCCAGACTACTCCGACGGAACATGATTAATATTTCTACTGAGCCGTTCATCTTCTATGATCTGCCAACTTCATACATTTATAGGAAGGTCTGAGCAGGAGCGATTTCGTCTTTGAAAGAATCTTGTGGACATGTTAGGAAATTGTATCTATTGATTTATCTATGGTAGAGAATTTTTACTTAATAAAATGGTTCTGTCCATCGTTAACTATTGCTCATGATTAGTTCGAATCAGTACAAGTACTATATCGACGAGTCTTTCCACTTTAACTAGATTGTATGACTTACAAATTGACAGGCTGAACTATTCAGGCGCAACCTTTGTAAGAATAACATGATAGTGATAAGTTTTAAATAGAGAAAACAGACAAGGTTTCTTCGCTGCAGTTGTATTTACGAAGACAGACAAGTCGCAGATAACAATTTAAGTCCTGCGCGGAGCACTGTAACCTCCACCGGTGGCTGGAGCGACAACTTGGAGCCTTGCAATGTTGTGCAGATCCTAGAATGATAATTTTGAAATAAATGGCGGTTTCGGTGGTCAGTTGATACTTGTACTTACCAACATCTTCAACATGTCCTTGGTTTCAGGATCGATTTCAATAGTATCGAGGTCCAAAACGGAGGTTTCAGGGACGTAGTTGTCTCTCCTTTCACGTTCTTCTTCTTGCAACTTGATGGAAATACCACGTACGGTAGTATTTTGCAGGCGTTTCATCAAATGGGTCACGAAACTATAACAAAAATGATTTGACATTATGGGAGGACCAAGCTTCAAAGTTCGAAACTTACCCGGCAATCTTGTTCCTTAACGGTTTGCTGGGGATGATGGCGATTTCTTCGCAAATGCGTTTGTTGGTGTGGAAATCCAAGGTAAGCCGGGTGTAGTATTTTTCAATGATGACCTTAGCGGCCTTTTTCACTGTCTTGGTACGAACTCGACCCTTTAACACGGAAGAGGGTTGTTATTAGACATTGCTTCGTACTGAAGATAAATCGCACATGTTTTAAAAGGACTCAAATGTACAATAACTAGCGAAAATTCTGGCCACAGACATAATAACTACACAAAGTTGTCACAGAGTACAAAAAGATTCAAAGTATTTCAAAGATTATCAAGATATTTGAGAGAATTCTTACCATTTTTGCCTTTGTTGACGACGGCCAGACTGAAAGAAGACTGCGTTGCCAAATTGCATGAAGTTCAAACCTACTCTTAATTTTACTATACATAATATACTCTATCTATATTTGCTTAATATTCAGTAATAAAATAAATGTAACTTAATATTAATTGTCACTGCATCGTGTGTTTTCTTACTGACAACGTCGATATAATATTTACACAAGTTACTTCTGTTTACTTGCACTCACATGTTTTACTGGTGTGTGTTCCTAAATTGAGAATACGCCAGCTACCTTGAACAAAACCATTGAAACATAAATTAAAATATGGCTAGCTCAGCAGTGAAATCTGTTCTACCCACATTTACAAAAATAAGCAAAAGCATACGACTCCATCGACAAGGATGTACCAATAGACCGTTTTATCACATTGTGGTTATGGATGTGAGTATCTCGTTGTCATGTATCTTTTTAGTTACGGACTAATCTTACCGTGTCGTCCTTTTAACTTTGTCTGCTTAGAAAAGAGACATGCAGGACGGACCTGTTGTTGAGCAACTTGGAACCTACGATCCTTTACCGAACATTGACAACCAAAAACTGGTGGCAGTGAATTTTGAAAGGATGCAGCATTGGATAGCTAGTGGTGCCGATCTTACTGACCCTGTTGCTGAGCTGCTTGGTATTTAAGACAGAAGATATTTTAAAAATATAGCTCTTTTTTAATAGGTCTCTCTGGATTCCTCCCTATGCACTATAAAACATATATTAAAGCTTGGCGAAACAGAGCGGGAGAAAAGGAGCAGCCTATAGGAAGTGTCGAAGAGTCAGAGGAGGGTAAATTAATGCCTCCCAAAATCAAAGGTATTGCACCCATCCCGTATCCTAAAGCAAAATAAACTTGTGAGACTGAACTTCGAATGTCTGTGTAGTACTGTGTGAATAAACCGACCTAAATTGTAATTCTCCATAAGAATAACACTTAAAACAATTCAGTAAACCCAACGTAGACAACTTTCATTTGATTATTCCGACAATCGTCAAAGCTCACCAACTCATCCCAAAGGGAACGGAGCTATTGATCTGCAGTCACTTTAGAAAATAAGTGCATTCTTTATATAGACTTCAGACAGTGCATTTCGTGTGAGATCTATGAAAATGTAAGTTTTTGAATGAGAATAATTAATCCTGAGGTCACTACATGTGTGTTTGTAAGTTAGCATGATACATCGACAAAATTACTGATTTTAGTTCCTTGAGCTTTCTTTTTCGGGGACATAGACTTTTGGCCTATTGTCGACCATTGTATGCTTCGCAGTATTAATTTGCTGTTGCCCAACAGCGCAGGAATACCAACTGGAGAGCTATTGAAAAATTTGAGGCAAATTTAGTTCCTAGAATACGACGGATACATTCGATGAATATTTCGATTCACATAAGGGTTTGCGTTTACAGCGCAGTACGCCGTCGTTGCTTCTTAGCTGCTCTGCTTGTATCTTTGCTCAGGTTTCAGTTGTTTTATAAAAGGACAATTTTGAGGATCAGCGGCTCGATTCAGGGCAACAGTAACATGTATCAATTCATCAAGTCCGTCGTTAGCGTTCAATTAAAACCCTGCATAATGCCAAGCGTCTATTACGCCAATAGTAGTCGTGTGTTGCATTACATCTCTTATCTCCTGATTTGTGTGTAACCTACTCTTCGATATACAGTACAGTAGGTCCTTCGAACACCACCTTACTGTGCTGTAATACTTTTTTTCAACATTAAATCCGCAGTAGTCTCTCCGTTCCTTCGCGCCAAGAGATTCGTGTACCCTCAATTCTGAGGCTCCCGGTACGCCCGCAGCAGAGAGCGCCAAAATTCCAGAACGTAAACAAAACAAATATGGGAAAATGCAATTTTTCAACCCAATTTTATTAATCTGAAATAAGTTTGGTAGCAAAGTCATGGAACTCATCCGGAATTTTTGGCCACTGAAAAAATGGCCTTCTTTACTTTTACTTGGTGAGAGTGCTTTTCAAAATATCAAGAACCATTTCCGCTTATACATAATAATAAAACAATGTCTTGTCTAGCTTTTACGGCAGGAGTGCTTCATTCGTATCACGTATCGACACTATTCGAAAATGACAGACATTTTTCCCATCTCTCCAACATGGAAAGAGAAATGGCTTTCCGTACCGAAATGGTAAACTTCGAATATGCTACGGTTTATTTATGACTGTCTTTTTGAACACTAGGGTTTTTATTATTCGTATTATAAAAGAATCGTTAAGGCTCCCACACTGATGGAAGGTCTTTTGGACCTTGTGCATGATAATAACACCGAGTTTCCTACTACCATCAACGCGCTGAAGAGGTTTAATATCTACCCGGAGGTATTGGATTTAAAATTTAATCCGTTACTGCTGAATTTCGATTTTTTAAATTTTGTTTCTACAGGTAGTTTTAGGCATCGCGTATAAGGAATTTATAAAAGTAACTTCCAGTTTAGGCATATCTGCCAAACAATGCTGGCAGGTCAACAGAGGACCAGGTTTAGAGCCCATTAACAGTTGCGAAGGTCTTGGGGACCCGGTTTACTTTTATTTAACCGGTGTATGGGTTGCAGCGGGATTTTCGGCAGGATTACTCTTTCTTTATGGTGTCACTTTAAGGTAATTCTGCGAATGAATGCAGAAATTTACTCTTAATGGGTTCGTCCTTAGCGATTCGTTGCTGGGAGGCATCATTACAGTCCTGTGCTTTTTCTTCAACCACGAAGAGGTAATTAACATAGTTCTAGGATCGATTGTAGCTCACGCGATTTATGGTTGGTTAGTGCACTCGTGTTCAGTGGACACCGCCATTACGAGAGAGCTTTTCCTACCCAATTCTACTTGCCCAGCTCCTTGCTGTAACGCAGTGCCTGAAACACAAGCAACCGAAAACAGTGCATGTAAAGACTCTCGTATTATTATTCAGATTGAATTGTAATATACTTACCTTCTTTACAGTTAATTAATATAACGGTGCTTACTGCAGCAAGTCTTGCTACTTGGCAGTTTGTTCAGTTCGTATTACTGACGCAAGTTGTCGTTATATTTTCGCTCTATTTACTAGGGGTCATTAAACGACCCCATGCCATCTTGATATTCCTGGGACAAGCAGTAAGTGTGAGAATGTTACATTAATAAGTAATAAAAAGCTCTTGTGTAGTTAGGGTTGCAAAATGCTGCGTTGCTGCTATTTGCGAATGAGATGTTAATCTCATCCTTTTACGCATGTGTGGTGGTCAGTGTCTTATTGGTTGTCCTCTTGCTTGAGCCCCGACTCAGGCACCAAGAAAATATGACTGTCTTCCGTAAGAAATTTATTATGGTATTGAGCTCGATAATGCTCAGCTCTGCTGCACGCTACGGAATCGTGCGATGGTTTCGCTTCACAGACGATGTAAGACTCATGAAGCACAATTTTAAAATATACAAGTACCTACGGTACCGATACTGTGTTTTTTAGGCACACGTGTACAACATCCTACGTTCCAAATTATCGAACTACCGAGATTTTCACACAATGTTGTATACCTGCGCTCCTGAGTTCGACTTCCTTGGCACGGAACCGTTACTCAAGATGTCAGAAACGTTCCTGTTGCCAACGGTGTACCTCGTCGTTGTCGTTGTAGCTTTGCACTGTATTGGGATGATGGTTACCGGGCAGTCTGCTCTAGTCGAAGAAAAAGTCGGCAGAACCAGGGGAGAAAGGGACGTGTTGATCAAGAAAGAAACAACCCAAGTGCAGAAAGCCATCGGTGTAGACAGTATGGGCATAGTAGAAGGACACGTAATATACGCCATTGTACAAACTGTTGCGTTTGTTGCCATGGCCTTATTCATTATGCGTCTCAAACTCTTTATGAGCCCTGCTCTATGCATCCTTGCATCATTACTAGCCTCAAGAAAGGTACACGCAAAAATGTAATGATCGTTCTTCATGTTTCTGAATTTCTTTTTAGTATTTCAGTTTCATCCCCTCGCGATGGGCTCATTACGCAATTGTGATAGGCGTACTAGCAGTAATGAGCTTTAGGGGCCTGGAGAATTTACGTGACCAGCACCAGGTTGTAGGTAGGTAACATCGAAAACGCCAAACGCGCTTTTTTGTAACATTCGTAAGCCACTAGGGGAGTATTCAAATCCCGAGCTGGAAGACTTGTTGACTTGGATAAATCATGAAGTCAATCCGAAATCTTCTTTCGCCGGACCAATGCCATTGATGGCGTCCATTTTATTGTCTACAAACCGTCCTGTTGTCAACCATCCTCATTACGAAGATGCGGCATTACGGTAACACGTTTTCCCCCCATTAGCCTCAACGTATATACAGTGTTCGATTTCAATTGAACAGGGCTCGTACTTTCCGTATTTACCGAGCGTTCGGCAGGGAAACAGCGTCGACAATATATAATGACCTAGTCGAACTGAGCGTCAACTTTTTAGTCATACAGCACAGTTGGTGCTTTGGAACACCTCGGTACAATTATTATTATTATGAAAGCAAAAGGATGATTTTTTTAAAAAAAATATTTTTCTTTCATAGACCTGGTTGCAGTATGTTAGAAATCTGGGACCTTTTGAATCCAGAGAACAAGTCTCGTCCACCGCTGTGTAAGGCATTATTCTACGGCGGCCCGTCACCTTTTGTTCGCGTGTTTCAAAATAGTGAGTATATTGTTTTGAATCTGCCTTCTCAGTTCGTGGAACTGCCACCTCCTAAGCTCTACAAGCTCTGAAGGCGGAACGTAGTTTGAGTGTGAAGTGAGACCCCTTTACAGTGTGGCTTTTATAAAAGTACGCATTTGTGTATTGACCCAATGACAAGGAAGAGTTTGGTAGACGAGCGAAGCTAGCATTGGGTTATATCTGGAGTGTCAACAAGAGTCATTTGCAGCCTAAAACGGTTTGTCAACAGGGTTCCTTGCATGGAAGATTATGATTGCAAACTGCCCCCTGTGCAGTGCACGCTTTACTACACACACACACACGTATAAAGAGGGCTTTTAAAGTTGACAGCAATTGAGCGCAGACCATGGAGTTTACCGACTGCTAACAACACTGTCTTAGCTAGGAAACTTCACTGGGGTAAATAATATGATACAGATACGCAAAATTTCACTGGATAACAATACGTCTATCGCTAAAATATGTACGACAGAAAGAAAGAGAATAAGTAGTTATCGAGCCACAACTCGTAAAAACAAGCACTGGATTGGGATGCACTGATTGAAAAGAGACATATCGACAAGTCTGCTGGATTTTATCGTAAAATGATAGCGCAAAAAAATGCAAACCCTGCCAATTCCGACATTTCTTCGAATCATCATGGACAGACTCATCTATGCCCATTCTTCTTGTGATTGTACATTTCATATTTGGTGCGGAACAGTTGTCCGCACAAGCACGTAAAAGGGTCTTTGCCTTCGGCATGCATTATGGCAGTATGCGTTCGTAAAGTGGCAGCATCGCGGTACATACGGTGGCAAATGGGACAGGGTCTTGGTTCATGAAAGGCTAATTTTCTTGGGGTTTCTACCAGAAAGAGTTAGGTTAGACCCATGTTTCCTTATAAAGGTCAAAGAATGGTTACCTCCATCTGAGTTATCAGCGGGTGGAGTCGCGGGCTGCGAAGTGGAAGCCACTAAGAATGCACGCATTCGTCAGAGCCATTACTTAACAGAAAGGGAGTGGCAACTTACTTTTTGCACGGGAAGCTGCGGCGCATAATTTCGCAGATGCTGACAGCATCAGGGGAGAAGACAAATGCTGCGCCAAAAGCGGTAAGTAACCACTGCCTTCACCTCCGCTGCCTTCGCCTCCTGATTCGCCTTCCATCTCACCATCCTCCTCATCGGCACTCCCACCGCCTCGAGTACTGTCGTCTTGATAATCGTCGAAATCTATCGCTGGTTCCTCTTTCACATGAATTGCACTGTCTTCGAACTCCGCATCGATACTTGTGTCGCCGTCGTTTAGCATCTTGTCTTCACCATCCTAAAAACCAAAAAAAACAAAACAACTAAGCTCACCAGTCACCTACGAGATCGCAATTCAGTACTTTTTGACTGTGAAAATCCTCGGATGACGCAGTGGAACGATTCGAGAAGGGCCGCTCCGGATTATCCTTTGCCACCAGCAACGGCTCCAAGGTTAATCCGCTGGGAGAAACGGACGAATTCGAGGTTGCTTGCAAGCGCGCCGCTAAGGCGGTTAAAGTACGAGCAGCTTGGTTGGCATCTGCGTTGGGCTCGACAAGGGAAGGAGGCGTGGTCAGGCGCTGGGACAGGATAGATTGTAGCATGGGTACTGGGCGTGCGGTTTTGGCTCTTTTGGCAGGAGGGGGCGTGGGAGTCTTCGAGGGCCGGGTAGGTGAGAAGGGAAGGAGTCCTGGTGTGCTAACAACGGACAAGGGAGGACTGGGAGTAGGCGCTGGGCCGCTTACAGCTTTACTTTTGATGTCGCCCTTTGCTTGCACCTAAATTTAACCCTTTTACATCTATGGGTCGTTTACCAGATGATTTGAGTACTCACCTCGTCCTCAAGGAGATTGCTCGTAACTTCCGACAGGCCCCGGACTTCCAGCAACTGGGCAATTTGTAACAAACGAGGGATATGTTCCTGTTCTACCATGACTTGCCCATGGTACATGAAATACAGAAGCGCAGTAAGTTCGGAATACGCCACATCTTTGAGAATTATGATGGGATGTTGACATGGGTTTTCCTGAAATGTCGTTCAAATGTCAAAATTCGCTATGACGAGAAGTTTCAGTGGGCTTACCTTGAGAAGGGTACGAAAGTAAGACGAGCAAGCCGACAAGACTACTTTGTGGGCTTTAATACTTTGTTTTTCGCACGCCAGGGTAACATCTACGAAATCTTCTTGGCCCAGTAGCGCTTCGAACTCAGATGTAATGTTTTCGGAGTAATTATTCCATTTCAGACAATACTGTTGCCCTCCTTCTGCCATGGTTATAACACCCACCACTGTAACGATAGTCTTTGTAATATTCACAGTTGTGATAATAAATAGTCAATGTGGGCAAAAATATAAGCACATATTCTAAACTATGGTTAGACTTTTGATTGATAGAAAATGATTTGGACAGAATGAAAATGAAGCTAAACTGTCAAGAAAGGAGAGGTTTATACCGCTTGCAGGTAAGTTCATTTAGCAAAAAGAGTTTCTGAAGGACGCACGTCCATTTGTTAGAACCTCTTTTACCTTACTGTGTTAGTTTCTTCCGAATATCTGTTGTGTTACTGTTTTTATTCCACTTTTGCTTCTCACAGGGTATTAATTACTCGATCATGCTCAAGATCTTGTTATGCCAGACACCAGTCACACATATCCACACACAGCACACACAAGATCAGCTCTCTCAAGTCCGGTCACAACCCGACTTACCCAAGTCCATCATATTCCCATTCACCTCACCTCATGCTCGTGGCCTTACGCCCTAGCGCGTAACAATCCACCCAATTGCCCCACGCCTGAACTAAGGAAGCTGTCCTTGTAACGCTCATTCCGTCGTTGGACAAAACAAGGGCACTGCGCGAGCGCCCCTAGTGGCAGTTTACACTATTCCTGTTACCCAAAAGTAGAGCTTTTCGCTAAGTGTTGAATAGCTAGGCTAGTAACGCGCAGTAATAATTTATAATTCGTATAAAAAAATGTTGCGTTCCCATTCGAGCCTAGAATTAGTAGAAAAGTGAATAAAGGCTGGACAATTCGCATACAAGCTCTCAAGCAGTCTCGTGCGAGTAACGTTCTAAGACTATCCACCAGAGAGCGCAAGGATAGCAATATACATGTAGAGACTTCTCCTCGTTTGTGTCTTCCTTGGACCACAAAGCCTCAAGGCCATGACAAACGCCGCTTTCCCTTCTCTGTTGGAGTTCGAACCCGCAACGCTTCAGGTCGCAATCTTTTTACACTGTCAAAGACAACTTTACGTGAGCTATTCCAAGCTCGGTCCCGTGGCGGATTTTGCGAGGTCAGAACGCCACTGCTTTGCAGTGCAGGAAAAGGATACCAGGCTTAACTACCTTAATCCATGCTTTTTCGCGTCAAGATACAGTTGTAAACGAGGAACATCACTTGGGCGTTGATTCTGCTTCGGCGACTTTCAGAGATCACGTTCACCTGGAGGTCATCAAACTTCGGGCAAAACAGCGACGCGCAACCCAGTAATCTACGTAATGCGAGGGTGAAACCGGAGGGGAATGGCCTTAGCTTTGTCGTGCCCTTGTTTGACTTCCTTCTCCCCTGTTTCCCGTGTCTTCACGCAAAGCAGAGATGGAAGAATCACGTAAACAAAATAACGGTTAAGCACATTCTTGCTTGTGAGAGGTCAAAGTCGCTGTTCTGTGCGCATTTATTCTGCCATTTAAACGCAACTTTCATCGCTACGAATTTATACAGCCGAACTCGATTCATATCTAAATAGCGACATAACATTTTTAGCCATCAGCTTTGTATTTCATATTTTAATTTGCTTTATTACGGTGCGGTTTATCCGTCTTTTTAGTTGACCATACACCTGAAATTACGTCGAGCGTCTCCCACACTCAAATTATAAGATCGCGGCTTGTGAACCCGGTTTTCCATTCATTCCTCAAATTGTTTTACATCGTTGTGTAGTACGACTTTACCCTGAGGTCTTTCCTGTTTCGTTCTTCATAAGCGAAAGATTCGGGTACTGTGGTGTAGTACAAACAATTTCCCGTGGTCCTCGTATTTCGCTTTGTAAGGAAAGGCTTTGTCGGCCTTGAGCTGGGGCCCTCAGAGGTCACACGAGCTTATCTGTCAGAGGTTGTTTGCTGAAAATTCATGCAAGTTCAACCCAAGTTCATGGGCACGGTGTGAGGCGTCACGTAAGCCAGGATCCAACAGTGACTGGAAAAAAATTGCCGGTTTAATAGGTAAATTGTTTAGTGAATGTAGAAGTTCTAGGGGTGAAATGTATACTTAATTACAAAACATAGCTGCATGAAATACACAACAGTATTCTGTACAATAATATGGAAACCAGGGTATATATATGAGCAAAAGGGTTAATACTTTTTTTTCGGGGTTTACTACAGTTTTGGCCTCTTTCCTAATACGGCGAAGTTTGGTTTTGGTCTTGCGTCGAACAGAGTACGAGGACAGTAATACAAATAATAATAATAAAAAACACTACACGAATAAAGCTATTCTTGCTCCGCATTCTATTGCTAAGGAATAAATAGTTGAAAGAAAATGCAGAAATGTGAACTTGGTTATTAGGGTGACAGCGAAAAAGGAAAGGGTGTCCAAGTTGTACTGATGAATAAGTAAGATACCAACGATTACACTGTTAAAGATAAGATAGACAATAAATGCTTTCTTCGCGGCATTGTGAAATGGCTCTTCATAAATATATGAAAAGATACGTGTCGCAGAGAATGGCAGTACGAGAATGAGGTTTCTCAGGTTTCTTTTTTTATCAGTACCGTTTCAGCGAACTATCAAATTAGCAACGGAGTCTAACAAACTTTACTATTTTCGGCAAGATTTAGGAACTCTCGTTTAACTAGTCCTCATTTCACGGATTGTAAATTGCAGAGTACATTTTTTTGAAAGCGAGCTATTTGCCACAGTGAGTAAAGATAAAGTCGAGAAAGAAAATGCAACAGGCACGAAAAAAGACTGACAACGTAAGTTAAGCGAATTAAAAAAAAACCTTGTGTGAACTATTCCCTTTCTTATATAGATCGGTAAATTACTGTGACGGAAGAAGACAAAGGAGAAGGATGGCTGACGTGTTTCATAGCTTTTTGGTAGTGGCTTTATTTTCCTCCCAACTATCCACTGAAATGCTTGCCATGATGGCGACTTTCTTTTTGTCCTTCGGAATGACAAGTTTACTATATACAAATCTGTCTCTAGAATCGATGACTTACGTTTTTAGCATTGCGAACTGCCCCCTGCGATAAATATGACCAATACAAACGTTTAGAAACAATCCTGACGATATCTGCGATTGGCACTGATACAAAAATCGACCCGTTTTCTTCCGTGTAAAAATGGCCGCCTTCCACGCATGACTCAATTCAATCCACGCAATCATCCATCTCCTTATGTACATCACCGGACAATAATGACATTTTTTCTCTCTTTTTGCCTTGCTAAGTCCTCAGATCATTCTAAGCCATCAAAGTATAAGGCTATTTATAATTTTCGATCACCACCTGTTGGGGTGTGTAATCCACTCAGAATAAGTCGCCTGACGAAGATACTGTCAGGTTCCTTATGAACGATCTTGGTGAAGGATTCAGATTCGTCTTCGTCGTCCTCGCTTCCCATGTAGTCGACGTCTTCCAGCGTTGCCAGCGTGGCCAGCGGCGACTCCTTTATTTCGACGTGGGGGGCGGGAGGCAGATTCTGGGCCGTGGTGGTGTACACTTGCTGCGACTCGCCCAGAAGGCGGTCGCGAGCTTGGCCGTTTTTTGACTGCTGTGCGAAGTAATGACGAGCTGACGGATTGCTACTATCTCCAACTTCTGAGTTGGATCCTGACTGGTGTGATTTTCGAACCAGAGCCTGAAGTTTACTCACGGGGACTGTAAAGCTGTCGTAATCCGGAGGGTCGATATCGTCAGTAAATTCCGGCAAAGCAGGTTCATCGTGACCGCTCAAACTACGGTCCAAAACGGGGTCTGTTTTCTTCTTCCGGGAGTTGGATGAGCCCTGATTTGATGATTTCAAAGAGTCGGGCACCGATTTGCTTTCGGGGTATTCCAGCGTAGCGATTTCCAAGACTGGCAAAGTAGTGGTTTGATCTTCACCCAATTTAATTTCCTTTCCTGCTGTCAAGTTGAGAGAAATCAGTAAATACTGTCGTAAAATCCACACTTGTAAGCTTACCGTTAGTACTACAGTCCCTTTTAAGGAAAAATGCGGCAGCCGGCCGTCGGTGCTTTTCGGTATCTTCGACTTCCACCAGGAAACCGAAATTCTTGTCTCTGTTGTTCGTACTTCGCGCCCATTGCCGGACGGCATTCCGGACGCTGAATTCCATCAAAAGATCACCACTAGATGGCACCATTTGCGAGTCCATGATTTTAGTCTTGGAAGCTGTATATTTTGAAAAGAAAGCACGCTTGGGTGTTGTGGTTGCTGAATAATAAGCGTTTGTTTGTTTGTGTGTGTACGAACCTTTGCCTTTCTTCAACGGCTTGGTATACTGGTGTACAGTCACCCGGACTCGTTCGTCGTCTGATGTCAGGTCAGTTATTGTCGGTCTCTTTGCGAGAATGGATTCCAAACAGGGTTCACTGTCTTTTTTTAAGGCGTCTCCTTCGTTTAATTTCAGCAGTTTTAATTTAGCGGAAAGGATGTAAAGACTATTGCCCGGTTGGGGCTGTAGAGAGCCGAGGTCGAAATAAAGATGATAATGTTGCGCCGAATTCCACATTTCGTCATCGGTGTTGCGTGGTATGTCACCTACAACGAGATTGAGGACCTGATGAGAATTGTTCGTCGACCTAGCAAAAGCGTAACGATAGTCGAAGGTAAAGTGACTTACATGATGGTAAGAAGTTGTGGTAGAAAGGTTGGCTGGCGACTGGATTCGTATAAAATTTGTCATAAAATTCTTTTAGTCGTTCTTCTCTTTGCTGCACGATGGAGGAATTCATGACACGTCGTTCTGGCACTTTCAGAATTTCCATAATGGTGCGCTGGATCTGGCTCAGACGTGCTTCTTTTTGTCTGAAATAAAAGCGAATAGGTGAATTGCGTGAAGGACGTATCGGTAATGCATAGTAAATGCAGTCGTGCATGTTAATTGTCATTCTCTAGGAGTAAATTAATGATAAGGGCTGTTAGTGAACGTCACAAAAACCGGTCTATTAACTCTCACAGGACAAAAAGACAAGTGCAGAGCAGTTCGTAGCCAAACATCGAGTCAATTTTGCTTGATCTCTAAGATGCGCTCACCGGCTGTAAGACATTTTGGCGAAAAGTATGCGACTAGTCGTACCAGGCAGCTTTTGCCATGCGAAACTAGGTTACCGACGCTGGTCCTTTGTCAATGGAACCGTTTTCGCCGCTCATTATCCTTTCAAATGTACGTGGCACCGCAAGAAATGGAAGAAGCCATTTCGTTTTGTTCGTTGCGTTATTAGCAAGCAAATACCGTGATAAAAGTCATGAATGGGAACAAAACGCTTTTCCTGGTTTCCTGTTCTGTTCCGTTCCGTTCTCGATTTACGGGAGCTTAGACGACGTCGATTCACCTTTACGTGACTCAGTTATTTTCAGACCATTGTCCGTTTTGCCCGATAAGAACTGCTTTTTACGTGTGGAAATGGGTGACCCGTTTCTCTCGTCAGTAGAAAAAGCGCGAGGGTCAGTACATCAAACGGTATATGATTTGAGTGAAGTCCTTTTGGCTGGCATTCATAACCGAAAGACGAAATTATACATTTGTAGTTGCAGAGATGTTTAATTCGCGTAGGTTAGCACGCTCAGATTACGCCGATCTTTGGTCCTTACGAAGGAATTTGCTAGTAAGTTTTCCTATGTAAGAGAATCCCGGATAACTATTCGCGCTGTGCTCGTTGGAAAAGAATAGTGGCAACAGAATTGGGTTACATAACAGTGTATCAAGTCTACATAGCTCGCGTAAGTGCGAGACTCGTACTCGCCGTCATTGCAAGTGGAAGAAGGATCGTCCGAGAAGCTCAACGACTCAGGGGAACTGACATTTTCTTTGCGTGTACCAGTATCCCGGACTGAAATACTCGTTTGCTTTGTCTGAAGTGTTTGCTAAGCTACTTTCACGAAAAGAGCGCAAAAATAAATTCCTAGTCTATTTGGACAACTTGGCATTCGCCTTTTCTGGGTAAGCTGGGTTGGGTGGCGTGACTTCCGTACCGTCTTGTAGAACCACACTATTTTTTACTATTGTGTTTTCTTCTGTCTATCAAGGAAATACTGGTTGTCACAAACATGCTGCGGGACCGATAAGTGAATCCTAAACAGCATTTTCAGACTCAGATGTAAGTGTAGGTGGGTCTTAATGGTTTCGAAGAATTTGAACAAGAAGCCCTGGTATTGTTTTTGTCGCCGTTTTGCCCTAATTGGGCGAAAGTAATAATGTCAACGAAAATAAACCCTCGGGTTGTAAGGCTACTGACGAAAGGAGATTTTACTACACCCACGTACGACGGCAATTACTGTTGAAAGTGAGTACTCATATGTACAATAAAATTCTAGTTTTCCTAAACAAGTGAGCGTCTAAGACAGTGTTGTTCAAACTTTTTCTTTATGATCAAATATTAGCTCTTATGATCATAAATATTAGCTTTATGATCAAACAAGTCCTCTTACTTCAACGTGATTAACCCGAACAAACAGCACTTTTAACCGGTGTAAAACATGAAACATTTACGGGGGTAATTTATCCAAGTTTGATGACCATTGCTATAATTTAATTGAAGTAATCATAAGTGTGGATAAGAGAAAAAGCTTAACACTGTAGACAGGAATGTCGACAGCACAGCAGACTAATATGCTAGTGAAAAAAACAACAACTTATCTGATTGCTTTGGAATGCTCTAGAATCCTGGAATGTTCAGTGTTGCAGTGATCTAAAATGTTACGTTTCGTTTCGCAATACATGCCAAAAGAAGGAGAAAGTGTCAGAAGTAGTTTGCTTTAATTCTCAGAATAGAAATTCCGGGTATATTACGTTGCACAGTGTCCTTTTTTTGTTCCACGAGAATAAACTGTCTATTACCCATTAGAGAACGCAAAGTTGAGACCTCGAATCTGCTTCATAGTAAACGAAAGCCCTTTTGCGCCTGTTGCGCACCGTTAATTGTGTGTAGTCCTCAACTTGGTATTCAACTTGGTATTCTTTTCTTTTTTTTCTTAAAGAGCCCGTTTCGAATGCAAGCACTTCTGGTGCAATCTTTGAAGGTGCATGATACTGTGGGTTTTTGTAAATGTTGTGTTAGGTTAAGCTAGGCACGGTGACTACACATGGCAGGTACTAATGAGCGACTTGGGGGAAAGGAGTACTAAAGAACATTGCTTTGAGTTTTACAAGAAGCTTTAAAACATTAAAGACACTAAAGGTAGTTTCGGACCCATCTTGGGAAACACTCTTTTAGCACATTCTATTGTATCTTTTTTTCTTTTCTTTTCTTTTTTTGTTACAGTCTGGCCGCTTATGGCGGTTCATTAAAGAAACTAAAGCGGAATCGTCCCAGCAAACCCCTCGTTTGGTTTTAGAGACCTCACGCTATGCCGACATTCCTCCCCAAAAATTGGTTAATGACTGCCGAACCGAGTTTATGATGTCTTTCAGGGTCCGTTTTACTGAGCCTGATTTCGTAACAGCTCATTCGATGCGGAAATGACTTCGAGTTGTGCTTATAAACTGGCCCTTTCCAAAATATTCGGGCAGTTTACCATACACTTGGACAAAAATACCATACACCACCCATATATTTTGACAGAGCCCTATACTTTGACAGTAGTTAAGAAGCGCTGCCTCAATAAAAGTGGGGAAACAAAAGAGTACTTGGCTTAATTTTGAGCCTATGTGCCTGGGAATGTGATGAGTCAGGTCCCAGACGAGTTTTCATTCACAAATGCCCCAACGTAGGAACTTTTGTTTCTGGGGCAATAGATTGTGAAAAATTCGCCACGTCATCCGCCAAGTTGCGAAACACATGTTAATACACGTGGAACTCGGACAAATGTTTCTGGAATGACAATACGTATGGCGTAGTGCTAGTGCCTTTGCCTACTTCCATTGTCTTTCTCAGAATAGTCTTAGTATGTAAGGACGGTCGCGGACCCGACACTATGCCGTACCATTGCTAACCATTCCGGGAATATTTTTTTTTTGACCCTAGAAGGGCAATGGACACATGTTTTAAGCATTCCTGCGTACCCTAACATAAGTCACTTGGCGTAGTGAAACGTACGTTGCATATATTGTCGGACTCCAACAAGTGCCGTATTCCTAAAATAACTCGGCAACATTTTCAAATGTCCATAACTGCGCAGAGAAGTGGTTCGTACCTTGTGCGGACTTGTTCTGGCAAACGGTGCCGAGTTATTCTCATGCTATTGGCAGTTTGCTGAGCAGTTAAAGGGCATACCAGTCGTCCTTCGTGTACATTTTCAAAGGGTGTTATCTATGGCAGGCTAAATTACTGGCATGATTAGCTGGCAATTTCTTTGGTCTTGACTCGCTTTTCGTATATGGTCAGATCCGGTGTCAATGCTTGGGAGAAGACGAGTGACGCAGCTTAGTTTTGCCCTCGTTGTCCAGATCAGGGCAGATTGAGTAGGGTACTTCTTAGACGAGTTTTCACGTCGACGAACCGAGGCACACGGTGTCAGTTTGCCTCGATTTGCGTCAACGATGAGGAAGGGGCCTCACGGTTGCATCACAGGTCAAGCGATATAGGCACGTGGAATTAGGATGGTTTTCCCCGAAGGAAGCCAAACTATTCGGTATGGGTTCGGACATACCGTTAAAAGGGATTCAGCATTCTCATCAGCCGAAAATATGGCAAGGTAAGCCCCCCCCCCCCCAAAAAAAATGGAATGGTTTTCCTGGCGCTGTTATCAATCTGTACTGTGTATCGGGTGTGTTGCCGATGTCCTCACGTGTATTGAAAGATGGCCAAAGACACTACAGGTGACAGATGCATTGGACGGGATCCAAGACACCAGTGTTGAGTATTTTTTTATTTTTATTTTTCGCTTCATGAGACACATTTTGCAAAGGTCATAGCGAGTAACATATGGTGTGTTCGCAATTGTACACGACATTCACCCTTGAGATCCCCAACCGAAAACAGCCAACGGCAAACACGTGTAGGTGATTTCGTGCCAGGTTGGAATAATATTATATTACGAATGAAGAATGAGTAATCAACCGTAACAAAGAATGATAACAGGGTGATTTATCTTTTGGGACTAACAAAAGCAGAAAACATGCTAGTTTGAGCCAGCAAAAATCCTACAGATTGACAAGAACCGACAAAATACGTCACAACACTTCAACTTCAGAATAGGGTGACGGTTTCGGCGCAAACAAAATACTCTTATCGTATTGCTTGTCGAAGCTAGAAAAAAAAGGAACGCTTTGACTTTCTCTAGAGTGGCTTTCATTATCCAAGTCTTTTTTCCGTCACTAAACCCCCCAAAAAAGATGCTCCCAAACGTGCCTGCGAGGAATTCGAAGCAAACGCTAAATTTAACTTCTTTTTATATAGATACGAAAATGTTGGGATGTCAGAACTTCGACGACCATTCTGGCCATGTCCCAAAATATGAACGATACAGTTGTGCTCCCAGGTTTTTGGAAACGTCTGCGCTTTTGTGTCTTGCGTGTGTCTGGGGAAGTGTCAAAAAAGCCCTTGTCGCCGGAGTGTTTCGGAACTTGTGTACAGAACGCAATGATTGATTTGGGTCTAGGAAGCAGACCAGGTCTGAGAGCTAGCGGGACGAGCACCCCATAACCTGCCCACCACTTGGCTATAACTATAAATAAAATAGTACACGCGCCTCGACGCCACAAAACGTCTGTATCGCTGCCCAGTATATTAGCGTAGGCGACGTTCAAACGTGCGACACATGCAGCTTTGATAGCGGACGGGCTACACGACAAAAAAAGGGGGGAGATTGCACTGATTGCACTCTAAAAGGCGACGCAATGGTCGGAAAACGCCTAATAGGCTTACCTGTTCCCTTTCCCTGGTCTGCTACTTGGTGAAATTTTTAGGGAAGGGGTACAGAAAAGAAAACATGATTAATTCCGGCATCTGGTCTCCGTCCTCACGAAAATAAGTTGGAAATAGTAGAAAGACGAGGGTTAAAGAAGGTGACTTACTTTTTACGCTGAGTTCGCAGGTAATCGGCACTCTGAGCGTCAGTGGAAGGCATAGCGCTCAATGAGTCGCCGTTGCCGTTGCCGAGAATTTGACCAGCGCTGTGATGACCTAAGCCTTGGCTGTGGTTCGTGCTAGGTACCACGGCCCGGACGTCTAGGGCCGGCTTCCAGTTTGTGGCCGATGACGGTAGTCCGGTACGTTCGGCAGCAGCCATGGTCGCAGCGTGCTGATGTAACGAGACGTGATGACGGTGTCGGGGAGCAATCGGCAAGCAACGGGCCCTGACTAACGTCGAAAGAACTAACAAATAAATCGGCGTCCATATGAGGTGCCCCATTTCTCTTTTCGCCCCCACTTGAGCCAGTAATGATTTTCCGTTTCACCCAATTCAAAACTTTTGGTAGTGTCTGGACTTCACGTCACGGTGAGGGAGCTCGCTTTTTCGAGTCTGGTGGCGGAGAGCGTGAAGGTTAATGATTTCACTGGCGAAAAGCTGATAGAGTTGACAGTCAGTTTGGGAATTGATTTCTAGCGCTGTGCTTGTTGAGGATGTACTGAGAGCAAGGGATGATGGAAGATGGGGTTTTATTTACGCGGTCTGCTGTGGCCCCTTGTTCCCGCCTGACGCACGACCAATGGCAAAGAACGAGGCCCCCCTCCCCCCCTAACCTAACTCCCGTCTATCTACTATCTTCTTTTTTCGCCACCCTGCCTTCAGTTTTAATGCTGAAGATCCTGAGCTATCAAAAGAAGCTTTTCCACCCTCGTGTACTTAAGCACAGATTAACTGTTGGCTCATACTTCCCAGATATTCTCTCCGAACCAATTTACGGTATGCTGTTTGACTGGGCATTTCTGACCGTCTCGGTGGCCACTCGCGCGGTCAAAGCGCGCGCGAAAAGAAAACTCGCTGCTAAGCGCTGGCAAGCTTTAAGCCGCCCATTTTTTTTTTACTCTGGACCTATAACCGTAAGCAGTACGGTACTAGATTTCATTCTTTGTGTTAAAAATTCACATGTGAATTCCTGACCTTTTTTTATTGTAAGCACTAATTAATTTTGGTATTTCGTTCATTCAGAACGCGTGGCCTCGGTCGTATTGTAAAGGTTTTACGTTTGTTCCACTTACGGGGAGGGGGGATGCACTTTCTCGTTGCTCCCCTCTCCTTGTCAGTTTCATTGTTGACTTCATTGGGCGACACTTTGGTGTTATATGCATGGACGCTGTGTACGTTGTTTTATGGACGAAATGCATTATTTTTCTAGAATCCCTACGTGGCACGTGTTAGCTTCGTCCCTCTTTTTTTCCATCACTTGCCATCGAGCTTATTATGAAACGAGAATCGTGTTCATACTGTTTTATATGAACGTGCGCTCCTTTTTTTGAGGTGGCTCTTCTAGGGACAGCTGCAGCGACTAAGGTGGCAGTAAGCATTCTTGTAGTGATGGTTTGTGAGGATTGGTTTTCATGGGTCAGTCATCCAAGTCTAAGCTGTGTCTAGTGAATAATATTGTGGCCAGATCAAAAGTCTGGAAAGCCAGGATTTTTGAGGACATAGATGACGTTTGTTTGTGAGCGATAAAAGGAAATCATCTTGCTTACAGTTGCAGAGGATTTGACGATGTTGACAACCCACAGTTGCCTTCTCAAGCTGTATTCTGCTGTGTTTTGACGTATAATATTTATATTTTCCAAAGTCTCATTAGTGACGTCCATGACTGACAAGTGATCAAGTCTGCAGTGACTTGCTTTTTTGGTGTGTTTTTCCTTTTTCTTCCCTCGCGCGCATCCAGTCGTGTCTATATCATCCATCGCATATTGCGGTATTCAGCTGGGGGATGTCGAAGGTTGGAAAAACTGCTCGAATGATTACAGTGCGCGCGTTAATGAGACTGAGCTCTTGTTTATGTGATATTGCCACGTATTGCTCGTCGTGACGGCAATGTCTAGTCGCCAATTGCAATGAGCAAAGAACGTGACTTTTTCGCAGATGGGCACAGTCTACGAACCACAAACGCCTGTGGTGAGTATCGGCCCATAGATAAGTCAATTGCGGTAGTCTAAGGTAATCAACCGAAACCAACCGTGTTCTCTCAGATTAATGGCCAGGACAAATTACCCAGAAAAAAACGGCGACGAAAAATGGTTAATTTTCAGATTAAGGCGAGGTTAGAGTCTCGGTAATACGAATTTAGTTAAGCGTTGATCTTTATTTCCTCATTGTTTTTGTAAATGTTTATATGTTCGCATTGAGCCCACACGGACTTTAGCCTGCTTTTTCCGCTTCAGTCCTGTAAGCTGTAAAGTTTGGTTTGTGTAATTTTGAGATGGATGTCAAGCAAAGTACCAGGAGGTTCCCAGTCCTTTATGATGCAATATGATTTCGAAATGGGAAAACATTCTCCCCTCCCACAAATGTTGCCACTACGGGTCTTGGAAAGCCCCCTTCCCGCCCTCGTCCATATTTAGTAACCCAGACGCGGACTTTTTTCCTCTAACCGCAACACATGCCCAGTTTCGCCAAAAGTCAAGGAAGTCTGAGCTGATAATTGTCTGGAACCAACTGGAGTGAGAAAGCTGTCGGCTCTCTTCATAACCAGGCCTGGCGATGTTTATTGATGGACAAGGGGTGTAGGACCTGTCTGTCGTCTGGTATTTCAGGGGGTACAGGTATGTCTGGCTACTCCTTTGCCGCATGAATGAAACTTGGGATTCTTTTTTAGCTTCGTCTCCTCTTGCGGTTTCGGAGTATATCGATAAAAGAAAGGGAGAAAAAAAAACAACGCTAATCTTGCGTATTGATGAAAACATCAGACCACATAAGCACTACAAAAAAAAGGGGGCAAACATATTTTTGCATCGCACGTGGAAGAATGGCGTGACATTTACATTTATGGACTGGTCGGTCTTTCGCAGTCGCTTTCCCTTTCTGGCCCGAGACATGGGGGTTTTCGATGCAGGAAACGAAAGCAGAATATCGAAGCGATGTGTATCTTGGTGTGTCTATGGGGGGAAAAGGGGAAATGGGAGGTGGTTTTAGCTTCTCAAGGGTGCAGGGAAGCATTAACATGTCTAGACGGTTAAGACTCTTGGAAGTGCGTCATGATTCACACGTTAACATTCCTGGGCCCGCGCAGCCGTAAAGAAAGCCTGGGAATTCCCTCGTACCGGGCTAATGCGTTCCGCTTCACAGTTGTTCGTCTGCCAAAGACCGGCGTGCTTAGGCCTGGTTTGTACGAGTACACTTCGCGCCCTTTTTTTCTTCATTCATAAGCTAAAAGTCATCCCCGGGCGTGCGACTCGTTGAGACAAGAAAAGGCCAGCAATTGTCCCCCCCCCCCCTTAACTGACCCGTCTCAGGGTCTTGTTATCCTTCATAGTGCTTATTTTGACCCGTCGTAGTTGAGAGGTTTCCGTGGGTCCAATGCGCAGGTTGGAAAGTCCCCAAAAAGGGGCGCTTGCTGGTGCTAGACATTATTTTTCGGTGTTTTCGCTGGTCAGCTTGGTTCTCGGACGATAGGAATGCGATAACATGCGGTAGGTCTGTATGCGATTGCCGGGGTCTTTAGGCAGAGTCGGACACTCAAAGCAACGTCGGAAAAGGTCCTTCGGTGGCACTCGTCCAGCCAAGGTGGGAGAGAGTGAGAAAGGGCGAGAACGGTGTACCGAGAAATCGAAACGGAACCGGAAGGCAGGAACCAGGTGTGGAATTGAGGGTTGTCTACGTGCGTATAGGTGCCCATCCAAATTTAAGGTGCGTACCAGGTACCGGTTTAAGCGCGTTTTCACGTTCGCTTTTCATTCACGTGCCCCGCGCGGCGTTGTGCTTGCGCCAAGGGTAGATGTAGGGTACTTGGATCGGGGTTTGGGCCAAGGTAGCTTTTGCGCGGTTAGCAGGCATTCCAGGTTTGTGTTGGAAGCGCGGTAAGTGAGCGTTTTCGCATGCAACGAGACCGCAGGACGACGCAATAACGTACCTGGAAGCGTGGTAGGGTCATTGGGTGGAACCTGAGCGTTTTGGTGGAGTCCGGTGCTTGAGCTTTGCGTGCTGTGCAGTAAGAAAAGTTGGGGAGAGCATGTCGCAACGTGCAATGAAGCCGAGTTGGAAATATCATGAGGAGCTATAAACCATTACCGGTATAAGCTAATGTTGTCAAATAGCTCCTTTGGACAGCCAAGCTGGAGTGTCTTAGGCACTTTGGGAGAGGAAAAAGGACAAGACGAGGATAAACTCTCGCAAGGAAGACTGCCATTATACCTGCGCAAAAACAGAGTCAATTACCGTATTCCCAGAGACAGCTGACTGAGGCAATAAATTGTTGTCTTTCGCTGGGTTTGCTGTCCATGGTGACATGCATATGCATTTTTGCGGTACTAACAATCCCCAGCTCTGTTTTGCTTACGTGTCTGTCTGGTCTTGAATTAAGCCCGAGAGGCAAGTCGTTTTCTTTTACTTTTGTTTTCTCTCCTAGACACGACATGTCCGGAGTTCCTACTCGGCGAGCCATAGTCATTTGAATGTGGGGAGTAAAAAGAACTGAATATTATCAGGGCACGTTGATAATTGCATTGGCTACACGCGAAGAACAAAGTAAAGACGACCTTAGCCTTTATGCACGAATGGTAGCTTTTTTTGTGTGAGAAAAAAAACTATTTTTCCGGAATTCGAAAGTAACTATCGACAGAGCATATTTAAAGAAAATGCACTGCAATCTAGCACTAGTAAATATATGCAAAGTGACAAAAAAGGGCTTTTAAGAAAACCACTCCTAATTGTAGGAGATCGTTCTCGGAGTCGTACACGTACACACACTTTGAAGGTGTTCCTTGAATATTGCTCCTGTAGGGCGCATAAATTACCTTCTCCTCTTAATGGATCCTGGATGCAATCTGAGTAGATGGAGCATAAAAATCACAGCTGCTAATAAAGGGGGAACGCGCAAGGACCATTTGCGCTGTCCTTACAAGTACGAGTGTCCCGAGTTATAAAAGTGCTGATTATCATTTCTCCGTGTCTTCAGCGTCTTAACCTCCATTCAGTGTTGCATAAGTCGCTTAGTGAACTTTTTGCTCTGTTGGCGAACTTTGCGACTCCGACCGTTATTACACATATTCAGAATACGGAGAAGTGGCCGATGAGACTTTCTCCCGGTTCGCTGTATTGAAGGCTGTAAAAGATATAGCTAAACAAGGACGAATCAGCCATTTGTGGCGTAATCGTCAGTGTTGAGCGGGGTCGCTTTTTCCTAGCGATGAAGCAATAAAATTTGGATAATTGCACTCCCGCTTGTCCAACTCCTGAAATGCCAGTCTATAAAATGGGAATGTCATCTAGTTTTCCTTTTTCACAGCCTTCTGCCCCCTCCCCCCCTCTTCCCATTTCACCTGTTGAGTGTCGTTTGCCTATGCTAAAAATACTGCCGTGAACCTGTCACGGACGTCAAAGGGCATGGAACCGTGCATTATGACACGTTTTGTGGAATATTGACTTGAGACGTGTTTAGCAGAAATGGGTCTCGAATCCTAACAATGTACAGGATAGGATCGGCTAAGCATTGTCCTCATTGGTAGGCGCTGTCTTTTGCCACAGTGACTATTGGTGTGAATGCGAAGTAAGACCAGAATTTGGGAAAAGACAACAGGTCCTGTGCTGTCCGTGTCGTTACGTAAGTTGTCTCGTCTAAAGTACATGTGAGGAGCTCTTTAGAATTTAGGAATAGAAAATGTATGACAAGAAGAAATAGTTAAGAGAGTTGAGAGAGGAAGGGAAATTTAGCACAGGGACTAAAGAAAATAGCAACTTGTGAACGACGGATATTGGGGAGCTGTAAGAAATCAAAGCCTTCGTGAATAAGGCAAACTACGAATAAAATATTTTCAGGGGAAAACGAACAAAAATTACATGAGATATTGATAAAAGCTTCATTTGGATACGTTGATTAGAAACCAGGAATTTGATTGTTTTTTAATGTTATTTTTAGCGTAAATATCTAGATGGTATGAAACTAATTCGCAGTTCAAGCCAAAGTTGCAGAATAGCAGGTTAAAAAGATTTTAAAAAAATATTAAAAGAAGTTTTCCATGAGACACAGCAAGGCAAGCGCTGGGTTTATATACGAATAAAACAAATTGCGTTTTCTTTAAAGTAACGACTGTGTTTACGGAAATGGAGCTTGAAGTGGCCCGGGGAAAGAATTGAGCTAATGCCATGAATTGTTGCGAAGGTATCTTAAGTCTGTTGAATTGTAATAACCAATACATTGACACTTCAACTAACATACTATGGTAGTCCAACAAATATTTTGTGACGAAATATACTATTAGGAAATTAAGTCCATTGTACAACAACAAACTAACATATTATTAAGAAATTAATTCCGTTATATTAGGAAATCATTATTAGAAATATTGTATATTATTATTATTAGAAATATATTGTTAGGAAATTAAGTCTATTATACTACAACAAATTAATACATTTATGCAGAAACACAAGGAAACATTGGCCTGTCTCCAGGTAATGTTTATCCAAGTGCCAGAATATGTGTAATAAATGAGAGATATTTATTTTTAGTTAATTGTACTTTTATTTTTCGTTCTTTCCATAAGTACCAGAGAATAAGAAGCTTCGATTATAATTATTCCAAGTAATTATTCCAAGTATAAATAATGCAGTGTGTCCACATACCGTATTTCACCATTCATACCCAATATATAAACAATGCGGTGTGATTTGAATTGCGTGCAATTCAATAAAGAACATGTTCCCTCTGTTTGGGCAAATATATTTTTTTAAAAAATACAGTATATAGCCTTTTTTGTGGGTGAGGGTGGGTGAGTCAAGTTTCTGTATAATTTTCTATGAAGAGAAAGCACGTTGTCCTATGAAGAGACAGGAATCCATATCGCAAAAGTTGGACGCGGTCTGGATTCTCCACGTTCGATTAGTAGTACCGAAACTCGTGGAACGAGAAGTTTCCATCCGGCGGACTCTTCTTTTAAAATGGGAGTCTGGGTAAGGGAAAGGCGTGAGCAGAGAGCCAAACTTTGGGGCGAGAAAAATCTCGTCGTAAAACTATATTTCGTACAGTTATCCTAACTTGCGGCTCAAGTTCCTTTTCCATGGTTTCTAATCGCGTTCCGGCCCCCACACAGCCCCGCTGTTCCTGGAAAAAAGGATCGACCGCAAGGCGCGGCACAACCGTACGGTATTCCGTCCTGCATTCATCGCCGACGCTTAAAAACGACTCCTTTCGCCCTGGCGGTTTTGGGGTACTTTTTGCACCCAAGAAACATTGTTTGAGGGCATTTTCTTCCCTGGGCTGCCAAGCAGGGTTCCTCATTAAAGATTGCGTTCGTTTGCAAAATGGGGAATTTTGGATGGGGGGAAAGGCGAAGGGCAGCTGCCGGCCACTCCTTGGGATGCGTCTTGAAACATCCTTTGGAAATGCGTTTCCTGGAACTGTTTACGCACAAAATGGGTGACATGAAAAAGCGCGCTGGAGTACTCGTCGCTTTCTCATATTTGAGTACTCGTTGCTATAGCATACAGCTTATTAAAATGTTGCACGGGTACAAGTACATTCCAGGAATATTTTTTCTCGAAGCGTTCGTCAATTGATTTTTTTACAGGTTGTGAAGGGGAAATCTGGGTATAGTGGTTGCGCAATGGGACAGGTGCATCCGGGCGTTCCCTTTTCTTTTTTTGGCTGCCCAAAAAAACTCGTTCTTTTGATTGTGTCAAGTATTGTGGCTATTTTGGAAAGAATCCACAAAGTCTTCTTTGCGAACGAGCGTATGCAGCACCGAAATTGTAGAACACGCTGTAAAAAGAACCTGAAAGAGCTCGTAAAAGTACCTTTTCATGTCACCGCTAGCCTCGGAGATTTATGCTGCTGGACTAACAACAAAACGTCGTGCCCCTGTGGAAACTGCGAAGCGACCACGAAAAATCTACCTTTTGAGAAATTTCGCTGAATTTGTGTCTTGCACCACGGGATTCCTCGCACGACCAAGCGGATTCGTTAAACTCTCTCCCTTTTTATTGAAGAATGACCGCCGAAAAGTTGTGGGTTTACAAGTTAACGAGAAACAACATCCCCCTCCACACTCTTGACAGGGTCGTTTGCGTTCCCAATTGACCACCACTCTGGTAGTCTTTTAGGTGCAATTGCTCATGACGAGCCCTACCAACTATGTGTGTTCATCTTCGAAGGCATGGGTCCCATTAAAACTGAAAAGCGAATATTTTTTTTTTCGGAGCTTACTTTTGGTTGGGGCGGCCAAAATGACTGGCCTAACAACGTGATGGCGGAGCGCGGAGATTTAGTAGGCTTGGCGGCTAGTTTTTGTGCAAGTTTTCCACGAAGTGCCTAGAGTTCTCAAACAAACGCGAGAGCCAAAGGTTTTCCGGCTTATCTCGGAAAAAAAAGCAATATGCGTACGTAGAAGTATTTTTGTGTGAATGCGTTACTTGATCCGCCGACGGTTTATTTCTTGCCTCTGCAGACTCGTGGGTACTGACCTTTATCGTGTACGTGTACGCATGTAATCCAACTTGCGTACTCGTTGCGTATTCGTAGCTTGTTTTGTCGCGATTAGGTCGAAGGCCTTTGACGTGGGAAAGCTTTTTAGGGCCGGTTGGATGAATGGGCGGCAGGTCCGAGTTTGAGATTTATTGGACTTGCTCATCACAACTGACGTAGAAGGGACCATGTTACCCTGATTCGCCAAGAATTGCGTTGTAAGTCTGTGAAAGAATGTTGAGTAAAACGTGGAAAGTCAACTCACGAATGGTATTCAGAGTGGAAGGCTGATAGACCATTCCTGTAATCTTGCGTTGAAAGTCTGTGCGTAAATTCTTTTCTGAGACGATGTGTAGACAGTCAGAGGAATATATTTTTCCCTCTTTTTGCAGCCACCTGAGGCTAAAAATAAATGGTACGCATTTTTGGAAAATTGAGTATGAAGTTTTAGTGTTTTAAGCAATAGTGGTTGGAACAGATCCGAAAAGTAAGTTGGATCAGATTTGCTTGAGAAACGAGTCATACTATCCACGAGCCTACATTTTTTTTAAGTATTCGAAACCATCGTAGGCTTACATTTATTGGAAAAAAATCCTTATTAATACATTTCCATGTGAGGAAGAAGAAGGGGACTTTTAAAAAGAGATTTTTTTAGTTCTTTAACGTATCGACTAATAATTAGGGTGTTGACTTATATTGTATATTGAAAAACGTTTAGCGGTCGGTTGGGGTAGTTAACTTTCTTTTTTTTATTTAGAAATGTAACAGTGTGAGGGATGATTAGAGGGTTGGTCAAAAAGTTTATGGGGTGAAGTGAAGATGATGCTTACTTAAAATTCTCAGAAGCATAGTCCTATCTTTATTACAAAGTCTACAATCCTATTACCACCAAATGTTGTAATAGAAGTGCATATGCAATGGAGATAAGAAACCATGAACTGGCGGAAGCCCACGATTTTACTCATTTTGGGGAAAAAAAAGTTTACAATGGAAAAATAGATGGGGACGATTTTGTTTCACTTGGTCTTGACATCCATATGCATCATCATCGATCTTCTTGATACGTTTTAACAAAGTTAGCGTAAGAAAATTGGTGGTTCTTGCTTGAATTAGTTTCGATGAAACGTTTTGGTCTTTCTATGCAGCATTTTTCAGTTTCGCTTTTAGCCTACTGATATAATCGCGGGTCATGGCCCGTAATCCGTTAACCAGGCCATGATCCGTAAGGGAAGATACGAATTTATGGATCACTGATTACGTTCTGTGATTCGTGACCTATAATACGACTGTGATCGTGGATCGTCACATTGTGTCCAATTGCTGTGCAGATATTCGTGTGGCGGTTTCCTCTATGATTTAATATTCCCAGCTCTTTACCTGTGCCTATGTCCTGTACATTCTTGTCTTACGTTCCATCTGCGAGCAAGTCTCGTGGAAAACAAATATTATTTTTTAAAAAAAATTAGCTGAGGATTGGCCATGCAGTATATAGTAAACCACTCAAATGTGACCCATTTAGACTAGTTGCATTTGGTTCACGGTTTATCTACGAGAATGCTAAAGAAAAATTCTTCTGTCGTCGCTATCTTATTATATCTCTGCAAATAAGTCGTTGTCTATTCGTTAATTTTACCTGGCGTTAATTTGAAGGGGAAAAAAAGGAAAATCGACGAAACCCTTCGAGTGCAAATTGCAAATGTGTGCATCCGGTGCAAAAATTGCTTGCGCAGAAATGAACCACGATAACTTGCTCTGTGATCATTGATCACGATCTTTGTCAGACACCAATCCGCTGGTCGGATCGTGATCCTGTCCGGATCACAGAAGCTTTTTTTTGCCTATAACTACTTTGAAGTAAGAGTTGGCACAGTGTGAAGTGATTTAAAAAAAGAAACTTGGATCTAGGAATCGGTCTTTTTCAGAGAGCTCGAACAAGGCAAAGGTTATGGTGATTAGGTACTCCGTCTCTCTCCAGTATTTGGTGCTGAGGTTTCGTTAGGAATTTTTTTCTTTCCCATGGGGTTCATCTCATGAAAGTCACGTTAGCACGTTCCGCCCGAAAAATGTTTCCGTGCTTGTGGTTAGAAAAAAACAGTCTAGACTACACTCGAGACAACAAAGCTGTCCAATTTGTCTTTTTTTATTGGTTATTCTGGTGAAACTACAGAACAATTTCTTACATGTCCACGGGATGTTTTATTCTCGGTGCAATTTTTTTTTGACCCGACACGTGGAAGACGTCTGGGACTGCTTGTCTTACTATCGGCTCTGAGCAACGATGTTTATGTTGACTCGTCTCGCGTTGCAAAATATTCAAGCGGAATTGGGTGTCCTTCAACGTTTTTCAGTTTGAGAGTTCATTGAGGTCCTCCCAAGAACGCTTTTTTTTCTCCTTCCCTTTATAGATGTACACAAGAGAAGATCTTTAGCACGTGAAGAGCATTACAGCAAGGCATTATCTAGCAGTTCTCGCGAGACATGACGTGGACTACGTCAGTTCCCTTACTTCGATGGGTCATTAACGAAATCCCGAAAATGGAATGACCGCCAGGGATAATTTCTTCCCCGACCCCCATGTGCGTATCGTGATACTCATCCACATGACCAAGTAACGTGAGCGGAAGGAAAACTGTAATGCGAAAACTGCTGCTCGACCGTGTAACAGCGTTCTACCTGACAATCACTGGGTAGCCAGCAAAACTTAGATGGGAATCCTGTCTTTAACGACCAGGACAATGGCAAGTCGTAGATCTGAACCAAGCACTTAATGGTCAGTAAGCATCGCTGTGCTTAATATATAGTGTACTTCATCTCCTTTCCCCCAGTCCCCACTAGTCCAAACCAGAACAGTTTCGCTTTACTCCGTGGGAGTCGTAAAAAAACTGGTCGCCCACTTTTTTCAGAACGTATGCAAAACGGTGTTCCGCAAAATTGTGAAAAATGGTAGATAAAAAGATGTTTGATAACAATGAAGAACCTTCGCAGTACTAAAGTTCCCCTTTGCAATTATAGTCCAGTAAACGTGTGTATTTCTCGTGTAACAATGCAAAACTGGTATAAAATTTTCCACAAAATAAGACTAGCGGCAATTAAAACTGAGAAACTGGTAACAAGCTTAATAGGTTTCCAAAACAAATTTAATAGCCCCCGCCTCCGTAACCACCAGCACCAGCTCCTGCCAGCGCGAGAGGAGGAGCCCCACCTGGAAATCCGAATCCTCCCATACCAAAACCTCCGGTCATCAGGAACGGAGCCATTGCGGCTAACCCGTTGTTGTTATTGTTGTTGTTGTTCATCAGCAAAGGAAACAAGGGGAAACACAGCGAGAATAATGGCGCAATGGCTGGGCTGATGTTGTTCATTCCTTGATTCTGCATGTTTGCTCCTTGAGTCGAGAGAAATAACGAGATGGCCGTCCGGATTTCAGGAGTACACGTGGCAGCTGCATTGCCAAATCCAGAGCCGCCGTAGGGAGCAGCACCGTATCCAGCTCCAGCTCCATATGCTCCAGTACCGTGTGCTTGGGTAAAACCACTTTCTTCGAGAAGAACTAAAATTAAGACGAAGAGTCCGCCGGTAATCCACACGGTACCCATTCTCTACAAAGCGACAGGAAGTTAGCATTGAGAGAGCCCATCTTCACAAATCAGTACGTTCCATGAAGAAATGTATTCAAAACCACTTACTTGCGAGGCGACACACGAGAAAGGCCTATAGAAAACTAACCAACGAACTTATGAACCAGTTTGAAACGAAGACTTGCCAGATGTGTTCTAACCCTTTTATACCTGCAGCAAGACTGAAACGGACGACGTGGTCGCTGGTAGCACGAGAAGGACTCTGAAAACGTTCTAGCAATGCGTGTGCAAGATATTTCGTACAAAACTACTTGTATTCGCTTTCCTCGACGGAGGAAGCACATGGTTGGGTACATTCAGAACGGTACAACACAACACAAAAATACAGAAGGATAACATTGTGTTCTTTTAAACCCTTTTCCTACCAACCCCAGGAATACGAGAAACAGAAGGATTGTTGATCGGAGGGATGTTAGGGGAGACCTCGTCATCGTCATCTTTGTCTTTGTAATAGTTTTCGCAACCTTTGACGTTCTTGGGACGATCGCAGAAGCCTGTTTCCCTGTTGTAAACTTTTCCTTCTTCGCAGCCTCCTAGACGCGGATGTCCGTTTTTCAAACATTTTAAGAAGTAGCGACAGTCCTTGGGGTGCGGGAAGCGAAGGTGATCGCCGAAAGCCAGCGATTCGTTTTTAGGCAGGGCGGGGCAAGTAAACTGAAGAACTTCTTCGGGCATGCATCCTGGACGTAAAGCGACGTCAGGGTACTCGCATACGCCTTCGTTGGGGTCGAAAATCAGACCTAGAGGGCACGTAACCAGAATGGCCGAGCCGGCGTTGCAGTAGAAGTATTGGTCGCAGAATTGCGAGTGTGCGAACATGCCGTTGAGGCGGGTGCAGTTCCCGAAACCTTTGGGAGGTTGCAACTGCGGTCGGCGAGTACAGTCCACTTTTTGCGGATAGATGCACAGTTGGTCGGTTGGATTAAAAACCAAACCATCTTCGCAGAGTTGTTCGGTGAGCGTCGTGTTTTCGCAGCGGTAGTATTTGTCGCACTGTACCTCGTCCGCAATGAAAAACGCAAACTTGCTCGCCTCACATCTGCCGGCTGAGGTCGTTCTGACGGTAGCAGCTTGGCCTAGGGAGAAAAAACAAATTGTTATGAAGATCAGTGACACGATTTTTTTAAAAAATTAAAGTAGAATAACTTATCAGACACAAATTAAATTTTGAAATATTAAAGTAAAATAGTTTTAACTGTCACACGAATTAAATGTTTGCAAATTAAAGTAAAATAGTTTATCACACGAATTAAATTTCGAAAATTAAAGGGAAATAATTTTAACGTGTCATTACTTGTCAGTGCGAAAATAGTAATCACCAATTCGAGAGCGATTAACAGTAGAAACATTTTCGTTATATTGTCAATAACAAACTTGGTGCTGATCGACTAAAAGTCTGACGAATATTGAGGATGACCAGTACTATTTATAGTGCAAAGCGTTAGGAGTTCAACGTAGACACTTGTCATATATTACGAGGTTCGTTTCCTGGAAGAAGACCATGAGAGCTGTTATGGGAAAAAAATAACCTTACCTTCGCTTTTAATCTAAATGTAAGTTATGCTGGCCTTGACTCCTGAATAGGATTTTGAAGCATTTTTTTAATGAAAGGACGATTTCATCAGTTGACCTCAGTTGAGAGCGCACAATTCCCCTGAAACCGTTGCAACGCTGTGAAGTGGGAGAAAAGACCTTTCTCGTCTTGTTGTGTTGTCTCTCGCGTCCCTTTCGCGCTGCCTTCACTTCCCTGCTGACAATCTAATTCTAATAGTTAAATTTCTCGACGGAAAAGTGCCAGCAAAGGTTGCCATCTGGCTGGTTTGAACAGTTGTAGTTTTGGCTGCAAACCAGGAAGCTAGCGTGCAAAATGACATCTCGGCACGGTTCTCTAATTTTATTTGCTGTCTGGCAGCTTGGAGGTAACTTTGTTGGGTTGCGAATTATATTTGGTCTTTTCGACGACAAGTTGCGAGTTTTCCCCCCTCTTTCCCTTTTTTCTGGCATTAACTTGTCTTTTCATCTGTGTGATGTAGTTTGGGCGTCTGCAAGTCTCGCATTACCGGTCTGTCCCTCGGAAATTTCTTTCAATGCTACTCATCCCGAGCAATGTGACCGTTACTTTCATTGCTCCAGTGGAAAGAAAAACGGAACATGGGTCGAAAGGCTTTGTCCCGATGGCTTGGTGTTCAGCGATCGGGACTTTATTTGCGATTTTCCCTTCCTAGTTAATTGCTTGTCTCGTCCGGTGCTGCAACGTCCTGCAGGGAAGGAACCCTGTTTTCGCCAGAATGGCCGTTTTCCGCACGCTGAATTTTGCGATCAATACTACCAATGTGAAAACAATGTTCCTACCACTGTCACATGTCCCTTCGGACTAATCTTCGACCCTAAAGGAGGTAGATGCCAGTTCCCGGATATTGCTTTGCGACCTGACTGTTTGCCAGAAGACCTGCTCGAGTTTCAATGCCCAGTTATGAATCTGACTGGCTTGCGATTTAAAGACCATGAACGCGTTGCCAAGCCCGACGATTGTCGGGTCTACTTTAAATGCATGCGGAACGGTCATCCAAGGTTGGGTCTCTGTGAAATTGGCAAGGTCTTTAATAATGTGACGCAATTTTGTGACGACCCCGCCCATGTCCCAGGGTGTGAGAATTATTATAAGGTCTGACTTAATTCTTTGCCCTCACAAAAGCGTATTCATTTATTGACACAAACATAGAAGTCCGAGGTCACTCAGTTGATCGTGGATTTGCTCATGTCTTGTATACACAGCGCTGGTTTGCGAAACGTTGACGAAACGTCGGTTGTATTGTAACTCATTTTAATACAGTGTAAATATCCCTTTGACCCTGAAGCTTGGAATTTAATCGTACGTTCTCGTGGATTTTTTAATTAGGGTTGCTATATTTACCTTACGGCTTGTGTTACAGATTTGGATTGCGCTGCGAATAAAGAGAGAAGCTCGGAATGCTACATCAAATGGTCATGAATAAAAAAGATGTTCTGTGGCGTATATCTATTCTTGGCGTACTGATGATCCTTGTCTGGGGATCCCACTTAGCTTGTGCCAGAAACGCTCAAGAAGCCTTAGTTTCCGTGACAGGTATATACGCTATGTCGACTGTTAAAAGTATTAGATACATAAGCGTCTTTTGAACTTTAGAGCCGTCGTCAGAGGATCATGGCACTTGGCTTTATGGGACGTGGGATTATATAAAAAATCTATCCTTCGGTACGAAGAAGATTAGTACCGTTGTAGAAATCCCCGAAAATTACCAGAAATTGGATTTGGTCGTCGAACCAGGAGAGAAGCCAGCACGTATTCGCATAAACTTGAATGGGTCCCAAGATGTTTACTCGGTCAGTTCCGCAGTTACATACTTGGGTTCATCCCTGTATGACTCAGCGAAAGGGGCGTGTCAGACAGTATGGAGCTTTCTATATGGAGTGTACGGCTGGACAGTTGGGGGAATCACGCCGCTTGTCGCGCTCGTTCGCACGTCTATAGATAAGTTCCGTACCGCCGGTCAATACCTAATAGCCGGCCTGGAATTCGTATTCGCGAATATGTTCGATGTCTTGTATCGCACATGTTCAGCGGTGGCCTGCATCTTTGGCACCGTCATTGGATCCGTGGCTGGTTTCCTCCACATGTTTGCTTTAAAAGCGGGAAACGTTTTGTACTGGATCAAGGACGTATGTGTTTTACTATTTATTAATACGTATTGTGGGCTCAAAAATGTTTTAACTGAGATTTTGCATCTATCCATGTGGTACTTTAAAGCGTTTGCTCAATATACGTACTGGGAATTGTTGTACGAGGTTCTGACACTACCGCAAACGGTAGCAAACTTGGCAGCCCGAGCTAGCGTTCCTTTTCTCGCAGGGCTTGGCCTGACCCTGTTTACTTGGCTCATCCTCTACAGCGACAGCCAGATACCCGGTCAGTTCCCGCCAACACCGGTTTCTCCCAGGAAATATAAAAAGATATCTGGGCACGCGTTTCACTCAGGTTATGTTTTTGCGGTAGCGAACGGTATTCTTGTTTTCATCGTGCTGTTGTGGCTTCAGCCGTCAATTGCCTAATTGAAAGCTTTTCTGAAAAATTGTACTGTAAATTCCCCTGACGTAAATGGCATTTTTTTAGACAGATTCAAATGTTCTGTTGCACTAGTCTTTTGCAAAGATAATTTCCCGTAAAAATCAACTATGTGCGTACATATTTGGGGCGAGAGTCCAACCTTCAAAATGTACGGTTATTTCAGTTAACCAAGCAGCGAATCTTTACATTGTACCTATTGTGTCTCAAAAATTGCAATGAATATAACTCTTTCTATAAAATAATTTTGTATTTTACAAACGTCGTACAGATTTCACCCAACAGGATTGTACGCTTTTCTGAGTGCGAGGTAGCCAGCTACTATATCGCTAGGCAAAGTACGTATAGTCTGAAATTCTTCAGCATTTGCGTATCGTAACTTAGTGTAGGGATCCATGTAGCAGGCCTGTGACAAAAGAAAGCATGATAATTATGCTGTTGGGCGCACACTGAAGTAAGCTCACCGCGAGGCCTGAGAGGTCAGAGTATTTTTTGGCAGGTTTGAATGAAGGAGGCGCGTCGATATGGCTGTCTAAAAGTCTCAATTAATTAGTTAGAAGAAATATGAAAAATTAATGTACTCACATAATACAACACTGTCATCCCAGACAAGTGACTTCTCTTGAATAAGAATCTGTTTCATCCCTCTCCAAACCCTCTTCTTACCAGATCCTTTGCCAGAATGCTGAACTCAAAAGTAATATGATATGGTACTGTGAAACCCTAGGTTGTCTAATGAATATTTGGTACCTGAAAATTCGGGCTTTTAAATACGGGAAGAAGCTTTTTTTCCTCCTTAGCACTTGTTTCATCTACACGGTCTCCAGAGATAGGACTAGGTACATTAGAGACGCTGGAATTCGACGGGGTATCTTTCTCTTGCTGTATAATTTAGAATATCGGTAAAGATATAAATATATAAGCAAACAGAAATACCTGTTTCGGAGCTCTCTTCTTTGCCATGTTTTGAATGTTTGAAGCAAAGTTAACTGTATTGGTGCATTTAATTTGGGGTTGTGTTTTGGTCACACGGTGTCATCTAGTGGACACACTTGTGACTAGTTTTATTCCCACATTTGAATTCGGGGTAAATGCCTAAACGTGCCTTGCGTTGCTCCGTTGACAAATAAAAGATGACCATTCAACTGGAGTTAAAAAAAACACATTAATGATATGCTACCAATCTAGCTATAAATCAGCCGCACATGAATTAATAAGTAAATGCGTAATTTTAGCCTTATTGATAAGATTACTTTTCAACTCTATTTTACAATAGTCCACATTGAACCGACATAAGCTAAACGCTTTATACATTATTTTATCCATCATGAATTGAAAGGTATGCTCCTGGCTAATGTGACTTTAACGTGTATTTCAATAAATATTCGTCAATTAAAATTCAGTGCTTGAAATTGTTCATCAAAATGGTTCAAAATACCGAATCATTTTGTGCGGGGCGCCAGTAGTGACAACAAGAAAACGATGGCAAAAATTAGTTGACACCGCAAATTGGATTCGTTAGCACTATCAGAAATATCATAATGCAGGCAGACTTGTTGCACATGTCCTAGATTTTGTTGAAGTTCTTGGTTCGTTTGCTGACGCTTCGGTCTGTGCTTTTCCCTGGCCCGGTTAGTTAAACGAACAAGGGATGGGAATTTCGGCATATCCATGGGCACATCCTTATTTTCTGTATGGCTGGTGAAGACTTCCTCAACGATAGTTTGCGCCGAACGCAGTTGGTCTATTGGCAGTTTTTTTAGTGTTTGATTTAAAAAAAAACAATGTAATGAACAAGTTACCTCTGATGGCCGCATCCTTCATGTCTTTTTTCATCTCTACAAGTCTGTCTCTGCCAGGAACTCGATTTTTGCATAGGTGTTCGCGCACTAATGTAAATGATGTCCCTTTTTGCTTAACAAAGCCAGGCACCTGAGATCTTTCGTGCGGGTGGAGCAGCACCAGTCGATTGAACCGGACTTGAGCACCCGGTGCCGAGAGTACTTTCCTCCATGGGAATCTGTTAACGCCGGTTTACCACGTTCTGTGCCGCGCTCTACTATCTTAAACGTGATCTCTGTAGCGCCATTGTCCTTGCAAGGCAAAAAAAGTTTTCAATTAATTTCACTGAATTGAGTGATGTACAGAAATTCTCATAATGCAGGCTTTTTAGTTCATACCTCTCTTTGCACCGAGCTTTGGGAAATTGGCATTTCGAAACTCAAATTATCTGGAGTTACGTTTCCGTCGGTTACAGAGGAGAGCTAAAAACATTTGACACATTAGAATAATGTTAAGAATGTTACTGTAAATAGCGAAAAATTACAAGCTCTCTCTGGCTGTCGCGACATATGTTGCAGGACCATGGGAATTTAGCAGTCCGTTGAAGCTGCCGGTACTCCTGGAGTGTGATTCCTAGGCATAAGAACGTTTGAAAAGGGCTTCTCGTTTAGATGAAGCAATACTCACCAGAATTGCAGATGCGGTGTTGGCACTGACCGCAATTGTCACACGGGCCAAGTACGTGCTGTCGTGGAGTTATGAGTTTGGCACACACAGCGCAGATAACCATTTTTGAGTGAGTTGTAATCCGTAAGTATATCACTTCTGGAGTTCACAATCAAAATGTCACCAAGTAGTTAAACATTCTGTATTTATGTTGTTGTGCAGTCCGTGAGCTGTCCAAATTTCGCGGAATAGAAAGTATGGGAAATCTTATTTAAGGTATATTGAAAGTAATCCGAAGAAAGTCTCCCTCTTTTGCTTTTCGTCTTGTTGCTTATTAGCTTATCCCCTTTGGGATTACTAAAGATTAAAACGTTGCTAACGCGGCTCTCCGATTCGGTAATCCTTCGTACGTTTTGGAACAGAGTAATGGGAAAAGTATATGGCAAGTTTTGGTGCTAATTATACAAAAACTTTCACTAAAATCTTTGTATATATATTTGCGTTTAGTTTATTGATTGCAATACATTATTAATTATAAAAACGTGTATAATGCACAATTAACAAATTCGTCGTTTACCCATGACGTGCTGTGCAAGGTATGCCTGGTTTGGGCTGTGAAGTGCTCTCTAGGTTCCAAGTAACCTTTTTCTTCTAGGAGAAAATCATTCGACTTAATTTGCGTTGATAAATGGAGATATGAGTGGAGAATAACCAAAAGAGCAAATGATACTATGTTGCTATTTGAAAACACCGTAATGATCGTTGCATGCGCATATACTGGTACAGTAATTAGCAAGAAAGAACTGTACTTGTCAAATCACAGAGCTCTAATTAAGTCTCTCGAGGCTGACTTAGCTTGAAGCTTAACCAATCCTTGTTCATTTAAACAAGGTAGACCGCGAAATCGGAAAAAGAAAAAAAGCCGGGACAGTACAAATACGAACAATCCTGCTTTTCTCGGAGAAGCATCTGGAATGAAGGCCGGAGTAATAAGCAGCGAACTTCCGAAGCGGTCGCACATAACTACATAACGTTCCTTTTTTTAAAGGAAAATCTACATTTGTTTTGTCGACAGAAGGAAAATAATTCATGGAATAATTCATTTCACGCTTCATTCGTAGGAGAAAATACCGTAAATTTTAAGCCGCAGAAAAAAAGATCGTTATGGTCAAACGTTACATAAGGGCTGCATTACGGCGTGGCCACCGAATGAGTTAAGAGCACATCGTAGCACGAGTTGCGTGCCAGACGCAAAGGTATTACGCTGTGGAACACAAGCGTGTAATTTCCTCTTATTTACTATTAAATGGGGATGTCAAATATTATAGTATAGATTTACTTTCAAACACGCTTCAATTTTCATTGTCAGATACCTAGCATATTCGCTTCTACGTTTAAGCTAGTTTGTCTTTCCCGCGTGCTTGATATAACCGGACTGGCAACATTCCTCCGACCAATGCCCTGCAGTTGACCTCACAGAACTGACAAGGAAGGTGGAGCTAGGGATACGTGACTTTGTTATTGTACGGCGTAGGCAAGTCACGACTTTTATCGAATAGATTAGTTCGCATCTCGGCGGTCTAAGTGTTCGACCGTCATCAGTGGGCACATTGTTTGTAACCAGGTAAGAGAAAGCGCTTGTCAGTGAGAATTATAGTTATTATTACATAAGAGGAACTGAATGCGTTTTTCTCAAGTTAATTAGAAACAAGTAATGATAAGCAAAAATAGCGCTACATTTGTAAATCACGTCTCAGGCATTGTATCACTTTCCTACGCATCTGTGCGGAGAGCCAGAACCACATATCAAGAAACTTTGCTAAAGCCGATACGTGATTACCGTTTGATTGACGACATTGATTGTATTTCTTTGTTGGAAAATGATAATAGCTAATTGCGTATGCAATTTGGCTCTAACAAGGTTAACGAGTCCTCGTGTTTCGCACGCCTTGCCGACTTGAAGTCACATCTTGATTTCACTTGGTTTTTATTGTGTTTAAGGGTATTTTTTAACTTCATTTTTTAACCTACTTTATACCAAAATAGGACACTCCGGAGGTCAGAGCTCGCGTAGCAAGAAAATAGGTTGCTTTGCTGTTTTCTTTCAGACTTTTTCTGCTGTTGACAAAAGCAAAGGTGCTGAGTCATGTTTAGCTTTAATTTAGACGCTTTCAGCTCTGATCAGACTCCAAGGTCATCTCAGTACTGAAAGTACTCTACGTGTAAAAGTGGGACGTAATTGTCTTTCGTGTCTATCCCTTCGTTTGCTTTCAAATCTCGAAGTTGAGGGGAAATTCTTCGCAGTGCGTCTCGAGCAACCCGTGGTGATATTAACGTCTCTCTTATTGCGTGTCTTAGGATTCCTGATTTGGATCTAACAAATCAAAATGGCTAACCGTGATCCTGCCTCTAATCAACTGCAGTCCTACTTGGATGGAAAGAAGGTGAGACCAAAGGTCATCTTTCTTTTTTTTGCAATAAATCAGTTTTCCGTTACAATAGAACGATGGTGTTCCCGTTCTAACTACCGGCTTTGGGACGCCCATTGGTGATAAATTGAATTCTTTAACTGCTGGACCCCGCGGACCGATATTGTTGCAAGACACGGTGCTGATTGACGAAACCGCTCATTTCGATCGGGAGCGTATTCCTGAACGTGTAGTACATGCCAAAGGAGCTGGTAAACGATTGTCGTGGCGTTTTGCGGACTGAAAGTTAAATTTAACCATACATTTTCAGGTGCTTTCGGATACTTCGAAGTTACTCATGACATTCGTCAATACTGTAAAGCGGCTGTCTTTTCCGAGATTGGAAAACGCACTCCGATTGCTGTGCGTTTCTCCACGGTAGGGGGTGAAAGCGGATCCGCCGACACGGCTCGGTAAGCTTACGCTTTAGGACGATTTTCCGTTAGAAAACCAAGAAACCTGATATATTTTTACACACAATGGTAGGGATCCTCGTGGTTTTGCGGTTAAGTTTTACACCGAAGAAGGCAACTGGGATTTGACTGGCAACAACACGCCAATTTTCTTTATTCGAGATCCGCTTTTGTTTCCTTCTTTCATTCACACCCAGAAGCGTAACCCTGTCACGCATTTAAAAGTAGGGATGTTATACATCAGGAAAAACTTCTGGCTAATTTAATAAGTATTTGAAATTAGGACCCTGATATGTTCTGGGACTTCATTTCTTTGCGACCGGAAACCACCCACCAAGTCAGTTTCTTGTTCTCTGACCGTGGCACGCCCGAAGGTTACCGCCACATGAACGGCTATGGTTCCCATACTTTCAAATTAGTGAATGCCCAAGGCCAAGCTGTGTATTGTAAATTCCATTACAAGGTAAGACATTTTTGTTTCCTTTCGTTACAGCAGCATTTGTCTCCTTTTTCTTATACCGTTACATTGTAGACCAACCAAGGTATAAAAAATTTGAGTGCAGAACGAGCGCATAAGTTGGCAGCTGATGATCCCGATTTTGCCATTCGAGACCTGTACAATGCCATTGGGCAAGGAAACTTCCCTTCATGGACCATGTCCATTCAAGTTATGACCTTTGAGCAGGCAGAGAAGTACAAATTCAATCCTTTCGATTTAACGAAGGTAGGATAAATTGCCTTAAGATGGCGTCTATCACAAAAAATAGCCTCGTGTCAAATCTGAGATTTATGTTTTTCGAAGGTGTGGCCACACTCGGAATTCCCCTTGATCCCCGTTGGAAAACTAACTTTGGATAAAAATCCGAAAAATTACTTTGCAGAAGTTGAGCAACTGGCATTTGCGCCTTCACACTTGGTACCTGGCATTGAACCCAGCCCTGATAAAATGCTTCAGGTAATTTTACAAAAAGCCTGATGTATTCATTTTTACGGAAGAATCGGTGACTTTGTAGGCTCGGCTCTTTTCGTACAATGATACTCACCGTCACCGTTTGGGTGCAAATTATCTACAAATCCCGGTTAACTGCCCTTACCGAAGCAAAGTCCGCAACTATCAACGTGATGGTCCCATGTGCTTTACCTTTGACGAAGCCGGTGCTCCTAATTACTTCCCTAATAGCTTCGCTGGTCCTAATGGTCTAGCGAAACACTTGGAACATAGTTTGAAAGTATCCGGAGATGTTGCCAGGTACCATTTTCTTTCGGCAAGTGTACCTTTATACAGTTTTTCAATGCTCGTTAGATACAACACTGCGGATGATGACAACTTTACACAAGCGGGTTTGTTTTGGCGAAAGACTTTGACTCCGGAAGAACGGGTTCGATTGGTCAACAACATTGCCGATCACTTGAAGAACGCGCAACCCTTTATCCAGGTAAGTGTTTGTTCTTATGAATCTCGTTACTCGTCATTGTTTTCATTTCATTTACTTATTTGTTTCACTATTTGTAACTGTTATCATTTATTTTCATTTATTCTTTATCTCGTCCATATTTATTTCGGTTCTTTATTATTTATTATTTCCATTTTTTATAGAAACGTGCAGTGCGTAACTTTGAGCAGGCGGATGCAGAATATGGTCGTATGTTGGCCGATGCTTTGAAAGTGCGTCAGTCTAACTTGGCTGCTGTATCCAACCTTTAAAAAGCTCCAATATTATTTGCATAAGCGTAAAGTGGAATAGCCTGCCCTAACAAAATATTTTTAATAATCAATTATTTACTAAGCTCTGGGAACAGGGAAATTATTAAGGTCGGGTAATAGTGCAAGTGTACTGTCCATTCCAATACAACGGTTGCCACGGCTGTTATGTAATCTTGACTTCTCTTTCATTCGTGAAACAGACAAACTTAACAGAAAATTCGGCAAACCGCTTAAATTTCTCAAGTAATTTGTTATGCTCCACTACCACACAAGTCTTAGCTTTCTTTATCGAGAAGTGTAACTATATGTCGTTTTAACCGGGATTGGTTCAGAATGGGTTTATGCAGCTGGAACATTAAATTAACTAGAAGTAACCCACTAAGATAGTCTTAAAGTTCGTCGTTGACATACAACGGTATTTTTTTTCTTAAGATTTCCATACGGCGTGAGCAAAGCTCGTTGCCTCGAAAATCGTTTTAAGTACAGAGTCGCACCAAAAATCTAGCGATGAAGCATTCGTACAACGCTAACGCTGCGCTACGATGGTAATGGCTACACAGCGTGTGTTAAAAGGCGTGTCAAGTAACCATGGTTGACACAAGCGTTGGATCGATAGCTTCGACATTTAGCCGCAATGGGAAAAGATAAAGAGCATAATCATAACGTTGTCATTGCCCAAATCAACGACTTGAAAAAGAAACTTCAGTTAATAGGTAAGCTTAATTAAAATGTCAAAAATGGTGGAATTTTTCAAGGGAATTAATTTAGATGCTGAAAGACGAGCTCGTCGCGATGAAGGAAAAGAAGAGAAGAAGCGTAACGAGCAAAAGCTCAGTCGGCTCAAGAAGAAATGCGCGGAGTTAAATTTGCAATATTTGGAACTCTGCAAGGTACGTTATTTGGGAATATCACATCGTAGTCTAATAAAAGCTTGTTAGCTTGGAGAGGTAGACATGCTGTTGCTCAAGTTGGCCCAACACGAGATCGAGACGACCAAGTTTAGAAGCAAGTCTACAAAAGAAGTCATGCAAATATTGGATGAAAAGGTTTCGGAAATTGTAAAAGCTGCAGACCTCATGTCTCATCACTCAGAGAAAGTTGGTATCTTATTTGGGGTTGTAGCGAAATCAAAACTGATAATTTGTGTCTTCGAAGATGCAAGAGAAAATTTTGCATTTCACGCGGTCATGTGCTGAGATTAGTCAAGAGAAGTTTACCTTGGAAAAAAAGCTGGACGTACCTACTCCACACGTAAGAACGAATTTTATTGCTTTCACATTTTTACCATGTAATATGCGTAGTCACTCTCCGCTATTCAAAGCAAGGTGCAAAACATGCAACAAAAAAACAGCGAGGCTGAGCATATTTATCGGCATTACATTGGAATTCGCTATGCAATGGAAAATGAGAAGTTGCACTACCGGGCCATGCTAGAGAAAGTTGAGTTGCAAATTCAAGGTTACCGATCTGAAGCACAGAAAGTCAAAGTAATGTTGTCTGATAATAAATCACACAGTTTTGACCTCTATCCTCTCATGTTAGGACATGTATGAAACTGCATTATTAGCTCGTAATGCTTCACGTGTGGAACTGCAGCAATATGAAGAAACTCTACTGCTGTCAAACAGAGAAACCGATCGCCTACTATCGGAATACAAGTACGTTAGATAATCCTAAATTAAACACTGACGCTAACTTCTGTCAGGCGTCATATTGACGATGTCAAAGCGGTTACCGTGGAAAGTACCACCCTAAAAGTAGTTCCAGGCCTCGGAACGTCCCGAAGTCGTCCAGTGACACCGGCGTGGAATACGAATCCGTGCTCAATGGCAGATAATGAGCTAGTAGACCTGAAGAATGCTTGTGAACAATTGAAAGCTGTTACAGGTAGAGTTTGAGAACATTTTTACGTATACTTTGATAGCGAATTTATTCCAGGATGCGGAGACTTGGAAGGCATTATTCAGAAGCTCACCGGTCAAGAAGAAAAATGCAAAGAGCTGAGGGAACAGAATGCTTTCGTTAAGCATCAGTTGGAACATCTTCAACAAGAAAAGGCAGTATTAGCAAGCGTGAAACGGATGAGCGGGACAGCGGAACGACAATCGTAATTTAATTCGAATTTAGAGTATAATAGTTTTTAATTCAACTCTTTGTAAAAAAATAGAGGTGCCAAGATCGGAGAGAGTATCGACCAAGAACCAAAAGATCACCGTGGATATAAACCAACGCGTGAAATTCGAGACATCGGTGTCTTGTTGGAAAAGATCTGCTACCGTATCCCGTACGGTCCTGTTAAGCACCAAAAAGGAAGTCTTGGATCGTTGCTTATTCTGTGTAAAGAGAAAATTATCTTCCTGATGGACAAGCTGGAAGCGGTCGATGTCGAAACGGCGTTGCTTGAACAGTCTTCCGAGGAAGTAAGTTATGGTTGGCAATTTGGGCGAATCCGTCGGGCTAAAAGTTAATCATTCTAGACTGTGAATAAATTACCCCTTGACTCGAGAAACTCTCTAAGCGATCAAGGCTGTCAGGCGGACACGAAAGATCAAGAAGAGAGCAATAAGTTGCAGGAAGATTCTGACACTGAAGAAGCAGAAGTGATAACAAGAAACTATATTAAACGCCAGTCAAAGCTGCTTGTAGAAGCCCGCACCAAAAAATTTTCAGCTAGAACGCGCCGTGGAGCAAACGAATAAAGAATGTAATACTTTATTTACACCCCTCTTATTCAGTCTAGTCAATAAAGTAGCACAAACAATGAAACATTCGGAGCGTTACTCGTTCCCGACACAAGTAACTCCAGCCGTGTTCAAAGTAATCTTGAGTTCATTTGACTCCTTGCAATACATAATCTGTGGTGTGAGATTTTTTTCCGTTTTCCCTCGTATTTCTAACACCTTGTTTGAGAATTCTGGGAAAACACGATTTGTACCTCAAATAATCCATGATTTTTCAGAAAATGCGCTCAAGTCCCGAAAATTGTACGCAAAATTCTGATTTTTATAAACCTATTTTTGCTTTATTTTATGGTATTTTTCAGTACATTTTCACCCCAAAAAATCGATTTTTTTTAATTTCCCGCAAAAATAGCGACCTCCCTCCAAAAATCCTGTCTTCCCATTGGTGGAAATTCGAAAAAATGGGCGTGGTCACGTTTTCGAGCTGGGAAGGCTTTTTCCGGGTTATTTTCCATAAGAAACAATGCTACGCAAAGGGGTACCCCTTCAGAAAACGTGAAAAACTGGAGCTCCTCCTTCCTTCCCGTCCTTGCTCCTCCCTAGCTGGTCCCTATACCTTGTGCTCGCTCCTATCCTTCTGTTTTCCACGCAGTTCGGTTTCCCGAACCACTAGGTACTCCATACTGGATAGGTGTAAGCACGATAGATAGGGACCGAGCTAGGAAGGAACTCGGTTAGGGAAGGAAGGAGGATGTATACCCAGGAGGGCCTGGAATTTTTTTATATATAATTTATGTATAAAATAACCAAGCCAAAGCCGGGATCGAACTTGCGACCTCACGATCTCGGTATTACGCGTTAGACCGCTAGACCAACTCATCATTACTAATCGATGTCAAAGAGTTATATATAACCAATGCTGAAAGACGTGCTATAAGCTAAAGCCTTTCAAACTTCTGCGAGACATTAATCGCAAGTATAATCGCTCCAGTGATAAATGTACCGCTTCAGTATCCAGTGTATTAAATCTGCTTGTATAGAACCGTTACAGCTAAAGAGGTACGATCACGCCGTATTAAAAAATAATAATGAGAAGAAAATAATCGCTCCTGTAAAAGACGATATACCGAATGAAGCCAATGCACAAAGGCTTTAAGCCAGGAATGTATTTTTTCCCCTTACTTTTTTTAGGCATGGAGTTTAAAAATACGAAATTTATGGGAACAGAACGTATTGAAAAATACAACAAGTACGGCAACAAAGAGTTTAACATTCAGAATTCTGCGTATAATTTTCTGCTTTTGATTACGTCATGGTTGACAGTGTAGCGAATCACGATTTTATGAATTTTTCTAACATTTCCAGTAGGATTTTTGCTTCATTCTATACTTACATATCTAATAGGGTACTCTAACACCTCCTGAACATCCGTTAGCCCCCACCTAAAAACACCAACATCGGCACACCACTTCGATGCAAATTACTCCATCCCATATCCATGGCAGATTGGCTAACAACTTTAAGTCCCTCCCAATCAAAGACACGTCTCATCACAGCATTTCTTAAATCCGCGTGGGCAGCTTATTCGGCAGGTCACCTGTCGTCTTGCTGCAGTAATGCACTATACTGGAGCATTGCCTATATAATCTTAACAGACCAAACAGTCCATAATATCTTGTTCGAAAGAAGACTTTCTCTTAATTGTCTTCAAACGTCCGCTATGTTTCTCCACTGACTGCACCGGTGTCTCTGTCGTCCAAGCAATCACATAGATTAATACGGGGGCTCCTATGATCGTTGAGTCCGTGGGGGAAAAAGTCAGTGTATGCTGATGCATTACGACGGTACTGCTCACGACTTGCCAGTCCCAAAATGACAACCGCTGCTAATGATAAAAATTGACTGTATTTTTTTCTCTCACACAAACCATATTTTCAGGTTTCATTCCAGCAGAAACGAGTGTCAGTTCAACCTTTCATCTGTATAGGCGCGTAAAATCTTTCAGTACACGCGAGAGCTCCTTTGCGTTGCGACACCTTAAACATGACCAACTATAGAAGTCGTTCTTTTTATTTAAACTACCTACTTAATAAAATTTTGTGCAAACTCGGCCATCTGGGACGGTGTGGCCGAACAAGTGGTAGCTGGCTGAGTGGAAATCATACTCAAAGTTTGCTCCAACCAAGCCTTAGTTCCCTATGGTAACAAGTTCACTTGTAGTTTCTTTGCTTTCAGGAAATACAAAATTCTTACCTCTTTGTCTACGTAAAGTAATTCCGCAAAGACCTCAGCGACATCCGGAAGACACGAAGTTGACAACGAAAACAAAGCAGCGCTCAAAAGCCGTCCAACTATATGGGCACCTTGTTCTTCCACCACACATTTCCTCACCAGTAACTTCAGGTTGTTATCCAACTTATCCTAAGAAACAACGACAAATGAATACTTTCCACAAAATCCAACACTTCTATATCTTAAACATAGAGAATACTAAATTTACCTCTTTTGCTCTTGCACATTGGACAAGTTCTGAAAAGAACTTCATTACGCTGGCATTCGCATCGCGGTGGTCAACAACTGATGCCTGTAGTCCGCACTGTACAATGGCGCCCAATCCAGAAAACTGCAAGAAGTGCTTTGGACACCTTTGCAAAAACCTACACGAATGAGTTAAGGTCACCAAAATGACATTAACATGACATGGATAACTACCTCAGACAAAGTCTGAATAAATCGTCGATGGTATCAGCATGATGAGGTAAGCCCACTGGGTCTTGAAGAAGTATAAATGCTGGTTCTAATGTAGGAGTTAACATCGACATGAGTATTGCCGCAGGTCCCGCAGGGTTATTAGCGTCCTGTCCACCGTACTCATCCACCAGAACGCTTCCCAAGTACAAAAAGCAGCTGTGCTGATGTTTCGTGTACCACTGAACTAACTGCAACATGACGATATACAGTTATAACATGTCGACCAGGAAAAAAATGGGTACACAAATTTACTTGGGCCGACAGAGGTTGAAGGAGCATCACCGCATGACTTCCCAGGCAACGAATAGCAAATCGAAGACATCGACATCCGCGTTCCATAATTTTCTTGTCTGAAACATACTTATCACATATTTGCCCAAGCATTGGCCACGTATCCTAGTAAAACGACGTTACGTAACATAAACAAACTTAATAATCTTACTTCTAGGACAATCTTCTGGCACGGGTGCTGCTCCCCAGGGTCAACATTCACAATAAGGTGTCGAAACACGGATGCCAATCGGTCCAACCAATAAACTGGATGTTCGCGCAAATTACCCACAGTTTCCCGGCTCTTGAAACGCAAAATTTATCCACAAATTCTCAATAACTGCTGACGTACCATGACTATCGCTTTCAACGGCTGTAAGTGAACTCCGACAAGCTTCTCCACCGCTCTTTTCAAATTCTCCCCGCGAAGGCGACTAACCACTTGAGAAACACCTAGAGCACGACAAAAGTCACTAATATGTGAAGCTACGTTATCTTTACCTTGCAAAATTTCTGTTGCCGCCTCAGTCGAGATTGGTAAGGAACCTAGAACCTCAATTACGTGTAACAGTTTGAGCAAATGAGGTGGCTGAGAAAGATGGTCTCTACAAGACGAACAAATCGAGCTTAAGGATGCCGATGCCACAGCTGCTAGCTGCGAGTCAGACAAGCTTTGAATGAGAACGTCTAATACCAATTCTGCAAAGTATATTTAGTACGCATGAAAGGAAATTCGCCAAATTTGCATATAAGATATTGTTACACAATACCTAAAACGGTCGGGTGCTTATCAATCCATTCACACAACTCTCCAATGAGCTGTACGACCGTATACCGCACAGCCGGGTGAACGGTGTTGGGTAAGGTCATCACAGCTTGCATAACATGGGGAACGACAACTTCCTCGTCTCTGTAAAGAATTTTTGGGATAATAGCGTAGTTTTTATTTAAATTAGTAACTTTACGGAATTATATTCTTAGCCACGGTTTGCATTAGAAAGAGAGACGCTTCTGTGACCTCCCACGACAAATTCTGGGCTTGGAGACACATGAAAGAATGCTTGAATACTGCCTCCGAGCCCACAATGAACACAACATCCTTAATAAGTTCTGAAGCTCGTACACGAAAGTCAGCAAATTCGTCGTCATCTTGTAAGATTCCTTCCTACATACGCAAAAAAATAAATATATCTTTTTCTAATCAAAACAGTTAAATTACTTTATAACTTACATGATCAGGTTCCATTTGACAATGCCGACCTATAGCACCAATGAGTCGTTCAATGTAGGGTTTAAACCGGGTACAGATAGAATCATCATTGGCTTGATACAACTCCTCGGACAATTTGTACCAGAACCCAAATGTAACTTCCGCTACCTAAACGCTCAACTTAGAAAGTTCGCCGTTCGGAAGGATTATTGCGATTTACTTCATAATCATGATGTCCAACACATGTCAAAATTAGTTCGAGTAATTGCATTATATCAGCTGTTTGCCCGGAGCCATTTGTTGACGGCGGTTCCACAAACCTGTTCAACAAGGCTTCAGCTAATTCCGTGAACACTCGGCAATAGTTCAGAGACCTAAACGACAACGTAAGATGAATAAGAAATAACGGACACAAACACGGATAAATGCTACTTTTCCATGTCTTCCTCTGCTACTGAATAATGATACGGTTCTTCCAGGCGTTTCACTGAAACCAAAAGCGAGTTCTCCAGAGAACAATAGCTAAATTCGCTGTCGCCCAGAGCTATGCCACCTCTGTGATGATCCCAATCGCCGATGAAGTTGACCAGGGCACAAAGCGCATCAGCTGCCGCTTCATGTATCAATGGGGAGCTCTGAAATTTTAAAAGGAGCTCTGAAATCTATCGAACTGGAATAAATTGACGAATGTAGCAACTTACGTCGTGAGACGCTAAGACATTAAAGGCATGGTTTAGGGTTTGGCAAGTTGTCAATACTTCTATGGGAATAACCTGAGCTTTGGCCCACGATGCAAAACAGCGTAAAACACGAACATGTAACAACCGGTCAGTGCTCTGGATGCCCCAACACATGTCCTATAAAGAAATAATACACGTGAGTCTGACGGACACTTTAATGAAGAATAACGTACTAATAAGCTTAAAACATTTCTCGAACTGCTCGAACAGTATTTCAGAACGTCTTCACGTCTGTTGGCCCCCAGTCTTAACGTCCTAGACCCAACTTCTTCAGGCAGTGCAATTAAAATCTCGAGAAGGGGCCACAGATGGGGCGCACTAGATGCGGAAGATGGCCCAAATTTCTGTAACAGATCTTCTACCGGTGTTGTCCATGAGGACATTTGCAGTAACAGATCAGCAAAACCAACACATAGCTACAATTGGAAATGGTGATATATTATTAAAAAAGAAGCATACCGTTATAATTACACAAACCTGTGTAACAATAACAGTATTGGTATGGTCGTTAACTAGAGCTAAGTGATTTAGCATAGAGTCTCTAAGCGATGTATGGGCATCTTTTGGCAACTCATGGAAAGAAAACTGAATCTTTGTTCGAAGAGTCTGTGCGCCAAAATAGCACGACTCCATATCAGCCTTGTGTTGAAGCAAATCGTCTGCTACTTTCCATGCAAACACCTGAACGAACGATATCTATTAGTACAAGGGAGCAGCGGCTACTTCAAGAACAGAATATTGTTTGCACATACCGATTTTTGCAACTCTCCAAGCCACATGGAGGCTTTTTCTTTACTTGTAGGATCGGGATCATGATATAAAGCTCTTAATGCTTGGTACACTATGTCTAATGATGGCATAGAATTCATCATGCATTAATGGTAACTAAGGACGATTGAGAAACCAGCTGAAATTTCCACCACTGAAAATGCAAATACACACTAACACTCCAATACAAATCAAGTCAAAAACGGTACACAACAACATAAAACACAGCAGCGCCACAATGAGTACAACCTGCGCGACTGGAGGTGAATTTAGAAAGTAGAATTCCCTCTACTGATTCTAAATTCAGGATTTATCGAGGTAGTTTTTCCAAGAAGTGAAAGCAAGGAAAGTTCAATTCTTCTGAATGGGTCAAGTTATTTTTCTAGTTTACTACGCGTTCGGGTTACGGCAGAAGGTCTCTTATACGATTGGCACGATAATTGACCTTTTGCCTGTTACAGCAATGACCGGCGAATCTAAACACACACATGTAAAACAGTATTTATTAATTGGCGCAAAAAACGTAAAAAAACTTTGAAATTTAATATTTTCAGCGCGTTAACTGAACGTTTACTTTCTAAACGAATATCACGCTGCCTATAAGCATTGTGCAGTTACCTTTTCCTCAAGAATTGAAAAGTGGACCTCTCGCGAAAAAAAAAGTCATTGGTGCAAAGAGGCTTTCTAAACAGGTGTTGTGCCTGTTTTGCAGACGACTTCTTTTTTAGCAATTATAGAAATAACGTTAGAATACCAATTATAAAGCACCGGCTAAAGACTCGTCTCGGCGGACCACATTGACCAACTAACACGTTTGCATCCCTTTTCGTTCATTTGTTGCTAAATTTCTTATATGCAGGTTCTACTTCAACTTTATTTATTATTCTTCATTTTTTTCAACAACAAAAAAATAGTGACGTTTGTGTTTATTAGCTCACGGCTCGGCACGCGTTACCGGCTGGAGGCTCAGTTCGGCTCACAGCTCGTATAGTTTCTAGAGGAAATCAGGTGAGGCGATCCGTTGCTAGCCGTACTCTTTACTATAATTCAAACTTTACAACACGAGAAGACGAGCAAATGGGTAAATGCGCCTGAATCAGCTAGACTCCACGGTCCTCTGCGGTCAGAGCTGCAACGAGCGCGCTCAAAAAGCACTGATCGCGTGCGCTCGTACAGCAACGCCACCTAGTAGCGAACATCTAAAACATGTAACAAAAATCATAACATGGGTTTATCACAGACATTATGATTTATAATTACAATTTCCAAAAATTGAAACTATGAAAATCAAACAAGAAGCATTTAACCTGATCAAGTATATTACGTGAACCTGAAGTATTTTTACAAAACAATATCTAAAAAAAATAAAGTTTGCGCTTCCACTCAGTAGACGGCACTATTGAAAGAGCGCGAGCGTGAGCGCGCTCCTTTTTTTAATTTGAGCGAAAGAGTGAGCGCGCTCGCAAAAATCAGTAAAGAGCGCGAGCGCGAGCGCGCTCGCAAAAAAAAGAGCGAGTTGCAGCTCTGTCTGCGGTAGTAGGCGTGTGTTGAGTAAAGAAATACGGCCGTTAAGATAAGGATTTCAAACCCACACGTCCCGTAAGAGTATTGGTAAATTCTGATCTGACGCAGAGCTTGAAAGAAAATTGCTAAAAAAACGCGGTGTATACTTTGCCTTAAAGGAACTAGCTTCGGTTACCTCCATGGTTCAAGAAAGTGTCTCAAAGTGGTTCTCAAATTGTGTCCCTGTTTCGTTTAATGAATCGATGGACATTAACGAGAATTCCACTTGACTGTAAAGCAGGCTCTCTTTTTAAATTATATCTATTTGTACGAATTCCGTTTACGGAGTTGATTAGGGCCGTTGTTGCTTTTCTCGTCGAGGAAGGAAAGGGCCTGCTCTAACTTGCGTTTTCTCTCCTTAATTTAAACGATAAAATGTTCCGTCTTCCGCGAAACTGGCACTACAACACTATTCCAACCACGCGTCTTACCAGAAACGGCTACGAAAAAGCCACTGGTAATTTTTAGACTTACCAATTGGCCAGTTTCGTGAAATAAGAATTTTTTTATGCAAGTATGTAGATTTTTCGTATGAGAATCGTTTATGCGGGAGACAGCACAATAGACGTAGTTATGCTGGAGGTCGATCTTTTACCAAAACGTAAACTCTTTCAATAAATTATAGGTAACCTATTACTGGTCATGTGTAAAGTATTTATATCTACGATCTGTTAGCACCAAGTTTATAACACAAGACAGTTACATGGAATGCACTCCGAGTTCACATTTTGCACAATAGTGACAGTATAATCATGGTTCTTTAGTTTTGTTCTCATTACAGTTGTTATCTTTACATACGGAATGAAGCGTGTTCTTTCTTCACGACGTCGTGAATTAAGAGCTCTCAATTAAGCGCTGCCGTGTATTCACCGGGTTTACTGCAAAGCGCTTTCCCAATCAGGGGACAAGGTGCTCCAATCGTGTTCAACGGAAATTAGCTTCATGTCAATGTCTTTGAACAGACTTAGATTATGACTGCAAAACGGGAGGAAATCGTATTAGCCCCACGAAGATCCTTAGTGTAACTGTACTTACAAATCGGGATCCTTATACTGCCCTGGTGCAGCCGGGTATAAAGCTTCGTACGTCCGGTTATCACCATGACCGTGAATAGCATAGGCGTTGAACTTCCCAACGTTCGGCGGAAAGTATGAATAAGGGATTTTCGCAGAGCCTTCCCAATGGTCATCCTTTCGATGCAGTTGTACTGGGTAGTCCAATGGCAGCTCATCCCGAACGGCATTGCGCCTTCCATTTAAGAAAAGTACCAGATGCTGACCCCAACTAAATTGGAAAATCTATCTTTTAACCATGTGACTTATAAAGAGTCTCATTTTTATGAACGTTACGGGCAAATCTCGATTTCGACGTATTGCTCCTTATCGTTAAGGAAAAAGGCTTCCACGACTAAAAAGGACCACGATTAAATGAACAAAACCGTTTGCTAAATATACAGGGAAATCAATGTACTGTACCTTCGTAATCCCACAGTCCTCCAAATGGTTCGCCCACTGCACCACCGGGATTTTCAGGGTCGTTGAAAAAAGGTGCTGAGACATGCATGAGTACGCCGTCTTTCTCACCGCTTAGCGTTATATGTACAGGTTTGTGGTATACCGAACGACCATCCCATGTAGTTTCAATAGCAAAATGTAGCTGCATCCTGAAACAAGTAATTAATAACCAGGTAAACTTAGGAAAAATTTACATTATCTCCACAGGAAGTAATGCAAGCATTAGCAGGAAGATGTAAACGTTGGAAGAAGACATCCTAAGAATAAAGTCTAACAGGCTTGTGCGCCGTAGCCCAACTTTTCTACAGTTTGAGACAATTCCCTTGTCTGCGATAAGCAGATGAGAAATTGCTTCGCGAAAGTCAACGAAACACGGGAAGAACGTCACTATTGATTCGCTGCGAGCCGTCACATTTAGAGGACTGCTGCGTTGCAAGAACTCGGCCTGTTATAAAACGGACTGTCGATCAAGCCGGTGGCAAAACAGTTCGTGTTTTTTTTATTTCTGAGGTTAGATGGGCAAACCGGCTTACGTATGCCCGAATATGAGCTAGAGAATTTTATTCACCTTTACTACTGATAACTGCCTGTTTTCTTGGGTCCGTTAGGAGCGAAGTCGAGTTTAGCTCGTTTTCGTTTTTATGTCATGAACTACAGGTTATCGACACAAGAGTGTATTCACAAGGAAATGTTTGAAGGATTACAGTTCACAACTTTTACTATTTGCCAGGATTCTAATCCAGTTACGCCATGGCGGAATCAATCTCGTGTTGCAGACCATTTTTTTCATCTGGTGTACAAAATGCGAAATTCGACTGTTTTTAGCAAGATGATGAAATCCCCGATTAAAAATGGCTTATAGGTACTGCAGGCCTTCAGTTTTAATTGCTTGTGTTGTTGCAACAATTCCTGTTATGCAACCATACCCTTTCGCTATGTGATCTTGTTCCGGTACTAGATCGTAGGAGGTAAACCCCATCCTCCCCTTTCCCTTCCGCCGGATTGAGTACAGAGGTATATTAGGATCACTTTCGAAGAAAATGCTGATTGGACATCCCTGCTGCACGTAAGAATCCCCAATCAGGCCCTGTACAGTTCGACTGTATAGTCGAAGCGCATCAATCGTCCTGCTAATTTTAAGAATTAGAGCTAGGGTATTTTATTTGATGACTTATTTAATGTTTTTCTTTCTAAGGGTGACCATTGAAAAGAAGTCTCAAAATCGCTTTTAAGACATTTAATTGCGCTAGATATTTTGGAGACAATACACCAAGTATATGTAGAGAATTTTTTCACAAATTTTTCGAAATCTGTCCCAAGTGATCGTCATAAAAAAATGAAACTGTACACCAAAGATTCAATAAAACTTATTTATCTAAAAAGATGAAGATGCGCGACTTACATTTTTTTAAAACTAAAAGTTAACAAATCTCTGGAAGTTCCAGACATCTAGCTGATAGCATGGTCATGAACCTTTAGCCTTTGGAAGCTGAGATGCATCTGACAATTCGGCATGAGAAAAATAAACACTTCTGACAAATTAAGAAAGGGGCCACGTAGACAGCACCCAAGTTTACTAACGAGTTGAGGTAGTAAACTAGACAGGTTAGTCATCTCCGTAGAACAGAAAAGCGAACTAGGATTATTGCCAGAAGGATGGTGACCTACTGAATGTTAATCAAATTCCATAAATTATTTTTCGTTGAAATTTTTATTTTTTAACTACCTGGCCTAATGTTCTAGTTATAAAACTGTAGTGTACACGTAACTGTGGTGCAACACATTTCTCCATGGACTTGGGTTGTTGATGCGTGTTTTGTGTACTATCTTTCTCTTTTACTTTACATCTTGTCACTTGATCCCTTGGAGCTTTTTTTACATGTTTCAGAGGGAATAGCAAAAACCAAGTCCTAGGAAGTGTACACCCTACGGAAGTCCAATAATGCGATACCAAATGCTACGCACGAATATAGTAAACCCCCAAAATTACTTAATGAATGGCGAACTTCTACTTAAACCCTTTGGGATTGATTATATCATTAGGTGCCGAAAGTACTTAATCAAAACTATGTTTAATTGATAATCAGAAAGTCGGAATTTAAAAGCCTATTTGCAAATAAGTATCCGCTTATAAACATGAATTTTTCTTTGTTATTTTTTACATTTGCTAAGCTGATTTCTTCACCCTCAACGAGGGTAAATCAGGGGGGGGGTTGTATACAATTTTTTGGACACTTTGTCGTTCTCCCATCTTCCTTATTATAAAATCCAAGTTTCGGGGGGGGACCCCTAACACCCCCTAAATACGGCCTTGACCACTACCCTACAAAAAATCGAAACCGGCGTCTATTAGCGCCGTAAGGCCATTCAGTTTGGCGTCCAAATTTAGAAAAAATATGGTTCGCACTTGCGTACTGTGCATATAGCGTAGTACGTCACTGATAAGCGTAAATCCGGGACGTGCTAGTTATCATATTATACAAATGGTACTGCGCAGTTCAGTGGTCAATGTATGTACTCAAAGGAAACATGACTGGGTTTACATTAAAAACCGAAACCTTCCATTCTACCTTTATTTTGTGTACGAATATTCCGAAGTGATATAAAAGTGTTACGGCAAATTAACGTGAACTGGAAACAACTTAGCGACAATGAAGCTTTTCAAAACTCACTTATTTTTCCACGTAGCGCGAAGGGAGTATGTGCAATAGGTTACCAACAGATCAAAAGAACGGAGCTCTATTCGAAGTTCACGTAAAATATCGAGACACTCTTAACGAAACCTACTCTACAATAGTAATTTAGTTACTGTCTTACATAATTAGTCGGGGATAAGTCTCCTGAAGGTCTACTGGCTTCTGCTTGAAAAAACAATATTGTCTTCTTACTTGTTTAGAAATCAGAGAAAAGAACACGCAAATCGTAGTGCGACTTTCACTTTTCTCTCATCTCCAATTCCGGAAGACGCGGAGAAAAGTAGGTAGTCTGTAGTCAACAGAGGGCGACCCTAGCGCTATTCGTTCTCTTAGTTCTAGCTCTATCCCTAAGGGCATCTAGGATATAAACCTAGAGGACCGTCATTACCCTTTCAATACACTGTTCTGCATCGCCAGTGAGTGATCCGAGCGTGTAGTAACGTAGATCTCCAAAGGAGGTTCAACTCCTATATTCTCTCATAAGTCTTACTATCGTGAAACTACGCCATGGCTGGTACCAAAGTTCGCCATAACTTCCACGAGGAGTGCGAAGCCTCCTTGAACAAACAAATCAATGCTGAGCTGTACGCTAGCTATGCCTATTTAGCTTTGGTAAGTACTTGTGGAAAAAAGAAAACAAAAAGGTGCAAAAGAAAATGATGGAGTTCTTACTTTAAGGCAGTTGAAATAAGAGGCGGAGACTAGTATTAGCATAGTTGCGTAATCGTCATGACAAGAGTTGCAGTGATGGACAGTATTGCCACATGGCACAGAATGTCGAACTTACTTTTTCTTTCTCTTTCACCCGCCAGGCAGCGCATTTCGGCAGAGACGATATCCATTTGACGGGCTTTCAGAAATATTTTTTGGAAGCATCCCATGAAGAAAGAGAACACGCGGAAAAGCTGGTCAAGTATCAGAATTTACGTGGCGGCCGCGTCTTACTGCAGCCTGTTGATCGTCCTGTAAAGGATGAATGGGAAACGCCTCTGCAAGCCGTGGAATATGCCTTGGATTTGGAAAAGCAAGTCAATCAGTCTTTACTGGGCATCCATAAGCTGGCTTCCAAGTATAACGATCCCCATCTTACCCAGTTCTTAGAAGAAGAGTTTTTGCAAGAGCAGGCTGAATCCCTTCGGAAATTGGCCGGCTATGTTACACAATTGCAACGCGTCGGAGACGGTGTGGGCATTTACCTCTTCGACAGCAAACTGCAGTAAAACGCTGGCCAAGGTTGTCTGTAATTCTAGGAGGGTTTATCACCCAAAGACCACGTGTTAATTTGCCATATGCCCGTGATCTGATTGCTTTGTGTAAAGTTGTATCTCATTTCTGAGGTCTTGAGAATTTGAATACAGGGTATGCAAAACAGCACCGGCATAACTGTCCTAACTGAGAAGAATTACGATATGTTACTATTTCAGTTGACCACTGCGAACTTACAGGATTTCATTGAAAGCCTATGGGCACATTTCAAGTGCTTGAACTAAATTCATATAAGGAATATAAGGTTCTATTCTTCTACAAATCAGTTCCCGTTTTTCCACGCATGGACATGCTCATTCGTCGCTCACTTCTCGTGAATGTTGGGAGCGTTGGATGGGACACGGGTATTACACTAGCGCTTTGTTTGAGAGGATCTGCCCTTTCATGACGACTTTTGCTTCCTGCGTATTTTCTACAGGATATATTTCCATCTGTAGACGCTCTTGATCGAAACTCGTGATGAGGTGGCGAGGTTTGGGGCGGGGAGCCTTGAATAAGAGCAGGAAAGGATATATATGAGCATCCTATATATCAGGTTTCAAGTCGTATACCGAAGGATAAGGAATTTGGTAAACGCAGCATATCACGGCCTTCATCTATAATCTCCATACTTTCCGTGTGGCGCGTTAGGGCAAATAGATGCTTCCTAGCGAAGAAGGAAAGCCCACGATTTTCTTCGTCGTGCTGCGTGATGGGCACGGAATGAGGTCTTTGTTTCGAATGAGTCCGAGATTTCCAATATTTGTATAAGTCCTCAATGACGAGTTTAGCCTAAAAGATATTGTATGAAATTGGGCACGATTACGCAGGATAGTGTTACGCACATCGTCGACATTTTCCCGTACAGAAATCTCATGAAACGTATCGCACTGCAACTCTTTGGACCTTTGGACTCCTTCCTCAGGCAGCACCATACGGTCTTCCACTTGGTCAGCTTTGTTGCCAACCAAAATAACCGGGACGTCGGAATGATTTTCGTTACACGATATACTCCAGCCAGAGCTCAACTACGGATTAAAAGGTTGGGTCCCGTATTAAAAATCGAACAAGAATATAAAGTACCAGATTTTTCCGCCGTCGCTTATTGTACGAAATGAGAAATCGCAGCCGGCTGCACTCGTCAAAAGAACATTTGTCTGTGACAGAAAACATGAGAAGAAAAGCATCCGCCCAGCGTATATGAGCTTCCAAGTCAGAGCCTCTGGAATCCTAAACAGAAGAATATTAATGAAATGAAATGTAGGCATGGGTATAATTGTTTTGGAAAAGGATAAAACTGCCATGTCATGGAACAACGTTCAATTCACGAGCAAATAATTTTACTTCAAGCTGATTGGCGCAATCCAAAATTTCTACTGGAATCAGCTCACCGTCCAAATGACTGTTAATCATGTAGATACGTTCTAGCAACGGGTCGTAATCGCCGATGAAACGGCGCGTCAAGAAACGAACGATCAAGGCTGAAAAAAAAATTAAGAAAAAATAGGCCTAAGTAGGTAAAGATAACAGAAGTAAATGGCTAAGAAACTTGTTATCCCGGGTAACTCGCGTACCAAACCAATGCTATGAAATTATCACTCTTCATGAAGCCGCTATTGCGCTACGGCAAACCAAAGCTTCGTTTTCCCAACAATGACGTTGGCGTTACTAAGCAGTGCTAATTTCTGACGAAAGTCTACAATATCAGTGTAATTGCATTGCAGAAGTCGAACGATGCTAGAAGTCCGCACGAAGCTTGCTTAATTAGAATACAATGATTAGACCGAGAGCGCGACGCGTTTCTGAGCGAAAGCATGGTGTTCCCTCTGAAGAGCAATGCACAATTACTGCTGCCCACAATGTTGCTAAGCAACAATACTTCTTTCGTTTCACTAAAAACGAACCAGACAGCCTCTTGGCTTTGTGTGTATTTGACAGGCGTGATCTGTCTTAGAAGGGGGTATTCTGATTTCGACGAACAGAAATGCATTAGCGTCTGGTCGTCGAATGGTTGGCTTTCCGCTTCAGTCGGCCTATCCGCTCATACACATGGTGAACAACATTTTGCTTTATAACACGGATGCCCATCCGTGTACGGATGACAATACTCATGCCTGGTAACAGTCTTCCGCTAATACGCATCTTCTTCGCCCAACCAAACCTGGTTTGACAGCTCATTACACTTTACACCCTTTTTCTTTTAAAAACTGAAGGGGCGAGAGAACATAAGAACATTTTCACCTTGGTCGGTAACCAAGCTACGTCGGATAAGGTTCGTGGACCCAATGCGACTTGGTCGCTATAATGACAATGCCATTTCCTCTCATCTGTAACCGAAGCTCGAAAGGAACCGGCATTACGGCTCAAAAATTATATCCCGTACGAGAACTCCATAAATGGCTGCAAAGTACAAAGTAAGCCTGTAGCAACAAACACTTCTCCTCCCACTAGACGAGGAGATAAATTTCTGCGGGCTGCGGATGTAACTTGATTCACAGCCTATATCATTAAACCTTAATTAACTACCGCTTCGAGCTTAGACTAATAACCAACCCCGTAACAAGCTAGTGATTAGACAATGCTGATAAATGACTCTACCTGATTTGCCTACTCCGGTCTGTCCCACAACCATAATTCTTAGAGGTCTCTGACGTCCACACAAAGCCAACTTGCTTAAAGCTGATAGGGAAGGCGATTTTGGAGGCGACGTCATTTTCTGATGGCTGCAATGGATTCTTTTTCTAGAAAGAGAAAAAAGACAAGGGTGTTCTATTAAACGATTCCAAGTCCCGGAACAAGTGACACGCTTGGCTGCCTGCGCGATAAAACCACCCTGGGGATACAATTGCCCGTACGAGTTTGACGTAAGTCCAAAGCAAACTATCCGACAAATTCCTCTTGCCACGGACTCACCAAGAGAATGTTGTTTAGCAAGAAGGGGACGAGAATACAATTCCTAATTTTTGTGCTATATACCGAATGTTTTGCAAGAGCAAAAAATCATCTATTCCGCACAGTCCAAGCACAGATTGGGAATGGCTGGCCAAATGGTCTACAGGACTAGGGAAAACTTGGCGCGAAGTAAAACGAGCGCAGCCGCTACACCGTCAACACAGCGAAAACTGAGCGACACGGGTGTCCGTTCGCAGACTAACATTTGTAGGCTTCACTAACTCACATGTTCGCTCTTTTTTGTTAATTTTGTATTGCATTTAAAATGGGGCTACGAAAACACTACGGTCTTAAAAGTACCGATCAGTTACCACACATGTACATCCTTCAAGACAAGAGTTGCTGAATTAATAACATATGACACAACCGAGATCTGCTGTTTCACTTCCTGGATTGCTTTCTCGCGCTGATCGGCGTCAAGTGCACCCACAAACGCCAAGGCTTCTTCAATACTAGGAAATTCCCAACCGGCGTACTGATCGAATATGGAAGTGCCGTAGACCATGTTCCTGGAAGTTGCATAAAATGGAAAAATATAGGGATTATTGTAGCGATTTTTTTGCAGATGACTAATAATTAAATGACTACTTCATGTGCGGCCGATGAGGAAGACCCGGACTGTAGATAAAGGCTTTTTCAACTTGCATTAATTGATCGTTGACCATGCGCATTGCTAACGTGCTATTAGAAAAATAATAATAATAATAAATAATGTAAAAAACTCAGGATACTTCGTTTAAATACGAGCTTTTCAGGAGAATAACTTACTCGGATTTGTTGAGCTGAAGGACGCGGTTATGGAATGATTTAGCTGTAGATAAAAATCTGTTTGCTGCACGCTCCAGATGAGCTACCCAAGAGAAAAACCAATAAAGTAAATCAGTTGAGAGTGGTAGCCATGGGGGGAGACGGGGAAAAGAGAAAAAATACGAAGGTATCCATGCTCTTTCAAGGAAGCGGCATTTTTCTTCTATTCTTTCCTATATTTTACGACCAATGAAACCTACGTTGTATTACCCAGGAAGCCCTAATCCAATATTACGAAACCTTGGATACACCCTGTTCATTTCTCTTCTCGTATTGGCGGACGAGGAAAGCCTAATGGAGCTTAAATCCGAAGGAAAGCTCCATGCGTAAACTGGGATATCTGTCAGCTCACAACGCATTGTTTTTCTCGTTCATTTTCCCCTTTTCTTGGTATTCGAGAAAAAACAGACGGGAGGGACAGTAGTAGCAATGGTTTCAGAAGAGAAGTCCACTTACCGAGCGAAATCCCTTCTTTGCTAAACAAAGCTCCGTGCTTCACTTTCAATTGTTGGACAAACTGCACCAGAGCTTTGCCTTCGTCACGGGCATCCATGGGTAAAAGTGGCTCGTCAGCTATTCTCAGGGCCATTAGTCCCCACAACCGTCCAATGGCCAAATGGTACGAAAAGTTAGGGTCTAGGAAACGCTTCATGGCATCGAACGTCTCGTAGGTACTGTGGTATAATGGATAGTCCACATTAGGCCATTCTTCAGGATCTGGCATCCACAGAAGGTACGAACAGGGTACTCCAGTAGTTTGATAGAAAGGGGCATGGTCCGAAACCGACGAGAGACCGTAGCCTATTAACGTTCCGGTAAAGGTACGTCGTTTATTCCAGTGATCGTACAAAGAGCAGACTCCCAGCGAGGGATCTGGAGCAGGGACCTAGAAGGAAAAAAGAAAACTTTCAGAACTTCTGCATTGGACGACTAAATTGTGCCTCCAGAACCTTCTTGGCTGCTTCTTTGATAATGTGGTGGAGCAATGGAGAAGCGGCGGCTAGTAAATTGTAACTGCTGACGACGGCAATGTCGACATTCAAGTGAGCCACAGCTCGGTGGTTCACAAGTGGCAAATGCTCTTCTAGCCACTCGATACTTCCCATGTAGCCATATTCCCCGGCTCCCCAGCTAGCGAAAATTATACTGCGTCTGGGACGCCAGCCTGGCATTACATTATCGAGTTTTCAGTGGGCACAACAACTGGGTGAGGAACAATTAAGTTCTCACTAACCTTCTTTTAACATTACGCCGTAGACGCGTACCATTTCCATAAGGACTGCCGTTGCCGAAGAAGGATCCACTGAGCCGAAAACCCAAGCATCGCGATGGTTACCCAACATAACGAATCGGTCAGGCTCGACTTCACCACGGATGAATCCAATGACATTGTATGTCGGCACTATTTTTTTCTTGTTTGAAACTTCCAACTTTATTTTCCTAAAAAAATAATAATTCTCAATTCCAATCAAAAAGGGCGACTGACATGAACATACCATCCTTTGCGCTTCAGGGTTGGTCCTAAATTATACGACACATTTAAGCCACCGGTCCAACGAGCAGGCGCTTGGGGGCCGTCAATTAGCACAAGCAGTTTCAAAGCATCATTAAAGCCCAGAGGATGCACAGGAATACTTGGCAAATCCCACTGTTGCTCAGGCAAACGGAAAACACCATCTAGAAAAGGAGATTAGGTTTAAAAAGAGCTGATAAATAAAACACACTCTTGAGTTAGAGCTCATGAAGTTTCTAAACAAAAGCGTAGAAGAAGGAAGAAAAAAGAAGAGAGAAAACATCGTTACCCAATGCTGGATAATAAGGTGTCGTAGGATCCCCGTCTTTCCACAAAATTGTACCTCTTTGCACTCCCTCGCCTGGCAACCAATACGAATACGGGTATGGTTTTTGATGTTCTGCGGCATAATCAGCCGGGTCGCTAGAAACCCAAGAACTAATGCCACGAACCTCATTTTGGGTGAACACTATACCTGTATAAAATTACGCCTGCAGCTCCGAACCTCAATGCATTCTGCACTTTGTCACCCCGAAAGAATTTTCCGTACCGAATTAGTACTAAGCGATTGCGAACTGATATGGACATGTTTTTCTCGACAAATTGAAAATCTTCGTACGATCCATAGTTGACGAAAACTATCTCGTCCTAATCAAAATTCAAAAGAGACGTAAAAAATTATACGCATTTCATGTTTAGTTACTGTTTCAATAGTTCCTGACGCTGAAAACGCAATAAACGCTGGAGAAACACTTTCGTCATACACTTCGCCTTCTACAGGGGTTTCTCGAAGGGCTGATGTAAATTTTACGCGCCCTTCTTCGTCCATGATAATTACCTAATAATATAGTTTTAAGGTAGGGAATATGTTTGTAATTGCTAGTACTTTGTTGGGTTTATCGCGATTCGGGAAAGACAGCAAAACATCGTAAGGCTTAAGAGTAACTTGATCGAGCCCTTGTTCGGCCCAGAGTTTGCGTAAATACTCCGCTTGCTCGTAGTCGGCTCTCGTACCTCCCATGTGAGGCTGCGACGTTAGATATCTAAGAAATATTTTACGTCACTTCGAAAAAGGTTAGGAGCACTAACAAACCTCAGGTTCTCCTCTACATTTTCGGCATTCATAAGTTCGAGAAAACGGTCCGCATTCTCGCTTATCAGGTTTTCAGCATAACAAGTTTTACTACGAAGCAAGCTTCCTTTCTGGCTAATTAACTCACATGACTGCGCTATGACGTGTGCAGAGCACCACAAAAGAAAAAATAACAATGCCATTTCTTCTCTGTCGACCAGGCACTAAACCTAGGGATGTGTGATGAGCAGGCTTTATATACACCACCGTACTTTAAAAGATCTCGTTTCTCAACCAGTACTAATGAAGAGTCTCAATTGATAAAGATTTCAGGCAGTTTCGCTTTATTTCGGGACTAAATACAGACAGCATGAATAGTGGACCTATTCACGGTATAATTACAGAATCGAAGGAGTCATCATAAATGGCAGTATGATAGTTTTTATCTTACTAATGAGCTCCCTAATAAGACAGCGGCACGCGCGACGATCGTTTACTTGCCTATCTTGGGACCGGTATGCAAGTCGACAGTTTGATAAGTCTAAAACCAAAAGATCATTAAGTTTTCCATCTAGAAATATTTTCTTGATTGTAAATCTGGAACATCACCCGTCCTCTTAACTTGGCTTACAGCTATCACCGTACACTAAGTTTCGAAGTTTAAAGTTATGAAACGGACGTTACTTACCACTACGCCAGTAAAAATGGTAAAGACGGTACCCAGGAGCAAATGCAAATTGAAACGACGCTGGTTGGCGTTGTATAGTTCTTGCCAAGAGCCTTGCGGCTGTGGCATTTCATTCATATTGACGGGTTTAGCCATAGCATGACCATAGTGAGCCAAACGACGTTGGTTCATACGAGCTAATACAAAAGTAAACATTATTACTCAATTAAATACTTCAATATTGATTTCAGTATGAGTAACTCTGAAAATAAATTGCTTCAAAGTAAACCAAGGTTCGAAATTCTCCAACACGATTGACGTCTGTTTATTAGAAATATATTTTGCTCACCAGAAACAGCCCAAAGCTTTTGAATGGTTTTCATTTTCACTGGGATAACAAGCTATTTCCACTCGAAGCAAACAAACTGCTTAACCCTAAGGGCTCTTCCGGTAACAACGTTGCCAATTATAAAACTGACAATTCAGAATCAATATAGCTATATAATAGTACAATTTTAATTGTAGAAAATGTATCGCATTTTAAAAGTAACTCAAATTGGAACTCATTAGATATATCCTGTTGTTGAGGGAAAGAGTGGCAATTTAAAAAGGGATTGAGCGCGAAGTTCGAATCTTCGCTTGGTTCACACCACAGTACTCGTAAAAGCTTCAGAAATTTGAATCCTCTTTTCGTGTAAAATTGTAATATTTTCTCTTCTTTCTGGTAATATCCCCTGCGTGGTAGGGCTGAGAAACGGCTCGGCTCAAGCCGAGCCGAACGGAGAAACTCTTGACACTTTTTTGCCACGTGATTTTTCAGATTAATTCTCTACTGGACAAAATTGTTGCAATAGTTCACGTTTTGAGTCGGTACTGAACGAGGCCTTATCAGTCCGCCTTCCCGGTAAGTGGTATTACGTTATATTACTACTACTTAACCAAAGCTACTGTAAAATATGTAAAATATGGTGTGGATATTTATGTATTTTCTTTTCAATCTTTTTGGTCCGCACAAGCAACTAATTGAGACAACACCCACACTTCCTCAATGGCACGAACGTAATACCCACGCAACTTCTCAGAAACATACCAAGTCATGTTTTCATAGCGAATCATAGCGAGTGATATACTATAATAGATAAATTTTAATGACTTCTTAAAGGGGTTCATAGATGCAATTTCATTTCTTTTGAGCTTTCTGAAATCGAGCTAAGGAAGGATTCACTCTAGCTTTCAACTGGTCAATAGTGGCAGAAATTTTTACGCTCGGGCCCACCTTTCCTGTTAAGCCCAATATTGCGTCGTACGTCATAGACATAAGTTTGGCTCCATCCACCCTCTGGAAAAATTTGGACATGAATAATCCATCAAAACAAAACGAATTTCAGAAAATGTACTTCTTTCTTAAAAATTTCGCAGTACGCACTGCAATCGTTCATTTGCAAAAACAATTCGACATCAGGAGCCGTCCAAGAATTTGGTGTGACATTCTTGAGGGGCGTATTATTGTTTGCGCCAACGATTTTAGGAATGATATTTCCCGACATGCTCCGCACCTACAAATAATGCCAATCGAATTCCCCTTGTAATGCTATTTTCTGACAGCCGCGCTTACCACAGAACCGTCGATAGACGAAACGTTACTTCTGGAACTGGCTAATGAATCTCTATCGTCTGAGTCAGAGTCAGAGTTTGTACCCTGAGCATTTCGTTCATCCAGGACAATTCCATTTTTAGACTGGCTAACACTTATCATGGCAGTTGTACCGTTCTGCATTACTTTGCGGCCTTTTCTTCTCCTTTTAGTGCGTCGAGGTTTCTTTGGTAGCAGATTTTCTAAGGACAGAGAAAAGCAAACAAGAATGACAAAAACTTAAGTAAGTCGCACGACTTACCAGGTAATGAAGGCGGGCTTTCCAATTTATAACCGGCGACTTCGCACCATCCTATAGGGTACATATCTGGCGAGGTACAGTCTAACCACTGGTCATAGATATCCTCCCAGCCATCAAAATGAATCCGAAGAAGTCGCCCAATCACGCGTGTAATCTGGGCTACACAAACCAATCGCGGTTCCATTACGTCCGCTGCTTCGAGTCGCATACCAACCTCGAACCCATGGTTGACAGGTTCCTAAACGCACCATTTTACTCAATTATTCGGTACGGCCACGTAATTGACACTATACCCTCGACAACAGCGAGTTGGGGACTGCTTTTGCCCCGGTTTGCTTCAAGTACGCCGGCCAGCTGAAACCTTTTTCATAACCACTTGGCGTTTTCAAATCGACGTCGTTCTGTTGACAGAATCCGGCAGGGAAGAGGCTCGGTGAATTCAAATGGTAACAGAACCAGTTGTCTTGTACTTTTGCGTCTTTGTAAGACTCGACCCGTATCATTACGTAACCTTTGGCTAAAATCTAAGATCAACATTAACAATAAGAGAACACAAGGGATCAGCGTTTATACCTTCACTATGCTTGCAACACAGATGGACGAAATATCAAGAGGGTCAACGGCTTCCAGTTTCATGCCTACTTCAACGAGGGCCAAGAGCTCTTCAGGTGGACACTCTGGCTGCGCAAAAAGCTTAGCAGGTGCGTCATCAGCATCCCAACAACCGCTTGAGCAGCGGACCTTGTAAGCATTTGAGGCAGCAATAGGGTGTCCTATCGATAACGCCCACCCAGGTGGATGAATGAGGGGAGATTCTTCGTGGCACCAGAAGCCTAGTTATCAAAAATTTGCTTTTAGGAAGACGTCATTTGTTTGCAAGTAAAGTACCTTCATCGAACGGCTCGGCGTCTTCGTACATAATTTGTAGCCTTTTACCCACAATATTTACAACGGTTGCGACCCGAACTTGGGAAATCTTAGCTTTATCCATTATTTCCAAACGCACGCCCTTTCTATATATGCCAAAGCAATGTATCTAGATGTGATTGTGTTTATCAATGTTACCGAAATCTTGATCGGCCCGCTTGCCGTAGCTGGTCATGAAAGTTGTTGGGGAGGGTTTTGCCTCCGGTAAGTTTCTCTGCTAAAAATTCATGCCAGTTCTGAACTTTGGACAAACGACGTAGAACTAAGAAAATTTCCTGTTCAGCACGTTTGCTTTCACTTCCCCCACCCCCTTCACACTTACAGTCCGGAGGGCTTAGTGATTTGCCATACCCGGCACACCATCCAACGTGATGAATGTCACCCCCACACATGTTGACCCAAAAATCCTTTCCACAGCTTTCGTCCAAACCCTCGAAACGAAGCAACGCTTTAAAGCCTAAGAACAGACGCCTTATATCGCAACTCAGCAAGCTAACACACGTACCTTCAATCCTCACCACACTGGCTAACCAATACAGGCTGCTGTTGTGTACTTTCACTTCCACTTTCAGATCAGGAGCTACTATCGAGTTCCATCTACTGGCTAAAGGAACCTAAACAAACTTTTTTAAAAAAACGTTCTTTTTATTCAATTGAAGGTAAACGACAATATTACATGCTTGAATGAAGTTACAGAAGCTGCAATAAAGTCGTCGGTTGATTTTATCAGGCCAACCCAGTCAAGGCCATACTTATTGGCATTCCTGTTCTGATTGACGTACACAGGAATTTCTTCCAAAGGTTGCATTACCAATCGCTTAGGTGGGCTTTTAACTTCATTCGCCGGTGAGGGCGAAGAAGCCACAGGCGAAGCCATGGTTCTGCAAGAAATAATACTTTTTTTTACTTAATATAGTTATTCTTTCACAGTTCTTCTTAGTTTTAGTTCTAAGTTAACTTGTGAAGCAAACCAATTGTACCCTTTTTTCGTTGTTTCCTTTTCGTAACTCAAGCTGACTTCTGTAGCGTCATCGGATTGTTGATTCAATGACATATTCAAGTCAATCAGGAAAGCACTGTCGTTGCTGCGCGCATTACTAAGTCTGCAGCGTAGCTAGTTCGTCATGCAAAAAAATCATATAAGAAAATCAGTATCTTAGTTTAGACCCTCGATAAAGAATAAAGGCTCATAACCAATAACAAACTCATTAGGCGATATGAGACTTCAGAGAATTTCTAACAGGCATTTAAAGCCTTTCCAGTAAATTCAAGTAAAATGTTCGAGTAATTCTTAATAAAATATTAAATGAAAGCTTTCCGTCTCATACGAACACATGAAAGATTTGAAACCCGAAAAGTAAACGAACGAAAAGTACCAGCCAACCCACCCAGCATACAGTGAATACACTTGCAGACTCAAGCACTAGATGACGTGTAAGTAATTTTTATTTTTTCCTTATGAGAGGCGAACACATGGAACAAAGCAACAAAGATGAAACCGAACTTATGAGTCGCGTTTCAGTATTTCCCTGTTGCGTTCTGCCCACTTTGGAACATGTTTGAATGTAAACGAAGTTTGAACGCGCTTACAACATATGGCAAGCGTAGTCGAGGAAAACTCTTTTCAGTATTAAATGTGCGCTTTGGGAACATGACTCTGAATGATAACCAAGTGCTGTACTATGGCGTCTATATTCCGTGGGTCTGCGATGACATACAGGGTGACAAGATATGTCTTTTGTTATGTTTCCATACGAATTAAAGATCTTTGTATCTTTATTCGAACACAGGAGATGAGCGAGTGTTTACCAACAAGCAGGAGGCTTTGGCACTGATGAAAAAGTTTAAGGGGAGACTGAAGTCATTTGCTGACAAGGAAGAAGCTTTAGTTTTTGCATGTTCGGGTGAAGATGTGGTGGATAAAGCCCACTTCAACGGTGGCAACAACAGCAAATTGGTGGGTGAAAAGCCTAGTCTGTTCAGAGGACCGAAAAGTCAGGATCTCGTCGTATTTAGAAAAGCGATAGAAAATGGAGCGATATCGGTCGTACGCGACTTGATCTGGTCTAATCCCAGGTTTTTGTCTTTGACAATTCATTTTATCCACAACACGTAATCTCTCCTTTTTACTTCGAAGGTATCTCATAAGTAGCGGTGATACACCTACGGTTTTGCAAGAGGGTTCCCGCTATAATGGACTGCATGTAGCTTGTAAAGCTAAGAAACCTGAGATATGCGAATTAATACTGGACACCATCTCTAATGCAGCCTTCTTGGAAATGCTCTATCCGTAAATTTCAATTTATGTAAACCATTTTCATAGCCAATTCATGTATCTTAGGGACGATACGGTTATAATACGTGAAGATCGCGTTCTATTTTTGTTGGATCTCTATCTTAATATGCCTGACAAAGCGTTAAATGAGACACCGTTACACTTTGCTTCCAAATATGGATGCGCTGGCTGTGTTGAGCTGCTAGTTAACTATCCACAATGTAATCGTCATCGAAGAAACAAATACGACCAAACTCCTCGCGACGTAACACTTCCCTTAAAAAGGTTTAACTCAAGAGCTGATTCTGTGTTTCCGCTACAACTAGATGGTCTGTTCCCGCGTGAGTGAACCAAATCCCGACTTGATTGCTCACATTGAAGTATTGCTAGGAGATCGATACTTTGTCCCTGTTTTACGTTCCGAAGACTGGTCCGTCCAGCCTAGCATAGGAGAACCGTGGTCACCGGATATCATAAAAGAGCCGATTGTACACGTTCTTCTTTAAGAATTATTTATTGCATTCATAAGGTTAGTCGGTGACTTTTCTGTCTAGCTAACGGACCTGAACAGCACTCCCAAGAGTTCTGCTCTGCGTGTCATGGCGTATGCTGGTCCCATGAGTCCTTCCGATGCAGATCGCTTTTACAAGCAATGCAAAACGCCGCCTTCTCGCAATCTAACTCCTCAACGGTGTACAACTCCAAGATCGGGCACATTTAAGGCAGTGCTGAAGAGCGAAGCAAAACTATTGGACCCTGAGAAAGGTCTAGAGACCGTAGGACGGTAAAAATACCCATAATATTTTTGAGAAATATTTTTAAAAATAATTTATGCATAGCTCGGTCGCGAAAGATATGGGCATCAAATGGCACGAGTACTGGCCATTTTTAGACTCGTTCTGCGATATCGCGTCGGAAGAAGGGTTGACAAAATTAGAAGCATACCTTAGACACAAGCTAAAGTCTTCGACAAGAATGCTGTCTCTAGACGAAGTGACGAAAAAGCTGGATCTGCTAATGTGCCACGACGAAGATTCGATGCCGGTCGTGCCTTCTGGGCAAATACCTACAAGTCCTATCTCGGAGCTGTGTATTAAGCTAAGTTCTTTGCATCTAGAAGGGACACCACAAGGTGTAATGAAAGAAAGTAGTGCGTCGTGTGGTGACGTTACCGAGGGACTGAAAGAGTCCTCACGCAATATAATTGCGGAACAACATACTTTAATTGCGGATAAGATGCTGACAAAGATTGAGAAACTGTCGGGCGGGTTTGAAAACGAAGAAGCATGCGATGTATTGGAAAACGTCCTTCTAACGGAGTTTCGTGAATGCCAGAGCTTTGCTTCACATAATGAACTCGCACGAATGCTTTTCAACACGCTCCAAGCTAGCTATGATATGTCGGAGCTTGGTAAACGCCTAGCTAGCTGGTTGCATAGGAAAGGAACGGACGAACACTTAGCTAATACTTACACTTGTTGTGTAATGCGAACCATTGCCACTCTCTGCACTGGGGGTCAGATAGATGCTTACGGTTGCCGGCATGACCTCTTGCAACCGGAGGACAGGAAACTTCAACGTCGACTGTTTCACGAAGATGGTGACGTATTTGTAACTCCAGAAACATCTCCAGACACATCTCCGGAAGCAGTTACTCCGGATGAGATAGAAAATATTTACATTACGGGGTAAATCTAGAATGCTTTTTATTTATTTTACTACTACCTTACTTAGTTTATTTTCTTACGGGAAAGAGAGAGTTAGTGTAATTTGAGCTTTAATTTATTGCGTGTCATCTAACTGGTATATTTCTATATAACGCTTAGTTCGCACCTGACCAAAACTGACATAGACGTTTGGCGCGCTTTAGAAGATGTTCCGGTTGATTCTGGGCGGTTTCCTGTGATCAGTATATGGAAACAGGCCATGTTACAGTCCAAAGAGGAGTTGCAAAGGTAAAAAAAATATTTATTGAAATATTCGGATAGTGACGGTCTTTACGTTAGGTTCGAAACACCACGCAGCAATCGGCTTAAATCACAAACTCCCGTGAGGCGCGATTTACTAGCAACGCCAACGGGGCGTATCTCATCATCCAACAGTCCTGTCTCGCCTTTGCCCCCTCTCCTCAAGGGTCTATCGAACTCAAATCCTCGTGGTTCTCTACTTCGTAAGCGCCTTCAGCTGTAATAATTGTGCGATTTGTGAAATTATCATATATTATGTAACCACATGTTATGCAATACAAAGTCTCTCCTAATGAGGTTGACCGCATTATTTGCAAATCTGATTATTGTCCTCGGGGGAGCTCGATGTAACCTGGAAGAATAAAAGGTCATTGTAGGGCAAAGGAATATATGCAAGGTTCAGGGCAGGTCAATGACTGGCATGGTGGGCCCCTTCCCCCCGACTTTCTTTTAACCTCACGTACACAGACGCTTCCATGGTTTCCCCACTACCTCCCTTGTTTACTTGTAGCCTTTATTACTTAACGAACTTGGTCGAAATAAAACAAGGGTCTTCAATTGTTACAGATTCATGGTACACAGTAAAAGAATCGCACCAAGCAGAATTTCAAAAGTAACTATGAAAACAACTACTTTGCGTCACATAATTGGAGAGAACCTTTTTCTAGCTTCGTCATGTTAATAGCGTGTTAATTGACTGAAGAAAAAAATGTATTTTTTTGGATTAGGGAGTTTCAGGATGTAACTTAGGTATTGTACTTTGCTCTGCAAATGTTGGCTCTCGGATTTGTTTCCTGGTGAGACGTCACGGACCCTTCGTGGCTCCTCCTCGCAATCGATGGTGGCCTTGCCCTGTGTGTTTTGCGTCTCAAGGGCAGGGCTGCGGTAAAGTGAAAACGAAAGGGACCTGACTAGAGCCAGAATGCGCGTTTGAACGCAAAAGGTGGCGGACGTGTAGTTGTGTCGTTGAGAGGCGAGGGGAAAGAAAATAGTACAGCATCAACAAAAAGATAGCAGAGAGCTCCGTGGATTGGGACAAGAAAGACACGCGGATCAGTTTTGTTTTGTATTTTAAGTTTGTACCGTACATTTCGAAAAAAGTGACGATAGGACTATCGAGTATTCTGGCAAAAATCACCTCGCAGTAATGATGCTCCTCTCCGCGTTCGTCTCCTTGTTGCTAGCGTACATTCATCACGTGAATGGTATCCATAGTGAACAGTGGACAGCGTACGATGGCGAAGAATACACAATGGCAAATTTGAATATAACGTATTCAATCGGTCGGCTCGGCGATGTTTGGCACGTGGAAGAAGGCGAAATCGCCAAATATGGTACAGGCCGCATTGCGGGCTCCGCGGGCATTTTGGTGCATGTCCGTACGTTAAACGGGACCTCGCATCACGGGTGTGAATTGCAAACGCCGTACGAAAATGTTATACCCACCAACGAACCGTGGATCGCTCTGGTGCGACGGGGTTGTTGCAACTTTGACGATAAGCTTGAAGCTGCGTTTTGGAACAATGCTTCAGGACTCATTGTATACAATAATAAGGAAGACGGCTTACAGAAAATGACCCTGCGCAATAAACACCGTAAGTTTGCACATTTTCTAATAGACCGCTTTGAAAATGCTAGGAGTGCTATGCTAGAAATATGCGTCGTGTCTTGTGTCCGTTTGGCAGAATATAAAGGTAGGTTTTACGTAGTGTGGAGCGTTTATATTTTGGTTCGAAAATAACCCAGGGGTTCCACCTTGCCAAGCATTAGCCGGTGACGTGTTCATTGAAAGTATTCTCCATACCCACGGCTCGCAGAAAAATAATATGAGAAATTAGTCATTAATAAGTATAGTAAGATCCTTCGCGTAGTCTCTCGAGGAGAACAAAGGGTGACCAGACCAGCCATAGACAGAGACTGTAGAGAAGGTCTGGTAAAGTCTGGTATTGTTCGAAGTGAAAGGATTGGGGAAAGTGTTTTCACTTTCCTACGCACACTACATTTCGATTGTTTGTTCCGGACTTGCAAAGTAGATACATAAAAGATCCTTTCTCGTTCGGCTGTTAGACTACAACTTTATTTGCTCTGCATCGCAGGCAAAAATTGGTCTAACTTAACGTAGGCCACTTGCCAAACTATAGGGATGATTGGACTAGCGCGGACTTCGTGACCCTTATTGTAAAAAATGAGTCAGTGTATTAAACAGTTGGGGGAAACTGCTTACGAATATTTAAATTCCAGCGATCATTGTATTCTGAATGATTAAAGGCTAAAAAAAACTCATGTTCATAACGTGTGGAGGGCCAGAAAGCCGTCAAATTTAACGCCTTGTCCCAAAACGAAACTCTCAAAAACGATGACGTAAACGAGAAACAGGGGCAAAATAGTGTAAGATAACGTCTTTTGTTGCATAAGATATTCTTTGGATAAGATAATTTGTTTTCGACGCAGTAGCGGGTGTACCGGATGCATCTCGTCAATTATCAACTAACAATTTTATTTTTATTTTTTATTTTATTTATATTTGAGATTATTATTTCAGTTAACTTTTTATAGTCAAAGGACAGAGCGCTGTAGGCATGTTAACTTTTGAGGAATATCACTAAAGAACAGCTGCTCGGTTCTGCTTTCTTAGCTAATCACCGTATAGTAATACAGTGGAAGTCGGTTAAGACGAAATCGAAGGGGCCGGAAAACTTTCTCGTCTTATTCGAATTTCGTCTTAACCGATGTTCATTGCATTGCAGTATAATACGGTACAATTCTACCGGGACTGGAATGCTTTTTCGTCTTAACCGATTCAAGAAGGTTTGGAAAACGTGTTATCAGAGCAGGGTACGTGATACCATTTTTGCTTCCGGCTTTCGGGGAAGACGGAAGTCGCCTGGGAAAAATTGTAAGGTTCATTTTGAAGTCCACTAAAATATGTAACCGGCAGCATCTTGTGAGTGGCATTGGCCTACTTCACGAAGAAGAACAGACCAGTTTCACTTTTCCGGCTGAGCAGCTGCCTGCAGGCACCAAAGCTGGAAGGTCGTTCTCCTTCCTAGTACAAACTTCTTAACGAGTCACCTTCCTGCTCGTGCTCGGATTTGGAAACCGACTTACCCAATCTTTCTTCTGAGGACAAGGGATACCTGACTGAGTACAGCGATGGTCATTTTTATAGCAGTTGAAAACATGGCATAGCCCACGTTCCTCCTGCCCTTGTTCTTCGGTACAGTTGACTGTTACCAATGCTCTTAAAAAAACCTTCCCCTACCTTAATGATCCTGTTGGGCTTCGATATACCATGAAGAAGCGACCGACAGTAACCACTACTTAGCACAAAGTCGGCCAAGGCTAACGTAAATAATGCGGGAAAAGCAATTCACACACGCGGAACGCCACTGGTGTAAAGAAGAGCACTATTTACTAAGCAAACCCTTTTGCTATCGTGTACAGTACGTTAAGCATAATCGTGTATAGGAGTGGCATTCAGATGGGTTGGATTTATTTTTTTCTTTCTTTCTTTTCTTTCTAGCATCAAAATGCTAGAAAGTAGTCAGCTAAATGGAGCAAAGGTATAAAGCAGAAATCCAGACACTCCGTAGTGGTACGCAGCTCCTTGTATATTACGTCACAAATCTCAAGGCTTACGCCTTCGAAAATCAATAGGCTTGACGACAACGCCGATTGAGTTTGCCAAGAAACGACCTAACCGTGTGTCGTGCTTCTCAGATATGAAATAGTTTCCACACCTGTCGGGTTTCAATTTTTCTATTCATTATTTTTGATGATGTCACCTTTTTTCTCAAATCTGTTAAAAGCGCACTAGTCAGAAAATGGATATGAAATATGTGATGTGCAGCGTATTAACGTTGCGTTGTTAATTGTTGCATTATTTATTGCGTGCGAATTTTTTTATTGCATCGAAAATTAAAAATATGTTAATTTATTATGAAAGATTATAGACTAGAGTGCGTGTTGCCGTAGAGTGAAATTTTAAATTGTCTTTAAATCGGAGGAAAAATACAGAAATGATCAGGTATTTTAGATAAACGTTTGTTGACTTCTAAATTATAAAGTAAATCATATGGTAAGTGTTGCGAAACATCGCATGAGAAGACTATTCCATCGGTCTTCTCGTCTTTAGGTCAAAATTCTTGGGAAAAGAAAGAAACCAGCCCCATACGCTTTGACGCATTCAAGGCAAACCAGTTTTTCGTCTTGGAAGCTAAGGCTTGTTTTCCTTTCCTGTTATGTTAATTGACGTTTACGGAAGGGGAAGAAACTTCACGTGACGCACTGTATAGTCTCGGCTGAGTGTGAAAGTCTTCCTGTCTATTACCGTTGTCCTTGCCCTTGCACCTTTAATTCTGTTCAACTTATGAACGCCCGACACAAAACCTTAGAAAAGCTGCTGAGCGAAATTTGATTAACGTGCTCCCAGTGCAGCGTGACTTGGTTCGATGTCACGTTACCGTTGTAATCTTTTCCGCTTTTATTTGTTTCCCTTACAGGCGACAAAATCGTAGCGGTTTTCATCAGCCATGACAAAGGGGAGGAATTGTCCAATTTGGTGGACAACGGAACGAAGGTTTTCGTAACAATTTCCGTGGGAACGCATTATACCTACCGCTTCAACAACATCAATAGGTAAATCCGTCAGTTATCAATATCTATAGGTAATCCAATAGATTACCTTGGCTAGCCAACTTCTGACTTTTCTTTGCCACGATAATGCCACGAGCACTCATTATCTTACGCTTCGTCCGTGTCGTCTTGTTCTGTGTGCTTGCTTTGTAAATTACCTACCCGTAAGACTCCCGTGTAGAATTTTGAAAGTGAAAGCGATTTTGCGTGAAGCCCGCATTGAACGTACTAACCTGCTTTCAAGAACAAATTGGGTCAGATTCTGAATTACGAATTCGCTCTTTGCTCATTGAGTGCTGTTTAGCGTTTGCCTGTGCTGTTGTGCAACGATAACAAAATAACTAGGATAATCAAATTTAGGGAAATGAGGAGTAATGGGTTTCGTAGTTGGCGTGATCAATTAGCCGTTCTCGATTTTAAAGTGGGACTTCTTTCAGAATTTAGAAGCAAGGCCGACAAGGGCGACAAGTAAATGTAATAAGCCAAATGACGTCTCAAGGCGCGAAGAATGACACCGGCGCCTGCGCTCGGCCTGTGTAAAGGAAACTAGCGCCGGAATATGTGGACAAAAACGCAATAGCAGTGGTGGTGTACCACTTACTAGCTAACAGAGCCAGTAGAGAAGCGATTACAGAAAGACAGCTAGGGATCAAATACCTTGGGTCTTTCTAGGATCTTTTGTGCTCTTGTGCTTTGTTTTAAGTGAGCGTACTAATCAGGAGGAAAAATACGTCGTAAGCAACTGTTTCGATATGACTACAGAAGTAGGGCTTCCGGGGCCAGGAACTGGAAGTAATCCGTGGGGTTCCTTCACCACACTCTTTCGCGGAGATCATAGAACACCATGGAGCATGATTCATCTCCCTTCATCGACAATCCGAATGTCCATTTACTGGTTCGCTAAATTGAATTAGTCTCGTTGTTTCGAATTTGCAAATCTTATGTTAACGTTCGTCGTCCAGTTGGTTTCATCTTTTGTCTTTTAACTTTCTAGGACGTCCGTCATGTTCGTGTCAATTTCGTTCATCGTTCTCATGATGATTTCTTTGGCATGGCTGATTTTCTATTATGTGCAGCGGTTCCGGTACTTGCACGCCAAAGACCGGCTATCTGTAAGTTATCGTAAACTGTTCCAGTTTGCAAATCAGTTTTGTAATCGTCATATCTTTTTATTGACCAGAAACAACTTACCAGTGCAGCTCAAAAAGCGTTGTCCAAAATTCCCACGGAAACCGTCAAGAGTTCTGATAAGGTAATTTTTCCTCTCACTTCCTCACGTAGCTCTTTAAGGTAATTTGTATTTACCATACAGACGTGAAATAACTGGCGGGATCAGTGTGGATTTATTTATTTCAGTTTTAAGGAATATTTCGTTTGCAGAGATATTTGTTAATACATAATTGTGCACTAATAAGGCTCATGTAGCTTATTTGACTAATATTGATGTGAACGTACAGTCGGTGCTCTAATTTCGTTAAAATTTAAGTAGCAACAATAAACTGCGGTGTTTTCATGTCTTGTAGCTCACTTTTGCGAACTTGCGATGTTTTGTCGAGCGAAGACTATTAATTGCTTATGAATGTTGTCGAGACTTGTAAATAACTTTCAAACTTTTCCCATAAATTCTGATAAACGCAGACTACATTAAGCCTCGTATCAATGTAGGAAGTTGGAGAAGCCGAATGCTGTGCCGTTTGTATAGAACCTTACAAAAGTGGTGATGTTGTTCGTCTTCTACCGTGCAGGTAAGTTCCTGTGTGAACAAACTAGTTTAAGCTGATTTTTCGTAATTATGTACTGTGCATAGACACGAATTCCATAAAGTATGCGTCGACCCCTGGCTCTTAGAACACAGGACTTGCCCCATGTGTAAAATGGATATTCTAAAACACTACGGCTACGTGGTAAGTTGCAGTATAACGAAGAAATACGCTTAAGAAAAAAACAAAGGGATTAAAGCAATGGTGATAAAAACGCACGTGTATGCAAAGTACTTCGTTCGCAAAGTGGATTTGGCCTGCTAGTGCTTCTTATTAGCTTCAGATAACGAGATTTGGTTTTGGCTAACTGAATGAAAAATTGAACCCCAACAATTTTTCCGTACTGCATATGACCGTCTTTTTCGAGAATGGCAAAAGTAGATAAATTTAAGTGAATATCGAATGCCGGCGAGATTTATGAGATTGCTGAAATTTGCCTGAAACGTTTCTCTTCTCATATTTAGACGTATCTAACACTGTTTTTAATTGTGGTGTAAAAATGGTTCTAATTTCCGAATTTTCCTTGTAGTTTACGGGCAGTCAAGAAAGTATAATTAATATGGATATGGATGCACCTATTATTCCCAGCGCTCTCAGCCATCGAGATGTTGTTGACATGTCTACGCTAAATACGCCTTTCTATAATATAAATCCTACGGGGTCCCTTGAATCAGGATCGCAACGAGGCGCGGACGTGAGTGTTTCCTGTCAAGAACATAGTTCCGTTTAAAGTATATTTTTTAGTCTGCTGTACCGGACAGAAGAAGCTGGACTTGGGGTCGGGGGTTACAATGGACGAGAAACTCGTTGCGAACCCCGGCCTTGCCTGTGGCGGCAGGGTCAGCTCAACAAACCGAAAGTAATTCCGCTAAAATGTACTGGGATGGAAAATAATAGCCGCTATTCATTTGTCTGATTCTCAGACGTGTCTTCCCCATCCCAAGTAGAAAGTGCCGGAGAAGTTCCTACCGGTAGCGAAGCAGAAAGTCTTTCACAGGAGACACCGTCCGCAGCCGTCACCCTGACTTCCGTTAATCAAACAGTTGACATACCTTCGACCTGTTTCCGTCCACCTGTGCGAACAGTTTAAAACAAACTAACCAACAGGCATCTTCTAATATTTCCTCCATCAAGTACTTGTCACCTGTTTCGATGTGAATTAGTTCTATTCACAACTTGTCTTAGGCTGTCCAGTGAACTTTGCTGCCCTTATTTATGTCTTCCGGGACATTTTTGACTGACAAGACAGCAAAACCTTTCTGAAACTACGTAAAGATGAGGAACATCTGCCGAGTGAATTAGCTCCAGAGGATTTTGTAAAATAACAGCTATTGTGAGATATTTAACTACGGATGGTCTGCAATGACTAGTCAGGGCGAACTAGCTTGCATCTATTCATTGTAACAGCTCAATGCAGGGTTATTGGAATGTAAACACAAAGCCGAACCCTTAAACCTCGTCCGAAACGATTAACTAAACAGCCTTTCACCTTATGGTGTGTATGTACATATATATATGAATGGGTGAATATTTTTTTGTAAATATGTACTAATGCAGAATAAACCTTCAAAAAGAAGTGTATGCTAAACGAGATGTCAAACCTATTTTACTAAATTTTGGGGAGTAAGTATAGGAAGTACGACCGAGTATTTTCTGATTACATTTCTAACACAACGCTCTGCGAACCATAACTCCTTGTTACTCGTTAGATCCCTAACACAAACTTGTAATTTTAGCTAAAACATACTTGGGACGGAGAAATAACGAATTATTATTTTTATGCCAGGCTGCACGCGTTTTAAATGAAAATTCGCGCTGTAAAATAAAATTCCCCATCGACCTAACTCAGAAAGTTGCAGGGAACTCAACGTTTGGCCAAATAACTTTTATTCACCGTGGAAACACACCACACACTTAAGATAGGGAAAAAGACATCTGTCTAGCGTCAGATACAAACGGTATATTACAACTGTGGATCGTATCGTGGTCGATAACTATCCTCACATGGTAGAGCTAACGCATACAATTGTAGGAAAAACGCAAGAAGTATTTTTGTGAAATGTCACTCTTTTCTCTCTTCTCTTCCGACCACAGAGGATCTACCCGTAAGCCAAGCGCGGGGACAGTATGCCAAGACACTTTGGAGGTACTAAAGCACTACTATAAGACACCAAAATTATGTGCTCTGAAACGCGACGGACATATTAAATTACAAACAACTGTAGTTTCGGGGGAAGGGGAGGTTGTAACTAACAAACACTTGCAGTAATGACGTACGAGTTCGCTGCCGGTGACGTTTTGGGGTTAAACACCTCACAGTTATATTTTTCCAAAATTTTCTTGTTTCTTCTATACCCACATACAGTTTATCGATATACACATTGTCCAAGAGACTTTTCGACGTATATGAACGCAAAAAATGATAGCACAGCTTCAAACCAAAAATCCCAAGGAACACTCCACTGCGATACTATCCTACCTCCCTGTGTTTTGTTCTAAACTTGAAACAGAATTACGCATGTTAAGAAAGGATACTGACAGATCTCCTTTGCAGCTCTCACGTCAAGTCCACAAAGCCAACCGTTCTATGAAATGGAAAAACAATCATGATGGGCCCAAAGCTCCCAAAAAGCCAAACCAAATCTACTGCTGTTGCACAATACTTCAATGCCAAGCATTTCAGTATAACTGCTTCAGTAGCTAGTGCACTGAAAAATCAGGATACACGATGCGGTCAAAATGATAAATAGGTGTCAAACTACTACTTTAATGAAATCTACCTTAAAACAGGAAAACTAGGGGAATCAAAGCGTATTGAGGCACATCAGAGGTCAAAAGGTTATACTTAACCGAGGGATGAGTGAAAGATAAAGTGTGACCAGGAAAGAGGCACGCAAAAGTCGAAAAAAAAGCCCCAAAGTGTGGGTACGGATAATTTGATACATACAATCTATTACAATGCGTAATAATGACTTGTCAATAACTTGGGCAGGAATCTACATGCCAGACTTGAATAGGAAACCTTTCTAGCTCTCATTTAACTAATACAAGAAACAGCGAAACTCAGTTCCTGGAAAAACAAAAAACAAATGTCAGCTTAATCCATGCATATTGTTAAGGTGACTGATCACTTGTCCCTTCAAACCAATGAACCATTTCTATACTGTTCGACGCAAAATTGCCACCGTTCACTTTCTGCGCGAAGAAAAAGTATGCAGATGGAATCCCAAGCCTAGGACCACCCAACAAAATATAGTTCTCGGTTGAACAGGACAAAATTAAAAATTCCCACACCCCACTGAAGTTGTAACAAGGGAAAAAACTGTTCCCGGTTTAAAAACATAAAATAATGCATCCGCCTGGGGAGACAACGCCATCACTTGCCCACTTTTCTCCATGTCACCTCTTCCGTCTTCATTCGGGTTTCATTTTTCGTAGGTCGTCGAACGCCCAAAACTTAAATTAACCAAAGTCTAATCCGTTTAACTTTCCTCCATTTCCTTCTTTCTGCTACTTTCCCCCACCCTGCCTAAAATCTTGCACTATACAATCACACTGAAGAGTCTGGGAGGGAATTCGCGCACAGCCACGGTAAGCCCCGCCCAGTTGCCACACCCAATAAACGCTGTCTACTCTGCGCCACGTGCCAAGCTCGGACTCGGAACGAATCTTGAACGCCGCACCGATCAACGCACCGATCAACGAAGACGCCTTCTGCCAAGCTTATCCGACAGTTACGAGCCGTAACTGAAGCAATACCGGCGAAAATATGGGGCGTAGTGCCCATCAGGCTGGTGGACGTCAAAACTGCCGTAGTAACGGTGCCTTATGACTTGATGGAGCAACAAGGGCTGGAACTAAAAGCCCACATCCACGAGTTGAAGCCTGTGTTGGAAATGGCGAGCAAGAGAACTTGAAAGAACGAGCTCAACCCCCGAGGAAGGAAAAAATGGCCGAAATGGAGCCAAGAATGGAAATAGAGAGCTGCTGGGATTTCTTTCACAGTTTTGACTGTCGTCCACCCCGTTACATTAGCCAGCGACTCTTCGTTCTCCAAGAGCAATTTCCTATGTTTGAAGGGAAAGTAACACTGGCGTGGATTTCGTCAAGTCGGATGGACTGCATACTCTCGTGCTGGAAGGCGCTGACGCAATCGATTCATTGTGATATTAAACTCGAACACCGAGTGGCTGTTCCCGAGTCCCGAGTGCAGAAGGAGAAACTTACGCGAACGGGCACTTGGTCAGCAAAATAGGGTCGTTCTCCACTGACTGTCTGGCAGGGTCTCCTTTTCTCGCAGTAAGTCCAAATATCATGGCCCCGTGGAAAGTTTTCTTCCAACGTTCAAAACTGAAACACGACTGTTAACTCCCAAGGTCCACGACAACTCAAAACTTATCAAACTTAAAAATCCTTTCACCCACTAGCGGAAGAGGTTACTTTCCGTCCCACGTGAGCGGACGCTTTCTGACTCCGCTAACGAGTCCCCTTCCCATTAGCGCATTCGTTGCAGTTCCACGTTGTGTTCCCTTAACACGAGGCAAGGCGTCGGATCACTCCTTCGATGAACTTCCCGCAATGTGTGACTCATGATGACGTTACTCAGCAAACCACAGGTGCTGGTATTGCGCTTTTCCCGGGCTCAATGACGAATAATAAGGGCCTAGGCCCACCCCGGCTACTGTCCCGACGCCCATGTTCACCCCAACGGCATGCGAAAACACGGCCGCCGGTTGTATATGCGCGGGAAGAGGGTGGGCGGCATGGGCGGCGAGTACGGTCCCAGAGCGAGCGCTAGCATGATGGGCTGGCGGAGGCAACCTAAAATCAAATGACGTCAGCTTAGCGATACAACTGTTGGCAATGCTTTGGGGGAAAATATCGAACATCCCTGTCAGTGACTACTAAGAAAGGATAGGAGCAACCAATTTTTAAATAATGTCTCTCACGCATACGCTGAAGTTAAGGTAGCAGTCGAGGCCCATCCTTTATGCACGGGCTGTCCCACAAAATGCTGCTCCCGGGAACTGGCGGCCACTCCGTGAACATAGTTGGCCGACGATGTGATGGCGGATGCAAAATCCAAGTCCCGCGAGTGGGCTGCGCTGGTCGCGACGGCGTGTCGGGAGTGGGCAGCCGGTGGCTGGGTATAGTCACGATGGGAGTGATGTTGGCTCTGGCTGTTTGTAATTCCCGTTCCAGGCACTGCAGCATAACCATATTGCCAAGGTATGAGCATGGGTTGTGGTTGCAGAGGAGGTGCAGGAGGATGAGGGAAATGGGCTAATCTAGTAGAACTAGAAGTGCATGCTGTAGTCACACCTGATCCCATGTCGAAGAAGTCACGGTGCATCGTTCCCCCCGCGCCGTCTCGAGACGCCTCCAAAGTCGCCCCTGGACCACCATGGATAGAAGACAAAAACGACTGCATCGAATCAGGCGCCTGCCCGCTCATGTCCCGCGAATGACTGACGAAAAGGAAGAATGAACTATAAGACTTTTTTACGACATTTCCTCCGTGATATGAATTAGAGGACAAACTTGGTAACAAAACCTCCTCCAACTGAAATCAAGGGAGAATCACACTCATGCGACATCGACGCGTGCGGTAAAAGAACCACCACATCTCACACTTGTGTCAACAAATGAAGGTCGCATATCACTTGGCCTAGCTAGAACTTAACCAAGTAATTGCTGGCGTGTGATGTAGATGTTTCCAAAATGTGGACGCGATACAGAACACTCTAGGGACTAAACAAAAATCCTCGAAAACAATCTAGGGATTGGAAAAAAAAATCCTCGAGAACAATACAAACTAAACGAACGCACATATGGTTAACACGCAAAAACACACATATAGATGCATTACTTAAGACTTTGGTAGTCTCTGGCTGTCGTTAACGCATGGCTTCGGGGAACGTGGCATTGACCGTAGTCTTTCGACGACGAGCTGGGAATATCAATGGCATATTCTCGACCGCTTGAACTCGCCTCATATTCCCGGAAACCCGATTCGTATGGCTCCTGCTTAGGCTGATTTAATATGCATTCCATTTGCGCTTTAGCTAACAAACGTTTCTTCTGAGACAAGGCACCATGACCATAACTAGAATTATTAAAAGAAAAAAAAATTGATTAGGTCAAAACAAAAGATTACTTATAAAAAAAGTTAAAAGTAAGAATACATTAGGTAAAAATAGAATAAATTAGGTAAAAAAATGATAGAAATGAAAATCAATGAGAAAAATAAAAACAAACCAGAAAAGGATATAAATGGAAAGAAACTTAAACGTTATATAGAGACAATAATAGCAAGCCGTTGTTCTACTTCGATTGCGGTTCGTTCTTGATTTCCCTGCCGACAAGAGGACCATTTTGCATTTGTTGGCCATGGAATTTCGGTTTAACAGGGCTTCTGTACTCCTCATCACTATCTGGTATAGTGACACAAGCCATTCTTTGCCGTCGTTGACTTTCCGCCGACTTCGAATGTACAATGTGGGATGACGCATGCCTTCTAGTTAACGATCGTAATTTGATTGATTATTTTACTACTAATGTGCTTATTTTACAATAAAATGTGCGAGTTTCTTACTCTTTGGGATGGGCTTCGTCATCACTGTCCGAAATCGTGATGACGGATACTGCAGGAGATGGGGTGTCATGGATGGTGATGGTGGGCTGCCTGTGCAAACCAGCATGGCTACTATGGGCGTGACCATGATGCGCGTAGGGTACAGTTAATCCATGAAAACTCCCACTGGCGCTACTGTGGACTTGATTGTTACCCGTCCATTGCCCTGTGGGTGTTTGCCGCCGCCGACTGTTGTACGCGTCTCCTGTAAAGGAAGAAACCAAATACATATAGAAAAGTTCCACTTATAAGTGACGAAGAAAAAAAAACACACCGCGCTGAGCTGGCTGAATGAGGTTTTTAACTAGAATGGAAAAGAGAACAAGGCGCTCATTACTACTAACATCATGTCCACCTCGCGTCTATGAACTTACCATCTGGAGGGGTGTTCTCTTTGACGCGCTTTTTCACCGGGCTTAACTGCGTCGGTTCTTTTTTATCAATACACCTGCCAGCCGAAGCATAATGGCTGGATGTATAGCTGTGGGCGTGAGCATGCGCTGGGGCAGCAGCTGGAGCTTGCAAAGTGGCCGCCAGCGAAGACCCAGTGTGCAAATGCGGCAAAAGTGACGCCTTGGATACAGAGACAGGATTACGTTTAGTACGCGAAGATGCCGAAGAAGCAGCAGCGGCAGCGGCATTGGCCCAGGCTGTAGCAGCAGCCTGGTCTACTACACTTACAGCTTCGTACAAATCGGGTACGTCAACAGGAAACATATTACGCTGTTCCTGGGGTAACAACCGTGCCTGTAAATGAAGGAAAATGCCAGTTAGAAACACACTTATTTACACTATTTTCTCAAGTCAACACTTCATAAGCAATTCACACAAAAAATTCTACACCACATAACAGGGAATTTAGAAATTGAGAGAAAAAAAGGAAAAATGTGAAACAACTCTATGAATACAATAATGAGAAATCGGAAATAAAGGTCAGAAAAGAGACTTGCTCACGCTGAAGAAAAAAAATTAAAAAAGGAAACGACCCAACGCTAATCCCACGGAACTTGAAGGAAGGTATCCAACACTTCCCTTTTGTGAACTTTCACGTTCTCCAGTACTGTGTGGTTAGCATACGGCCGTTTGCTTTCGCTATTTATTAAAAATATTTTTTTATGCCTTCACTAGTACTGTACACTAGCGACATCTTAGTCACTTTGTATGAAACGCGTAATAATACACGATGTCAACCTGAGCAAGGTTTGTCATTGCGAAAAAAACAAGTACCTGAACAACAGCCGACGAATCGACCAACAAGGGCCGACCCCAATCCGACGTTTCCGACAGTAAAGGCTGTTGTAACGCAGCTACGGCAGCCGAATGTTGCGTAGGTAGTTGTTGCCAAGGTGGCATGAGTGTCATTTGGCGGTTATTTGGCCAACTCTGCACGGCAGCTCCCTGCATTATAAAACAAAAGTTTACTCAAAAGACGTTATAATGACGTCATAAAGTAAAATGATATAACGAAGGCCTAATTCATAACAATCGACAGATAGAAAACTTGCCAGTAGGACTTGGCGCGTGGGTTGGTCCACCATAGATACCGGAACGTATTGTTGTTGGGCCGAGACCTAGGGAAAATAAAACGAACATGGATAATAGCAGCAACAGGTGCGAAGCGCACACTAACCTGCTGCGTAAGCAAAGGCGGTTGAATTTGAATCGACGAGGGTTGTTGTACTACCGTCATCGCCTTGGAAGGTGACCCTAAGCTTTGGTAACTCGGGGCACACAGCAACGACGACACAAACTGCGGCTGAAACGGATCTGCACGCGTGCTTCCGTAGTGTCTCGAACGACCATTATACAGCTGGTATTGGTTGGCAAACTGGTGGTTGAAGGTCAACGTCACGTTGCCATTACTGGATGGCACGAAATTGGCAACCAGCGAGGCCGCACCTGAGGCAGGCCCTCCGTGATTGTGGCTGTGTGACTGACTTTGGCTGGAATGGGAATGGTGTGAAGAGCTATTGGAGCTATGGTGCCGGCGACACACTTCCATCATCTGAACGCTGGCTTTGACATTGGAACAGTGTGCATAGTCCACCAGGTGCGACAACGTGACAAACGGATGGTGTAATGCTTCTCCGGGCGTAATCCGGCGCTCCTAAATTTTAATCAAACAGCAATGCAATTTCTCTGTCACTCCAACGACCTTCTCAGCCCAACGCACCTGATCCATCGTCAACATCCGTTTGAGTAAATCGATAAATTCCTGTCGATCTGCCTTCTCGGCCAGTAATTCGCCTCCTTCCAGCTCCGTTGGGATATTTACGTTACCAATGTCTTCCAAACAGTTGAAAATATACTTTCGCGCTTCTTTCGACTTGATTCCAGTTTCGGCTTCATGTTCTTCAGGTGTCTATAGAAAAAGAATCCGCTATTGCTTGAGCCGATTAACGACAACACAAAGATATCAAGATTTCCAAGAGAGGAGAAATGAAGGTTAGAGGAAAAAGACGCACGATTTATTACCCTTACCTTAAGCCGCCAAATTGGATTGTTCAAATTCATATCCCTATAGAAGAACTTCACGGTCTTGGTCGCTGAATTCAACATCCTTTCCGTGGGTACACCCTGAGTTTGACTAATATATCGAATCTGATCGTATTCTGAAGACCCTGGGTATAAAGGCCACCCTAAGTATAACTCAGCTACGACGCAGCCCAAGGACCACATGTCAATAGCTTCGCAAAAAGGCAATCCTACACAAGCGAACCAATTTTTCAATATGACACTCGACTCATAAGAAAGAGTACCTAGAATAATTTCTGGGGCACGGTAGTAACGACTTTGCAGGTAGGTATTGCATATAGCTTTGCTAACATGTGACGCACTCCCGAAGTCAATGACTTTGACGCGGTACGGTTGTCGAACCGGGTCCACCAACATAATATTTTCCGGTTTCAAATCAGCATGTATCAAGCCAAGTTGCTGTCACACAAGAAACAAAAAAAGGGTCAAAACTTCAGAGACAAGCTTGTTTAATCCATCTTTACCTTGAGCTTAAGCAAGGCAGTCAAAACCTGTTGCATGATTGGTCGAATGTACTTCAAAGGCAGCGGACTGAACTTGTTCTGCTTCAGGAAGTCGTACAAGTTTTGCTCCAACATTTCAAACACCAGACAAGTGTGATTCTTATGCTGAAAGCACTCGTAAGCTCGAATAAAATTGTACTCGTCCGCATTTTCTTGGCTGAGGCGAGACAAGATGTTCACCTAAAACCGAGTTCATTCATACCAGTCCCTTCAGAATAATTGTAAATCAACCACTATAAGATTACCTCAATTTGTCCTTGTCGAGCATACGATGGATGATTCTTTAAAATCTTAATGGCCACAATTTCATTCGTTCCCTTCTTCCAACATTTCACCACCTTTTTGTCAATAAACAACGTTCCCCTCCATTAGTAAAAAATCGCATTCGCAAATCGTACACGTTCTTACCTGACCGAATGTTCCTCGGCCCAGGAACTCGAGCACCTCATAAGAGTTGGTGAGCGAATACAGGACTTCATGTTGGACTAATTGGTAATCCCCGTCCGCGGAGGAAGTGCCCTGGGGCTGCACCGGTGCTGCTGCCGCTGCCGCCGCCGCCACGATGTTACTCGTGGCGTTGGCCGCAGCGGAAGCTGCGTGTTTACTGTAGGACGTCGTGTTGACGTGCGCAAAAGCGGCTGCGGCAGCCGCGGCTGCTGCAACGGAAGCTGCGGTGGAGGATACGCCCTCCACGCCGCAGCTATCGGCATTAGGCACTCCGTCCAGCAAGAAATCACCGGCCTTTCGCTTTACGCCGCCCGACGGACGCTGGTAGGCGTGGTCCAACAGCTTGATGGCCGACGTCCGTACGTATCCTGCGCTAGTTCTGGTTCCTGTAGTACTTGGACTGCAATGCTGTTGAGTCCCATGTCCTCGCTTACTGCTACTACTGTTGCTTCCGTAACTGCTACCTACACTCGTCGACTGATTCTGTTGTTGGAGACTCTGGTTGGAACTCGACACATCACCCAAGTAGACGGTGCTTCCACATAAGGTACTACTGTCAAGGCTGTAATCCGAGTGTTGCTGGTTGGTCTGATGCACATTGTCCAGCTTCCGTTTCTTGAGGTTCTGGTGGTGTAACACTGAAGTGCTGTGCGCTGGTTGGGACTGGACGAACATGTCATGCATTCCCTGGAAGATGAGTGAAAAACTATTAGAATAAAATGAAAAACAAACGGAACCAAGAAAGCAAAAGTTTACCGCGGAAACCTCGTTTCTAGCAGAGCTGAGAGAAAATAAAAGAGGAAAGTCTAAACCAACTAGAATTTGGTTGTCAGGGCACATCGTCACGTTCAGGTGACGAAGACCACTTAAATGAAAATACCACGTCAACGTAGGGATCAACAGAATTATTTTCTTTCTTAAATTTTAACAACGCATGAGGAAATGGCACACGCTTTCACAATTGCGTAGCTGATGAGGGGAACTCGTAAAAGGAAGTTATAAAGAGACAAAATAATCCAAACTCTTATCATTACGCAAAAAGTACTCAAACACAGGTTGTTTATTAAAATTAGATTGTTATGTACTATAAGTAAAAGTGTATACGAAAACCAATGGCACAGTTTGACTGATGATTCAGCTCGCGATCCGATTGACGCAAAAGATACTGGTCACGTATCGGATTAAAGCTAAGGTCACTTTAGAAAAATCGTTTTCGTGAGAATAAGGGCTGGTATTAATTCTTCACACTTGATACGCAACACACTGTAAAATCCTAAACTTTTCACAGTCAAACTACGTAAGCATGTCAATGACAAGTGGTAAGACGAACGTAGTGGCTTTAAGTGGTGTTGTTTACTCGTTGATTTACCCTGAATATAAAATCCACAAAGCACCGACTTTTGTCTAATAATTCATTCGTTAATTGCCCAGTCAAAATACTTGCCTAATTCTTAGAGTAGCGTCTTCCATAAAGTACGGGGTTTTCATTAAGGGACTGCACAACAAAGAAACGTCTGCCTCACGGCCATCTTGGAGGCTTTGCAGCTCACCTGGAATGCTCGAAAGCTCTGCAATTGACGATACTTAAGAATTTGACCGATGACGATAATAAACTTTTCCCGGGAAATACAAAATATGAAACATATTTCATTAAACCCCATTTAAAGAAAATTGGGTTCTAAGCTCTATGTATGTATTCGAGATAGACATTTTTAACAGATGGTTAAGGGATTCGATAAAAACGGTGACACTTTTTATAATAACAACTCGACTCCTTTGGACCTCGTATTAAAGCATATAAAGAAAACACGCATAGTAGGATAACATAGAAATGAACGCGACATTGATGTACATGGGCTCACTACGCAATGGACTTATGTTACTGATACAACTGAACTTATGAAAAATTCACTGTTACAAATCCCCGTTTGCTTGTCGGTGTCATCTCAAACAATCGGTCCATTAATATAATTCTCACGAGCATGAGTGCACTTTATTTTTATACAGTCAAGGAGCACAAGTTACGTTATACTTTTCTAGCACTACTGCAGAACTTATTAGTGAACAAGCTTGAATGTCATATTTCCGTTTTCAATTTAAAGAGTACACTGAGTCTTACAGACTCTCTTCACCTGATGTTGTACTCGGAATACCTTGCTTCTGAAGACGTGCCGCACCACAAATGACTCCAGGTTGTGATGCGGAAACAGGAGCAGCAAACTCAACTTTGGATGTAGAATTCGCCGTTCCTGGTGTTTCACCCTGTGAACTCATTTCCACAGCTTGGTTCAAAGAGCCAGCGACTTCGTTCATACGCACCGAAGACATTCTGGTGTCCGTGTTTTCTGTACGCCATTAAGAAGAAGGGTTTTTTTTCAAAATCAAAATCCGAGATGCTTTTATCAAATAAAGACCAGATGTCCTAAATAAATGTACTCTACCTGGAAAAGTCCATCGCAAGCGAGCCAATGGCTTCCATTGGCAACATGAACACTGGTCCCTTTGATTGCAACAAATTTTTGAGCCCCGTAAACGATGGTACGTTTGCTGCCCAGCGCTACGAAACTTGGGTGTCGTAAACGTGTACAGGAAGGGATTCAAAGCTGCATTGACTGGCAAGACGAAGATCACCAGCCATGCATACAGATCAGCTTAAACCGGAGAACATGATTAAAAAGTCTCCTTTTGGAGAAAACGAACGACTTACCCGATACATGAAAGTTACAGAGCGCCATGAATTTTAAAGCGATAATTGGACACCAACAGAGGCAATCCGTGAAGATGAGGAAAAAGAACCGAACAGCTATCTCGAGTTCATTGAGAGGAAGCGGTGTGGCACCGCGAGTCTTTCGAATGCTAAGAAACAGGCTGACGTACGCGAAGGCAATTAATATTATACTAGAAAAAGATACATGTACTTATTGGACTGTTACTCTGTGTATACGTATGCGACAAACCACGTGAAGTTTAGTCCCAAAAATAGAAAAGAAGAATATTCCCAACCCAAGGCTCTCGGTTCATCGATATGCAAGGGAAAGCACAAGCTGTTACTTCCGTAGTAACGCGTACTTTGTCTCCAGTGAATAACTTGTAAAAATGTATGAAATATTTCTGAAATGGGTTGACAGGATACAAACCATACCTGGAATTGCAGCTAAACTCAATCCAATTAACCATATTAGGATAATTGAAACAATGGCTGTTTTCTCTGTAAGTTTTTTGTCGCCATATGGACAACTAATGTGCAGGAATCTTTCAAGCGACATGAACGCTAACAGCAATACGGATACCTAAAAGTATGATTTGTGAAGTAGGCTATGCGACTTTTCTATTAAGGCTCGAATACTTCAGAAGCCATGACGGAAAGACTGCCAATCATCGTACACTGCCAAGACACCATCCATTCGTGGGCAAAATGGTGGTACTGATCTCGGTATCGTAAATCTCGCTCGCCAATAACAACCAAGTAAACTCCGACCAAGATATCAGCAACTAATTGGAAAAACAGCACAAAACTTTCTCCAGTTCTCACACAATACACACCAACCTGCAAGATTCTTTACGAAGTACGACAAAACGATGTTGTCGTTACGGGACAGACCACGACAATACAAGACGACGCAGTTTCCAATCAATGTAAATACCGCAACCACCCATAAAGTACCGCGCAAAACCGTTTTGTCTAGTAAATGTTCTAAAGACGAAACACCTGAACGACACGAAAAGTTAGACTTTGATTGACATAAAGTATTAATCTGATGTACCGTCCGATTTGGGTTGACATTTGTTCACGTGTGGCGCAAAGGAGCAGTAATAGAACGTCTTAAAATAAATGAAATCCAAAAGCTCGTTAGAAGAAAACATGTCGACACTGATTTCGGGAATCTCTACGTCATTCAAATCTCTAAGGAGAAATTAACCAGTCAGAAAGAAACGGCGATATATAAACCGACTTACAGAGAGTGTAACGACTTCAGTGGTAAAAAGATACTCGAGGGAAAAAACAACAATGGGTTATTGCCGAGAATTAACCGTACCAGATTCGCTTGGTTCGCAAATATATCTGCAGATAGGTAGCGGAGGTCGTTCGACGACAAATCCCTATTGACATATAAATAGAATATCATCGAAAGGAAGACACGTTAAAATTCTGTGATACAGTAGTCGTAGCTTTTCTAGCTTTCCAAACGCCCCTGATTGTATGTGCTGTATCGCATTTTTTCGCAAATTCCTAAACAGCACGCATAATTAGTAGAGAGAAAAATGCACGGTTAATATTACAATAAAACTAGACCGGAGGTATTCATGAAAGTTGTGCTCGAAATCTCCCGAATATTGTTGAGTTCAAGATCCCTAGATGAGGACATTAGAAATGCGTAATGACAACAAATTACAGAATTGTACAGTTCTTCCAGTGACGGTAGATACGGAAATGCGTTTCCATCGAAACTTAGATTGTTCATCGAAAGGTCACTGCGAATGAATTAACCAAAAGGTTAACTAGCTACAATTATTTTTCTTGTGAACTAAGTAAAGGATTCTTACAGCCATTTCAATGCGGGGAGATGTTTAAATACTGCGAAGTCCAAACGCTGTATTTTGCCGTTTCGCATAAACAACCACATCAGCTTATTTAACCCTTCAAAAGTATCTTTGTGCAAGCCTTCCAATACATTTTCCCCAAGGAACCTAATGTTTTTAATCAACAATATGAAAATGACCCAACTAAGACAAATATTACAATTTGGTAAGATTTTTGAGCTTATGGAACGTGTGAGGAGGGATTTCCGAAAGCGAATTATTCTGCAAATGCCTGTGTAACATTTTATTAAAATTCTTTCGCATTTCTCTTATAGCAATGATTTCGACTTACAGCAACTCCAAATCCAACAAAGTATCGAAATCCTCGGAGGATATGGCACTAATTTTGTTGTTAGCGAGAGCCCTAGGACTCGTAAACGAGAAAACGTGTTTAATTGCGAGTAAAGAACACGGATATTATTACGGTTTACACTTACAATCTGGAAACTTGTCTAGACACAGTAGTAGGAACCCGAGTCAGATTTAGTCCATTACAAAATACTTTGGTTCCCTTGCAATTGCAGGGTTTGGGGAACTCTTCTACAGCTTAAAGCGGAATGGAGGTCAATTTTGAAACACGACGACCAAATGCGCACGAACGAATGTATACTTACTGCATTTTTCTATTTCTACTTTGCCAGTGTCCACTGGTCGGTGCAGAAACGTTAAGTTGAATCCATGAATATCAACTGTTACAAAATCCATGAATATCAATTGTGATTCCTGTGATCATGCCATTTTGCTAAGAAAATATCCTTTACCGCATTGTAGAACATCTTCGTCGTCTCCGTTCGGACAATCACGGTTATGGTCGCAGTAATACTTCCTGGGTAAGCAAATCGACGTATTTTTACATGCAAAGGTGCCGATAGGGCAAGACCCACCTTTGCCAAAAAAGATTAATATTTCAAGGTATTTAGGCAAGCATTATAAATGAAATGTTATTTAGCTGCTATAAGACTAATGATGTACTATACTTCAAAAGGGACTCTAGCCACCTATCCCCATAGCAAATGTGCGCCAGACATTGCTAGGATATCCGTACCGAACGAGTAAATCATGAAAATAATAATCCGATATGGTGATAGAAAGCCATTAACGGAGAAAAAGGAATCGTCTATGCAATCGTCGAAAACGTTCGTCGTAAGTTAACCTACAATTGCCAAGACCTCAATACAGAGGATTGCGTTTTGGTAAGGAAACTTGGAGCAAGAAATTTAAGAAGCTTATAAGTCTGACAACAGCAACAATTAGAGCTTCCAAACTACGAAAGAAGTTGGGGCGGCAGCTGGTTGCATTCCTTTCTCTCCCTTTGCCGCAAACAAATATGTTAATTAAGAAAGTGTTCACGACACTCAGCTTAACTAACGGACACCGTGAAGACTGACAAGAGAAGCTGGCTTGAAAACACGTCAACAACTTCTGTAGCGTATTTACGAAAAGTATCCTACGGAAGTCTGCCGTACTTCAAAAGTTTTTTGTACTAAATAAACGAAAAGGGAGTTCTTTTTTTTACCTTGCGTTAGAAAAATAGCCACAATACACGCTATAAGTGCTAAACAGAACACGCACAGTCCGAAAAGCATATCGCACTTCATGATGGCAAGTTTGACACTGCGACAACGTCCAACCTCGTACTCCTTTCCACACGGCAAAAGCCCGGTAACACTTTACGGCCGTCTCGGGTATCAAACGCCGTGGCTCTTTTACTTCGAGCGCAATGGAGATGGTCGAAAACGAAGGGGCTGAAAACGCAGCAGGTTTACCATACTTGGTGATTGGTCGGGAAGTAATGGTCTGTGTTCTTTGAAGGTTTTCGCACAAACTTTCCATGTATTGTACAAAACACTTCGACACAAGCGTAACGACGACAAACGCTTGTGCGCTTGGCAGAACCGCATTACATTGAAAGTGAGACGAAACGTGCTACAATCAAGTTTTGGGAACCCAACCACTTATACTGGGCATTTTCATGGCTTAGTCGGTAAAAGTAATCTGACTAGAAGGCTAAGTGGCACTAAAGACTGAGAGACAAGTAAAAAAGAAAATACTACACTATTTGGTGTGCACCTGAATTAAGTTGAAAAAGTCGGAATTATTTCTGCTCGATGTCACACTCGAGACACTCGATTGTCGAACTGGCCTTAAGTGGGCCCTCAAGTCCGCTAAACTGATTCTAGCGTCTTTGAAAGCATTTAAAAGGAAAATGGCGAGTATAATGGTGAGAAAACCACAAAAACTTCCTAAAATATCTACTGGCTCGAGATTTTGCCATTCTTTAAACAGAATGGCTGACGCTAAGATGACAAATGTTGTGAAAAATACATAGTAGATGGGTGTAACGATGGAAGTATTAAATATGTCTAGAGCTTTGTTCAAATAAATCATCTGCACCATCACGCACACTATTAGAAAGACCACGCAAAACCAAACCAGCCTTGTTTCAAGGCTGCTTAGCGAAGAACCGGACGTTAGCTCTTGGATGGCAAGCCCGATACCTTTGCAAGCCATAACTGCTAACGAACCTATTATGGAACAGATGAAGACGTAGATGACTACATTCGAATTGCCCCAGCGCGGGGCCGCGTACCAAATTAATGTTATAGATGATGAAAATACCAAGATGACATAGAGGACGAAACCTAAGGGTGAAAATTAGTTTGGGAACAGTACAATAGGCTAACGGCTTAAAAGTTTACCAGCATCTTGCATCTTAAAATAGAGATCTTCCACCGAGACAACTTGCTCGCCTTTTGGTGCATGGATGACTACAACGGTGGAGCCAAGAAGGCAGAGAACGCAACCAATCTTTCCCAGTAAATTCAAAGTCTCATTTAGAAAGATGGAGGCTAATACAGCTGCTATAAGGACACTTAATCCACCCAGCGGAGTAACCAAAGAGGCGGGCGCAAACGCAAATGCAGCAAAATTGGCTGCTTCTCCAATTCCCACTGTAATGAAAGATTACGAAAGATGTGTCAAATTATTATAATAGATTTTACATCCAAACTTTCTTACTCGTCAGAAGGCCTGCCCACCAAACCCAGTCTGTCAAGTAGCCGAAACCACCTGCTGAGGCTCTCAGCGCACCATTTCTTGAGAGTCGAAGGAGTCCTTTCTTTTTTATGATAAAACTTGCTCCTAAAAGTTTATTCATTAGTAAGGCTTATGGTTTGAATAGTACAGTGAGTTTTACAATATACCTATGAAAAAGCAGGAGCTTATGGCGAGTACAATCCCAATGACATAGTTGTACTGATGCTCGGCGTGACCTACAACAAATATTGTCACATTTGTTTGCAGATAATTTATGAACACAAAAAGTGCAAGATGCACGGAACTGTAAAGCCTCTTTTTCCAAGAAATAACACTAGAAATTCGTAACATTATTTGTAATTTACCGTCATGGGCAAGAATATCACGCTCACTAATGATATCCAGATTTGGATTTTTTTCCATTCTGCGTAAAAAGTATTTAGAGCGGTGCAAGACTGAGGGCAATGGAGAAAACTTTAAATAACTTGCATCCTCCTTAGGTTACAAATGTTCCGTAACGTGGCGTAATCATTGTAAAGAACGGAAGGCTGTAAATCAAGCAATTGTTTACGTAATCATAAGATAACGTGGAAGTGTCCACCGAACATCCTCGAACCGAGCGGAGCCCGCGGGTTCTGGGGAACCTGGTAAAATACAGAAAAAATCCGAATAAAAAATCAAAAGGTTATTTAAATAAATTAAAATAAGAGTTTAACATTGAATCTCCGATTAACGAAGAATTTCGATCCAAATGCAAACTTATGTTTCCTCCAAGAGGTTTCATCACATAGATTTGATAGAGCACAATTGTGGTGGAGATTACGTACCAATTATCCTAAAATTTTGAAATACATCTAAGTCGAAAGACAAATTTACACGACAAAAGTTACTATTCAATATATTTATTAATGTCGGCATTACAAATGCGCTTTTCATAGAGCAACGAAATCTCGGCGCATAAGTTATTTCTTCTTGTCGCGTTTAGGGTTCACTTTGATAAGCATGTAGAAATTAACAATCGAACGATACCCAGGAATTTTTTTCTCTTTCCTACTTCACAAAAAGATTTCTTCCTGCAAAAGTAAAACTGCGGATGACGTTTCCAAAAGCAGAAGTCCAGTAATTTTGTAGCCCTAGAAATATAACAAGCCTGGATTATGGCCATTAATATTGTTTTCAGTGGAAAAAATTAATAAGGAGTCGAACTGTGAGTACACGGATTCCGATTCATCCACGTACTGTACCTTCTTGAACGCAATTATTTAAAATTTCGCAACTTTGACAACCACGGATGTCCAAGCTCTCAGTGTAGCTTACAAATCCTTCCCAAATGTGTTTCACTGAACGAATCAGTAGCCTTGACAACAGAGTCGTGAGATTGTAAACCGGCTACAACAACATAACAGAAAGTAAGCACGTTAATGTACGGGAAGTCGATTTAAATTAACCATGTTTTACTTTAGATGTGGAGCCTCTGCTTAAGCAAAAGTGTAGTTGCAAGTACAACTCTACGTATTGCAAATAGAACAACGTATGGGTTATTCACGGAAATTAGTCGGTTTCGTGAGTTGAACACCGCAAGTAATGGAACACAAGAAAAAAGGGTACAAACTGTCCAAGTTCAGGAAAATCCTCAAAGAGACGGCCGTATAGGCTACACGGAAGATGGTGGTATTAGATACCCTGGCTTTGTATACTATCCGAGGTAACAATTTATAAACCTCCTATTCTGATCTGATAGGAAGTAAAAAAAATGTAATGACTTCAGGCATTCGAATCAACAAGACCCACTGTACACGCCGTCTATGGTTCATATGGTCAAGAGAGTTCGCTGTTTAAAGAAAAAGCCACAATGGGAGAAGGATATTATGAAGGACCTCGGGTTGGATGGCGATGTAAACAAGATTTTCTAAAATTCGAAAACAGAACGTGGCACTAATTGTTTTTTATGAGCGTAGAAAAGTCAAATTGCAATTGTTGCCAACACACCCGCCATCAATAGAATGCTATGGGATGTCAAGCACCTCGTCCGTATTACACCTGTCACCTTCCCACAAGGTTTGCCACAAGATGGAGACCTTCAGGGCACCCGACTTTTGGAAGACGGACGCTTTATATTTAGTCCCTTGTTAAAGGAGAATGCGACGCGTTTAAGTGAAAAGCCTAATGGCGAAGACGTGAAAAGAATGGACGGAAAGACACTAGCTAAGCAACTTCGGTTAAACTGGATCCAACCTTATAATTGATACCTTAATACAAGTAGTCTGTTTAAAGAAACTGTATTTAACTCTTGATTTGTTTTCGCCTAGCCATTCAGAAACGTGAACGACAAGAGACCACAATGGTCTCGTCTTCCTCCAAGTACATGTAAAATGATCGCACTGTACCCTCCGATTGCACTTCGCAAGGAACCTCGTTCATAAGGATAAGTTTGCACAGTAAACTGAAAACACACATGTTCTCGTTTCTCGAACGCTACACACTCATTCTTTCTTTTGCATTGTTTTTGACGAGAAACTTTACCGGTATACGTAACAGCGAACTATTCCAGTCCTCTTTCACAAACGTTTTACTTCACATTGAACGAACTACGGTGCTTTTGCAGCGTAAAGACAACGGAAGTAGAGTGCGACACCTTATGGAAACGTTCGTGGTTTGAACCGAATACAAGTAAGTCTAAACAAACCGTCGTAAAAAAAGGAAACGAATCTCCGGAACACAGCTGAAATACCTAACACCCGAGTTGGCAAGTTTCGTAAGTAATAACACAGAATTCTGGACAACGGTGTTACTCAGTTTTGTGGAAGTTAAAGTTTCTGTAGCCCCACACAACTGCCATCCCCAACAAAACCACTGCTCCGAGCATGTATTCTGCAAGTTGATGGTCCCTTGTCGGTAAATATGACGCCACGATTCTTCCAAGAGGGTTTTCAAGCCTGAATCGTCGCCATGGCTGCGAACGGCTCAGGCGACCTAGTCAAGACTGCCGGCGACGAACGAAGTTCAACACACGCTGGATGGCTTCCAGGCGCTTCTCAACACTGGTCATGCCCATAATCGCCAGCTTTCATAACGGAAGAAGTAAAATAATAGTAATAAAAAGCATAATCTCAAAGCTAATTACCAATGTCCACTTAGTCCACGGTAACTGCAAGAAATTAGGAAATTCGACTTACTTGTGCCCTAGTCTCCAACGGCAAAATTGCCAATAACCACCACAACCACGCAGGTCCGTTCGGTAACGTCAACCAATTCGGTTCTACAACTGGCAAAGCACCAAAATGAGTTGTGATTCGTTGTCGCATATTCGGAGACATTTCGTTCAGCCACGACTCCGCCGATTCACGGACAACTTGATGTAACCGAGAAACAACTAAGGGAACAATCCGTCAAGTTAGTACTATTTCAGATATTTCCCAGATTAACTTACATTCGACTCTTCCAGATTCGACATTCTTGTCAACTAAGTATTCTACTTTGGCGGTATTGTACCCATCACGAACTCCCCTTGAGACAACTCGAAACCGTCTGCCTCCCACGGTGTCTAATACGGACCGGCCGTCTGGGAAAAACTGGACATCCCTTACTTCCAACATGGTACCTATATCTGAAAAGCTTCAGGACAACACTTTCAGTGAAAGTGGCTTTGAAAAACAGGTCTTCATACCCATTCGACTGCCCTTCCATGTAAGCGCACATGCCAAACTCTCTTGTGCCAGCCTCCATGCATCTTCGGATCATAAGGCGATAACGAGGTTCGAACACGTGTAGAGGGCACGGGACGTGGGGAAAGGAGACGGTACACACAAAAATGGGCACTTCAGTCGACGAAGCCAGCTCGGCTATCTCGTCTTCGTGGACTTTTCGTCGTTCTTCATATTCCTCTTTCAAGTAAGTCGACATTGCAGTCTCAACGAAGGATGTAATGCTCTGCCTACGTTCCGCTAAATACTACACACGAAACAAATAATCCAATATTAAAAGAGAGATTGGTGAAATTGAGATTATTACATCTTGCAATGACGTTTTACAAAGCGGACAAGAAGGATTGTGGTCCAGACACCGATCTAAACATGTTCGGCAATACGTATGACCGCAAGGCGTTGTAACAGGTTGCCATAGAAGGCGATAGCACAACGTGCATTCAAAATCTGCTTTGTCTACAGCATCTTCCGGAACGTGAAACTTTTTCGTTTGAAAGGTAAGCTCTAGAAAGAAAAAACAAAAGTCACTTTACAAATGCAGTGAACCTAGGCCGAACTTACGAGTCAGCTTTTCCATTTCTGCAGACAACCGACCCACCAGGTTATGTAATCTTGGGTTCGGCTTGATGACTGGAATGGACCGCTTCACCACCTATGAAGTACATGATTTACGGTTCAATATACAATGCCTTCATTGACATTTACCCCAGATTCACTACTCGATAAGGATTCCTCACTATCAGCGCTTGAACGGTCACTATCGTCAGAATGCAAATCGAGGGGCAAATGGGACGGAGTTGACCGCCGTGAATGTTTCTGCGATGGTGAGCTTCGAATGCTTTTCTGGACCCGCGATGAGGACTTTCTTTGCGCGAAAGGAGAAGCACGGCGCTTCGAGACAGCCATCACAGAAAGAAGCTTATGTAACGCCTGAAAAATAAATTACGTAATGTATTGTTCAGACTGTGTGTAAATAGATGCCTATCTCCTAAAGCCATAGCAATCATGCCTGCTAGCATAGGGATTATCACTTACATTCGTAATATCATCGAAGAAAGCGCGTAAACCACAGTTTTCTAAGGCGGCACAGCATAAAAATGAAACGAGAGCATCCTCGTACCGGCCTAAGCTCAAAAGAACAGATCCTCGCCGATAGTATCCCTACAACAAGAAAGTAAAAAAGAAAATATAAGTAAAAATACTTAGCGGGCTGCACAAGACAACAGAATGTATCAGGTTCTCGATAACACAACTTACCTTTGGCCAATCAGGTCGCAAACGAACGACAGATTCGGACACTTCTAAAGCTTCTTCATGTCGTCCTAACTTATGTAACGCATGGCACCGGTTGCCAAGATTCAGATGATCATCAGGAGCTGTTATAAGGAAAAATACGCATCTTAGGAATAATCTTTAACAAAGAATGCCAAGAACACGCGTAACAGAAAACTTTGTTACACAATTCCTCTTCCGTTACATTATTTAGAACTTTAACAATTGATTATCAACGATAAAGGCGTAAAAACGAGTTACCATAGAGACTTAAAGTCGTAATATGCAGGGGGTTACGGAACCGTATTAAACTGAGGTACAATTTTAGAAGATACTGTGAATAAACTGACTATTGCGGGAATATACTAGTACAGTCATTATATAAAACGAAACTAGAAATAAATATTAATATGCTACAAATCACTAACCGATGCACATGCTAGCGAACTTTACTTAAAGGTAATACCACCCAGATATACAAAAAAGTACTAGGATTCCCGCTACAGTAATCGAACAAGCCTTCGTGAAGCTTCTACGTTTAAAGCGTTATGTAACAGTCTGCGCCCTCGCCTCTTCCGTAGCTTTACGTAACCAAGGACTTTCGTCGAAATCAGATGAATGGGTAAAAGGTACGGGATAGGGGGGATTAAACTGTTGCTACAGCGCGTTTTAAATCCATTCCCCAGTGTACTTACCTAATTCATAAGCTTCCATATATCGCTGAACGGCTTCCTCGAGCTGATCTTGCTGGAAATGGCTGTTTCCTTCGTTACGTAACGTAACAGCGCGCACCTCTTTGCCCCACCATTTTTCCACCAAATTCGACACCAATACATCGGCTTTCAAGCTGTTTTGATTGACACTGATACTGTACTGTTTCCTGCCACATTTCACACATGTAGAGGCGTTATCTTTGCTAATACACCGTTTGCAATACGTGTGGCCACACCAAATGGTGATAGGTTCGTACAAGACGCCAGCACATTTGCTACAAGAAAACGGATCGCTCTGACTAGCATTTTTGACGCTGTATGAACTAGCCAACCAAGGTTCAACTAAGGATTTCGCTAAATGCTGAAGATGAGCTCGGGACACTTCACCGACAACAAAGCAGTGAGCATAGACGTCGAGGGCCTCTTGAAGCTTCCGGGCTTTGGCCAAGGCGTCTCCATAGGCACGTAATAAATGGACTTTAGCACCCTGTTCTCGTAAAGTACGCGCGTACAAATCAACGGCTAGTTCATAATTTTCGCTGTGAAATGCGTCCTCGGCTGTTTTGACAGTTGAATCGCTTCCAGCGAACGAAGTGGACCGAGCTGAAGTGCTCTGCATTTTTTTAGTCTTTAAGGTACCGTAAACACTAGATGGACGGGTAACACCACTAACACCACTGAACTGAGCAATATTCATTGTTTGGTTGCGATAGCTGTCAGACTCATTTGAAATGACGGGAAGGGGCTACCACCAGAACTGTTGACGGTCGGACGGTCTCTAAACCCGAGTGGGACCAGCTCTGCCTATACCCACCTCAACGACACCTAGTGCTTACTTGTGCTTTCGTCCATTAGCTTATGTAAGGCGTGACGCAGTTCGACTAGCCTGTTACGAACTGCTTTCGCCTCTTACGATGAAATATACAGGAACACCATCCGCACGTAGACACCCCGGCGGCAACCGCATGGCAGAAGGTTCATATACACCTAGTACACGATTATGTAAGCGAGTTAATGCGTATTTTTGGAGCGTACTGTTGCCAACATTTATTTTTCATTGTTAATACATTCAAGCAGCCGTAGGAAATACGACAGGTCAGATCCTGTGGCTCGGTTTTTACGTAACATGGAAGTGTAAGAATGGAACATTGGGACAGGTTAAACTTAAACATGGGGGCGTGACGAGAATCTCGGGAGAAAATTCGATTAGCCGCTTTCTCCATTTGTCTTTATAATCGAAACAGACGTAGCAAGAAAGAACAATAAATTAGACCACTTTCGCTAAGAAATGGTAATTAGTGAGTAACAGGGCCTCAGGCTGGAATGAAAAAAGAGGGCCACGATCGATGCTGCCGCACGTGATAAGGTCTCACGTGAAGCTAAATTTTCAAGTGACCAAGCACCTTGTCCTTACATAAGAAGCTGGGAGCGTGCACACAATCCACTGTAGATAATAGGCCAACCAATAATACAAAACTGTGCGTATAAGGTACGGTCAACGTCGTACTTCCATTCGATAAAGGAATTTGAACAGTTACGTAACAATAGAATTAGCGGTTACGTAGTAGCTTACTGAGGATTTGAGAGGTAACGTTTTTTTCTTCGTTACTTCTTTTCTTGTATATTTTGAATGCTCTCTCCGGCGTTATACTTACCTCAAAAAGCGTGGGTGTGAAATGAACTTGGCTGTCAGCTTCCCAAATTTGAGTGCAGTCTACTATTGTCTATATTTGAACATTAAACTAGACCGATTGGACACTTTTGGTCGGAACGCACATTTCACTATTTAAGACTGTTCAATTAAATATACAGAAGTCATATTTGAGATCGCTAAAATTTATGTAATGCACTTGTAAAACGCAATTTATTTCGAATGCACTAGTACACAGTATGAATGGACTGCGGAGTTTTACATAAATCTTGAAAGTACTTGAAAGTACCCCCTATGCCTCAGTTTGACACTAGTGCTGCCAGTGGATAATGCGGAAAGCTGCCCGGCTCTCATGTTGTCCAACTAGCGCCGTCCAAAACAGTAGTGGTAGCGTAGCGTGAACGTCATTCACGACATCGCGCGAGGGATTTGGTGAAGTTGAAAACTTGCACACAATCTTGAATAATGGCTCTCGAGGTAGGATTATAAAGTTGTTTCTAAAGCGTTTTACTAACAAAAACATGTCTAGGATGTCCAAAAACACTCGGTACACACGTTGGTGTTTCGTTCACTTAAAAGGACTCATGACATGTTCTTGGGGACCCAAAACCTTATACCTGCGCTAGATCCTGCAGCGTAAGTACACAATTTCCTAGAAATGTCGGGAGTAAACTGATACACTTTAGGGAGAATATTTGGCGGCGAGCGAAAGCAAGAGATACGTTTGGACCAGTGGTGGATGTCGTGAAGAATAACCTCGATTTGGCTCGACGACGTGGTATTCAACCTGCTGAGTCCACTTTAGCGATAGAAGGAAAGCCAACTGGTAAAATCTCTTATGAACTTCCTTGGGCTGGTAGTGTACTAAAGCGTCTGCGTTTAACAGATGCTGCAAATGGCAGAGAATCTTCTTCTATGGCTCTAGTTGCTTCTACACCGACTGCGACTGGCTTCCAAGGAACACTGGCTAATACAAGCACCAGTACCGCTGTTGGAATCCCAGGCTATGCTTCAAGTTAGTATTTACTAAATTTTGAAGTGTGGTCCCATTATTTACCTTCATATTTTAGCACAAAATTCGGGAGCGGTGTTACCTCGTGCGCGAGTTTCCCCAGCCATGCCGAAACCACAATGGCACCCACCCTGGAAACTATCCCGAGTTATAAGTGGTCATTTGGGCTGGGTACGTTGCGTAGCAGTGGATCCTACAAATCAGTGGTTCTGCACTGGTGCCGCCGATCGTGTTATTAAGGTAGGGTAACTGTCACCATTTTCCATTTAATGCATTGTCGAGGTAGTTTTACTCACGATAAAAATTTACAGGTATGGGACTTGGCAGATGGCAAGTTAAAAGTTTCTCTGACTGGTCACGTTAGTACAGTACGGGGGCTGCATGTTAGCCAAAGACATCCCTATCTCTTCAGTGCTGGCGAAGATCGCCAGGTCAAGTGCTGGGATTTGGAATATAACAAAGTAATACAGCATGAACTTTCGAATTTCATTTATATTTTTTTTCATTTTTAAATGAAATTTTGTCCGACATTAGGTAATCCGTCACTATCACGGTCATTTAAGTGCCGTATACGGGCTGGATGTGCATCCTACCATTGACGTGTTGGTGACTTGCGGCCGTGATTCCACGGCTCGGGTTTGGGACATGCGTACCAAAGCGAATATTCATACTTTGTCTGGTCACACGAACACGGTGGCCAGTGTAGTTTGTCAAGCAGCTGAACCACAGGTAATAATGGTGTCCCGCGCGGAAGAAAGTCTAAATTTAATGTTCTTCTTAGATTATTACGAGTAGCCACGATTGCACAGTAAGACTCTGGGACTTGGCTGCCGGAAAATCTATGTGCACCCTGACCAATCACAAGAAGAGCGTGCGCTCAGTGGTTCTCCATCCTACACAGTATGTGCTTTCTCCAATCTTAACTGAAATATTTTAAATTGCTGTGCTAGGTACATGTTTACAAGCGCTTCACCAGACAACATCAAACAATGGAAGTGTCCGGATGGGAAGTTTATCCAGAACTTGTCCGGTCATAATGCAATCATCAACTGCCAGGCTGTGAACTCGGACGGTGTTCTGGTTTCGGGAGCTGACAATGGAACTCTACATTTCTGGGATTGGAAAACGGGTTATAACTTTCAGCGTTACCAAGTATGCATCATTGTGTCTTTTCATATTCCATTTCATTATACGAACGTTGTGTTAAGGCTCCGGTACAACCTGGTTCGATGGATAGCGAAGCGGGAATCTTTGCTGCTACCTTTGATCACAGTGGTAGTCGTTTGATTACTTGCGAAGCGGACAAAACCATCAAAATATTCAAAGAAGACGAAACCGCGACCGAGGAAACTCATCCCATTAACTGGAAGCCTGAAATATTTAAGAGACGTCGGTACTAACACGTACTTCCCTTTCTGTACCGTAACCTGTTTTTATCAAGCGATCTTGACAATAAAACTTCTTTAAAACACTTCCAGTGTTAGCGACATGATTATATTGCGACGCAATATATACAACGCCTTGTATTAAATGAATTTCCAGAAATGAACATCGGATGAACGGATGAGCTTGTTTCGTAGTAGGAATGCCATTAGGACATACTGGATTACAAAATTCAAGGTGCTTATTCAAGATGATCGAACAGCAGATTACAAAACTTGCGGGAAAAAAATGAGACTAGCAGTCCTTCAAGTATGAAAAGATAAATTTAATCGACTTCTTCCATTCGGGAAGCATCTGCCGCGTCATCTTCAAGGGGTGGCAAGTCTTCGGTCTTCATTTCATCCGCAGCTCCTGCAACGACTTCATCTTCATCGATGCCCAAGCCGAGCTTGATCATACGGTAGATGCGGGATGCATGAACCTGAGGATCTTCAAGGCTAAAGCCTGAGGACAAGAGCGAAGTCTCGAAGAGCAACATGACTAAGTCCTTCACTGCCTTGTCGTTCTTGTCCGCGTCGGATTTCTGTCGCAAGCTATCGACAATGGGGTGGTCGGGGTTAATTTCGAGGTGTTTCTTCGCTGCCATGTAACCCATGGTAGAGGTATCACGCAAAGCTTGGGCTTTCATGATACGTTCCATGTTGGCGGTCCAGCCATACTGAGAAGTGACAATACAGCAAGGGCTGTCGACCAGACGGTTGGAGACGACGACTTTTTCCACTTTCTTGTCCAAGATGTCTTTCATGACTTTGCAGAGCCCCTCGAATTTGGCCTTGTTCTCTTCGAACTTCTTCTGATCTTCCTCATCTTCGGGCAATTCCAAGCCTTCCTTGGTGACGGACACCAAAGTCTTGCCTTCGAATTCCTTGAGTTGCTGCACGACGTACTCATCGATGGGTTCCACCATGTAGACGACTTCGAAACCACGCTTCTTGACGCGTTCAACGAAGACGGAGTTGGCGACTTGGTCTTTGCTTTCGCCGGTGATGTAGTAGATGTGCTTCTGGTGCTCCTTCATGCGAGAGACGTAGTCCTTGAACGAGCACATCTCTTCGCCGGAGGCTGAGGTGTAGTAACGGAGGAAATCGGCAATCTTCTTCCTGTTGGTGGAATCTTCGTGGATGCCCAACTTCAAGTTCTTGGAGAATTGTTCGTAAAACTTCTTGTAGTTCTCTTTGTCTTCGGCGATTTCTTCGAAGAGTTCCATGCATTTCTTGACCAAGTTCTTGCGAATAACCTTCAAGATTTTGTTCTGTTGGAGCATTTCACGAGAAATGTTGAGGGGCAAGTCTTCTGAGTCAACGACACCCTTGATGAAGTTCAAGTATTCAGGGACCAGCTCTTCGCAGTTTTCCATGATGAAGACACGACGCACGTAGAGCTTGATGTGATTCTTGACTTTCTTGTTCTCGAAGAGATCGAAGGGCGAGCGACGGGGAACGAAGAGCAAAGCGCGGAATTCGAGCTGGCCTTCAACGGAGAAGTGCTTAACGGCCAAATGATCTTCCCAGTCGTTGGTCAACGATTTGTAGAATTCGCCGTATTCTTCTTGGCTAATGTCATCAGGGTTGCGGGTCCACAGAGGCTTGGTTTTGTTCAGTTCTTCATCTTCGACGTATTTCTCCTTGATTGTCTTCTTTTTCTTCTCCTTTTCCTTGTCTGCCTCTTCATCCTCACCGACATCTTCTACCTTGGGCTTGTCGTCTTCGGTTTTCTCTTCTTCGTCCTTCTTCTCTTCCTCTTCATCTTCAACTTCCTTGTCGCGCTCCTTCTCAACGAGCAACTTAATAGGATAGCCAATAAATTGCGAATGCTTCTTGACAATTTCTTTGATCTTGCGCTCTTCCAAGTATTCAGCTTGGTCTTCCTTCAAGTGGAGGATGATCTTGGTACCGCGACCGAGAGGTTCACCGTGATCTACGCGAACAGTGAAGGAGCCACCAGCAGACGATTCCCAGATGTACTGTTCATCATCATTGTGCTTAGAAATGACGGTGACGCGATCAGCAACCAAGTAGGCGGAGTAGAAACCGACACCGAATTGACCGATCATAGAAATGTCAGCACCAGCTTGGAGGGCTTCCATAAAGGCCTTGGTGCCGGATTTTGCAATGGTACCCAAGTTGTTGACGAGGTCGGCTTTGGTCATACCAATGCCAGTATCAATGAGGGACAAACTACGATCGTTCTTGTTAGGGATGAGCTTGATGTACAAGTCCTTGCCCGAATCCAATTTAGTTGGGTCTGTCAAAGATTCATAGCGAATTTTGTCCAAAGCCTGAAAAAAGGAAGTACAGTCAATGTTAGAGAACAATGAAAGAACACGTTTCAAAATGCGCTCAACTTACATCAGAAGCGTTGGAGATCAATTCACGAAGAAAGATTTCCTTGTTGGAATAGAAGGTGTTGATGATGAGGGACATCAACTGAGCGATTTCGGCCTGGAAGGCGAAGGTCTCGGCCTCACCGTCCATGGTCACTTCTTCGGGCATCTGCGAAAATAAAAAATGAACTCAGTTAAAATAATCCAATCTATTGTCATGTGGTATTCCAATTAAAGGTATATGCACCTAAAAAAAAAAAACTACGTGGTGCCTTACGAACTAGCGATTGTTCTAGAAGCATTGGTTCAACGTCGTTACTGACGCTGGCCACAGGCCTTACCCGCGTGGCGTGAGGTAAGTTACAATTTCGCAATTAAAAAACAAAAATTAGAGGCAGCAATTGTTCGGAATACCAACAGCATAACTTAATGCATGAGTATATATTCGGCGCCACGAAAAAGAGCTTCAGTTTGGCATGCACTGAATGTCTAGGGTATTTCGAAAAACTTCGTAAGGATACGTGTATGCTTCCGGCATTTTCGAAAAATCATTTATGATGAACTTTACTTAAAAAACACTGACTATCTCATTTACAGAACTGATGGATGCGTCTTACCTTTACTGTTGAAGTTCAATCACGAGTCAAACGAACAAAGAGAATTTATCACAAGATTGAATATCAAACGTTGAGCTTCAGCGCTTGGCTCGAGAGCTTGTGCTTGAATATTACCGGTACACGCGGTAGAGGCGTTACTTTATAGGTAGCGCGCATGCGACTCGAATGTTCGAGAATGTTCTCGTGGAAAGCCTGTTAGTCCCACCTTACTGCGTCCGGTTGGCCATTGTAGACCAATTGACGTGGGTAGTTGGAAAGGCGGCAATACAAAGATGCTTCTAGAACACAGGAACTGGTTTCAGAGAGCCTCGATTTCTCGTGTGCTTTTTACGCTAACTGAAGATAGAGGACGAAAACAGTGGAAATTCTCAAGGAGATTCCCTTAATAAATGCAGATATAATGGAAAAACAATATGCATCCTACGTTCGTATTTGTGCTGACAAGCCGTAGACAGTTGCTAATTTTTATTTGTCGTGTTAATTACTAGATTCCAGGTAAACTTTACTCGTTAAAGTATAATGCGTTCAGCAAAATCTGCGTACTAATTTAAGTTTTATGAACAGTAAATGACATTATTTACCTGTATCTTATTTTTTCTAACCAGAAGTAATGCAAAAAATTCCTAATTAGCACACAACAATGTCTATGGTTGCAAAATGTGCTACAATGGACTTGTGCAAGCAAATCCAGTTCATGTTTCATCGCTTTCCAAGAGTAATTTTGAGCTTTCTTATGTCACTTTTAAGTGTCCACGGTTTTGTATGCTTAATAACCCTCCTTTGTTACACGTCGTTTAGGAAACAGAATAGCTTATTATTTTCTCCTTAAAATGAGTGCTTTATAAATCGAAACTATAATCACAATTACAGCAAATTCCGTGAGTATTTTTCTGACGCATTTTTTATTACCGGAAACACTAGTGTGATTCATTTTGTTGCGTTAATCTTGCATACAAAATAGCCTACTTGGAAATTCGAGACAATACATTGATTGTAGGCGTAGCGTGCTTTGGTCAAGGACTATCCAAACAGAGTATACCAGATTGATGTACTCTGATAAGAATATATAGTGACAGATATACTCTGATCCAAACGCTTTTTTGAAAATAGGTAAAGCGTCTAAAGACATTTTTGTAAATGAAAGGATCTCTTATCCACTGTATTTTAGACCTTTTTCCGATTACCTGAGCAATCCCGAAAACAAACGGTACAAAAACTAGCTCAGTTCGCTCTCAAAACATCATGTATTTGATGTCGAGGCTGCACGGCACATATCGTGCTATACATACCCTTACAAATGTAACATTCCTTTTTTTAGCCAGCTGTTCCCTGCACCCGTACACAAACTCGTTCTAATCTTCAAGGAAAAAATAGTTTCCAGACTTCTTTTGCTCGACATCTTTCACAGAATTGAGTTTGTTTATCCTAGGCCGGAAATTATTCGGATCTCGGCGGAAAGTAATACACAGCATTTGCAAAAATCGGTTCATTCCGGGCAACAACCCTTGAGGACGTGAAGCTGTAGCGTGTATAGAAGGCTCGCCTTCGAAGACAATAACGCGGTCTGACAAATAGGTGGCCATGATGAAATCGTGCTCCACAACAAAGCCAGTTTTCTTGGCGTGCAAAATGAAACTAAATGGGCAATAAAGATTCCGGATGAACAGATACTCAAATATCAAACATAATAACTCTTATACCGTTTAATAACTTTAGCAGCGACCAAACGCTGTTCGGAGTCAAGGTAAGCCGACGGTTCATCAATAAGATAGACATCAGCAGGTTTGCCCAGGCACAAGGTAATAGCAACACGCTGAAGTTCACCACCAGATAGATTCTGGACCTCCTGATCAATAATATCCTCGATTTTAAGCGGCTTCATAACATCAGCAATAAACTAAAAGGAAAAAGGTATTAGGAACAAAAAAGAAAGAAAGCTTGCTTGTTTCTATACTTGTGGATGGGTATATGCGTCCCGAATCTTTTCGTGAAGCAGATGCCGCACTGTACCTTGAGCTTTCGGACTAATTTTCTGCGGCTTGTAGCTGATGTTCAAAGACGGGACATCGGCTGAATCAAACATATAATTATATGAAGAATAGGAAAATGTGCCGTTTTTAACTTACAAGAGCCAGGATCAGGGGTGAGTCGTCCTGCCATAAGACGAATGAGGGTTGTTTTTCCTGTGCCGTTTTCTCCCAACAGAACAACGATCTCAGAATCCGTAAAAGTGCCACTTTCGACGACCAGTTTGAAATCTCCCATAGTTTTGGCCATAGAGGGGTATTCGTAATGCCTCATACGCTTGATTTCTTCTTCTGTAGCCGATTCCGCAACTCGAAAAACGAGCGACTCTTCACGGAAACGCAAATTCTCAGTTGGAACATAACCGTCCAAGAAAATGTTGATGCCTTAAACACAAAATAAATGCTTCAATGTTTAACCAGCTTTCCCATATGTAGTACCTTCACGCACGGAGAAAGGCATAGTAACAACGCCGTAGACACCTGGGATACCATAGAGGCAGCAAATGAAATCGGACAAGTAGTCCAACACGGATAAGTCGTGTTCAACGACAATAATGTACCTTAACATTTTTTTTAAATGAATACGTAAATATAAATGTAAAAGAGAACACATGTTTAAGAGAACCAAATTTATAGATTACTTATCCGGATGAATGAGAGAACGAATGCTCAAGGCAGCATTCAAACGTTGTTTCACATCGAGGTAACTCGAGGGTTCGTCAAACATGAAAATATCAGCGTTTTGAACGCAGACAATGGCGATGGCAAACCGTTGCAACTCTCCTCCGGAAAGTTCGTCCACTTTTCGCTGCTTTAAGCTGTTTAGATCTTCAGTACAATAACAATTAGCTTAAGAATGTAAGGCTAATAGCCAATAGTCATTTTACCAAGCGTGTTGCAAATGTGCTTTTCATTCCCGGCTTCGGCTTTCTTTTCTAGCAATTCACCCACTGCGCCTTTCACAGCTTTGGGAATTTGGTCCACATACTGGGGCTTGACAACGGCTTTTAAATTATCTTCAAGAATTTTCGTGAAATAGTTTTGGAGTTCCGAGCCACGGAAATGGGCTAAAACTTCCGACCACTCTGGTGGATCCTGTTAATCAGTTACGAATTAGCACATAGTAAAAAAAATGTAATCATCAGTTTTTACTTTAAATCTTCCCAAGTTTGGTTTCTGCTTCCCTGCTAAGATCTTCAAAGCAGTGGATTTACCAATGCCGTTGGTACCAACAAGCCCGAGAACTTCTCCAGGACGTGGAATAGGCAACCGATGCAACTTGAACGAGTTTTGAGAGTAACGGTGTGTAGTATCCTTTTCCAAGTTACTGGGCAAATTGATAATAGTGATAGCTTCGAAAGGACATTTCTAAGGATGAAAAAAGGTCAGCTACTGCCTTCGCTCCAGTTTACATGTGATCCAAATTTTACTTTAATGCAAATACCACAACCAATGCAGAGACTTTCTGAAATAACGGCAATCTTGTCATTGGATGTAACTTCTATGCAAAGCTTTCCCATCCGAACCACGGGACAGTACTTTTTGCATTCTTGGCGGCAACGCTTGGGTTTGCATTTGTCACTGCTAACGATGGCAATCCTAGTTAACTTGTCAGTCTCTTCGGTCGCTCGCTTCCTTGCAGCGGCAGCCATTATATCTAAAATACAAGTAGAATTTCGTACTTAGTTAATTTATTTCACTGCGAGTCGTCGCTGACAATAATACAATTGCAAAAATACACATCTGTGAAATGAAATACATCTGTGTTTTTATGATAATCCAGTTAGCAATTTTCACTTTCCTTTTGGGAATTTCACGGAAATGAGCTACCTAGGTTAATGAAAATTACCACACCATTAAACGTTAAATAGTACAACTCAAAAATATTGTGAAAGTTTACCCTCACCTAACCCACGTCCACGTTAGAAAGGCCCCACACACAGAGAATAAAGATTTACGCAACACGGGCGCTATCCACATTGACAGCATTGCGGTACATAGTCATTCGCTGTTCAGAGCCGCTCGTTCTACTATATAGGTCCCTCTGGTAACGGAACTACTAAGCAATGATGCATGATTTTGTACGCTGTAGAATACTTGTGACGCCTTATTCTATAAGTTGTAGAACACTGATCTACGGCGCGGAAGTGCCAATGCATCCAACGAAAACCGAAAATCGCCGCGGGTTTATAATCTTCAATACTCACGCGCGCATAATACGAGAAAAATGAAGCGTACTATAGATTTTCACATTCCGTTCCCACACTTTTGTGCGCTTTCCTTTATACGCGGGTTTATGTCACGGTTTTGACCTCATGGAATAATAAATATATGATGGGTCGCAAATGTTTGCGCCCAAAATTACAATGAAGAGGTAAAAGTGCAACGAAGGGAACATAGAAGCTAAATATGACAAATATATTACGAGGAAAATATAAAATGAGAAAATGTAAGCTTCCCATAGCTTTCACGTCCCTTTTCCCCATTTTTGTGCGCTTTCCTTATCATGCGGGTTTGACTTTCGTGGTTTTAATCTCTTGCAATAATGACTTGAGGTTCGGTCGCACATATTAGCTCATCGAAAATTACAGCGAAGTAGCGAAACTATCATTAGTTAATTCTACTTTTCGAAAGGGAACAGCAAAGCTACTATGTAAAAATAATACATTCAGCTAAGCTTTTCTAAGTAAAGGAAACCTTTCTTAGTAAGTTATAACACTGGTTATAAAAATAAAAACCTTTCATCAAAACAGAAACCTTATCAGTCTCATGGTCTTAAGTTGGTCAGGGGTCAAGTAAAAGCCCAGCTTCGCCGAACTTGACTCGGGAGCATGCACCTCCCTGAGCTTGCTTTCATATACCAGTTCTTCGGAACTGGCCTGGGAGAAGCAAGTCCCCTAAAAACATGGCAGCGAGTTAAAAGGAAGCCCGCAGGCGCAGTGTCTCTTCACGACCAACCTCCTAAGCTGGTTCTGGTTTGGCTTGGCGAAGGCTGTCGCATTCCATTACGCATTTGTTTACAGTGTAGTTCAGTTAGTGTTTTCCTTGTTTTAAGTAAACTTTTTAAGTGTATTAGGGTCCTTTTCATGTCTAGACTGGCCGGATGTCGTTCCTTGAAGCTAGAGTAACGGATTGATTCGCGGAATCGGTAATTCGCTATATTTTTTTATGTTTGCTCTGTGACCTTTACTTTGACCATTTGTTTCCGTCCTTCCTTGTACTTTTCCAGTCGGGACTTACGCGATAGCAAAGCATGTGAAATGTATCCTATTGCAAGCGCCTTTCACGAAATCTCAGCACACTTTCCTGCATAGGGGAACTTAACCAAGGAAATAGCACTCCTCCTTCGCTGTTTATGCCTTAGAAGTTGAAAGTTGTAGTAAAGAGCCTTAGTTCAAGTCGGAAATAATTGGCTCTTAGTCAGTAAACGTTCAAACGATTAGGTATACATATTTTACGTGAGTTCAAATCTCTTCCTCGTTTCGTACGTAAGAAAGCCGTCGTAAAAGAATCATTAGTCTTCTTACAACATCTTGTCTTTATGGTATGCATATGGCTATTATAAGAGGCTCCAATTCAATATCCAAGCACTTTAAAAATCCCCTTAGCATATTGTCGTGATGTGCAGATTCATGACGCATCTCCTTGCATTCGACAGTATTCGCCATTAGTGCTTGAGCATTCCTGTGACATCAACGTTCCCGGAATTTTTAGTGTAGGACGTGTCTTGCAACCCGGAGCTTAGGTACCGTACAGACTCTCATAACTATTTGTTAAAAGGCTATAAATTCATTAGTACCGTGTTAATTTCTTATCGTGCTATTATAGTTAAGAAAACAAAAGGGAGTAACGTAGTTTTTAGGAGGCGATAGGGACAAAGTCTACTGAGGAAGGTCAACGAAAAACAGAGAAGACAATGGTGGTAAAAACAAAGGCAACTGGCCGTAACAAAAGCGAACATAAATTACTAGGGGTAAGGGAGCAAATTGTCAATGAACGATTAGGAATAGTACGACCTCTACGACACTACTCCTACTATTACGTGCACTGCTCAATTACAGTAGTTGTGCTAATTGGCAAAATTCCAACGGATGATTTCTCTTTGTACGAAGTTTTAGATTTATTGCTGGACATTCACCTGCTTAAGGCCACTATACCGCCCTTTTATAGGGACGATTACATGAAAATCTATAAGTGGAAGTTTTTGCATTTACAGCTCAGTGTTTCTCGAAGTCATCTTGACAGTAAAGTTTCAATTGATAATCCCTAGAATTCTACGAAGAGGTATCTTTGAAAAAAGGCGAAACTAATTTACAATTGTTAAGGATTTGTTTGCTTTTTTTCCAATTTTGAAAATATCTCCACGTTAGATTCTAGACACTATTAATTTTTAAACTGTGGTCGAAAAGGTATCGACAAGTGTGCAACAGTTATGGAAAAATCGTCAACGCAGTTTTCTCGTTTCTCCCATTCAGTCAATGTAAAATAAGAGAAGGGGTATACAGTGGCCTTAAGAGACTGTGACAACTGTAATAATTGTCACCTCTGCTCTACAAGGTGATGTCAAACACTACCCTGAGCTTTGCTGTTCAAATCCTTGTGGAAATCTAGGACAGTTTGGTGTGAAAGCTATTTTAATTGAAGAACCGTCAAGACTTGGAAAACGAAAGCCTAATCTTCCTGCGCAATAAATCTCAAAGACCTACCAACCGTAATCTGGATCAAGGTGTACTTGTTATGCTTAAGCTTTGCGATAAAAAGCCTGACAACTAGTTGACAATAGTTCCAGTCCTTGTTGGGAAAGAGAACAAATGCAGCAAATGAAGCGTGAGGTCAAATAAAGCCTTTACCGAGACTTGGATAGAAAGGAAGCAACATACAAGCGTACGGGGCTATAGAGTAAAAGGTAAATTTGTGCTGCTAATCATGCCGGTACATATGTGGATCATGCAACGTTCTTATTCTCACGCCATAAGTAAAACGATTTGTAAGGGGGTCATACAAAAAAGAACAATAATGTATGCATCCATCTTCTGCCTTCTGGTTTGCAAATCGTGTCTCTTTGTCCCACTTGCGTCATTGGCCAATTCTTTTGGCAGGAGCAACTATTGTTTGTCGCACAGTTTTGTGCAAGTAACTGCGTCTTCTGAAAGGAAGTAAGAAAGATTATGGAAATGATCCGCGTTCGAAGGATAAAGATGCTGCAGTCAAGGATTAACATGGTTTAGCGTGTAGAATTTAGATGCGAGAACTTGCTATAACCTTGAAACCATGTAATTTGGCAGGGAGATGTTTTTGGCCCATGCACGATTCAAGTACGCGCTATTTAGGGTTTTTTTTTCCACAGTAACAAATGGGAGTTTCGTCGTAGTTCCTCTCCTAATTTTGTGCTGCAGGCGAGGCTTTCCTTCGTCCTTATGACCGTGGTTTTCAACCACAAGGGCCCTCGTGGCAACGTTGTAGTTGAACTCGCCATTATACTTGGAAAAGATCACTAATCACGAAACATAAGGAAACTCTAAAAATGAGGTACCCTCTCTGAGTTACACTCGTAACACATCCGTGGAGATTTATGTAAAAAGGCTCCGTAGTTCAGTGGAACACTGTAACCGAGTAGTAAATTCTGATCATTTATACGACTTTTCATTTATAATTTCGATCATTTATACGATTTTTATTCATAATTCTGCTCATTTATACTTTTTCATTTATAATTTCGATCTTTTATACGGATTTTTAAAATTCAATCTGCTCATTTCTACGACTTTTTCATTTTTTATTTTGATCATTTATACGACTTTTCATTTGCAATTCTGCTCATTTATACGACTTAGTATAGATTCCGAAAGATGAAGATCGCATAAAAAGGGGATGTAAAGATAAAGAAGCGTGTCGCAATCGCTTATGAGGAAGTTTGAACAAGTGACAGGAATGTCGTCGTGTGTGTTTCATGTCCCTGTTCAGTACACGGGAGTAGAATCAAGTGTCACTGACCGTGATTATTTTCCCCGTTTTTTTTAAGGGAAGGGTGTGCACATTTGCCAGAGGAATAACAGTGAAAAGTATTCAGAACGCATACATAATGTATGTGGAATTCAGGAAACTTTTCCTGTTGGCAGGCGTAGGAAATACTTGTTGCTCGTCCGTAACTCGAGTGAAAACTACTGTCCATACTTTCTGTTCGGTTTCATTAGCGCGTAACGAAGTTTCAATTTAGGAGTAGCCATTGTAGAAATTGAGGTTATCATGCATGCTTGCTCCATAAATACAAACCTCTTGTATGATGGCTCTTTTTCCTTCATTACTGTCAGCCTGGTGGAGAAGTCGGACGTAGCGTCGCTTTCTCTTTGCCTCTCTCTCTCTCCGCTCGTGAAGTCAGTGCAGTTTGCCTTTTGTAATCCCATCTTTACCAGCCTTCAAGCCATACACTCTTCTTTCGGGCTTTTCCTGTCTCATTTTCCGGTCAACAAACGCTCCTGTAGCATGCTTGGCCGGTGTGTTTGTTTGTAGTGTGCTTCTACGATTATTTGTGTTCCATGTACTGTAATTTTTTACGTGAATACCGAATTCGTTTAATCATAATTGTTTTGGTTTGTTATAGACATTGCAGTTTTGAATCTCGTGACTATGGTCTAACGATCTGTGTGCTCCAGTTCGTTGAAAATCGTTGTCCTAATTGCGACTGCCACTGAGAAACGATGGGAGTCGACAGTGAAATCCAAGTACCTTCCCAGCCTCTTTTTACGCGTTCCATTGCCGCCAATCACCACCGTACGGAAAGCAATACCAGCACCGTCTCTTTACAGAGTCAAGCGTCCTCTTCGTTAGAATCGGAATCTCACGTCTCGTCTTCATGGGACAGTTCTCACTCGGATATTTTAAGCAGCCTCAATCATACCGTGGAAAGTTACAAACTTCCTGAGAGTAAGATCGTGGCATGGAACTGCGACAGCGAGAGTTCCCCTCCTCGACCTTCGTCGCCGGATGTGGTGTCACGGAAGAGCGAATTAGCCCTCCCTCTCAACCCCAAATACTTACACTCGTACAATAAAGACTCTCGTTTGCCGGATATTCAAGAAATGAACCAGCTTAATAACACGGGCTCCTGTATCCCGCCGCCGATTGCGGACGCGAAAACCGTGACGCAGTTCCTTCAGACGCAAGAGAATGGAACACTGAACGTCGAAGCGTTGAAAACCATTCTCAGTCAAACCCAAACAGCGTTAATCCATCGCACTGAGGAAGTGGAGCGTTTAAACCGTATCCGAAATGATGTCGAGGAAGAATTGCGCGAATTAACCGCCAGTCTTTTTGAAGTAGGTTTTCACGCTTTCAGAAATCTTTTTCGATATTTGTATGGCCGATTGGAAGCATTGAACCGCATGAATTCTTATCCAAGTAGAACTGTGATAACGACATAGAGCGATCAACCCTTCAAGCGTCGTTCTTTACGGTCTTTTGCCAGTAACGTAAACACAAAAAGAGAAAGCGATGGAAAATAGAAAAGAGGATCTCATGCGTTAAGGCATTTATTTACTTTCTTTCTTTCTTGCGGTCGTCGTTACACATGCTGTCAACGGATTTTATTCGCTCCAAGCAATACCAAAATAATGTGATAAATCCCGACTTATTGAAACATCTCGCGTGGTCCTTGCCGTGTTAAAATTTACGTGGTCCAAGCCAACTGGAAACGTTCGGAAGTGTAAAGTATTATCCATCTAGACGAGCTAAAAATCAAAAGGCAGCATCTGTAGAGAAACAGTTTTATTAGTTTACTCCGAGTTATGATGAAAACGGAAATGGGTGGGGCCCTACTTAATCTACACATTTTGACGACAGCTTATCAGGCCCGAATGGTTTTACGTTTCGTTAGCAATTTTGTGCAGTCATGTTGATAAATGATCTTTCGTCGACGAGGTTTTCGTGTTCTTAAAACCGTTGAGACCCTCATGAGGAGACTTAGCTTGAGCGTGAAAGAGTTGGAGTTGGAAATTGATAAGTATGTCTCTACCATTGAAATGGTAAGAAATTTCTTAGCTAGTTCTACTATTTTTGTAATCCTTTTTATTAAAAATTTTCCCGTTTGATGTGGATCGTGGCTAAGGACACCGCTCTTTGTTCACATAAATGAATTTTCTGTGAAGGTCTTAGATTACGATTGTCGTTCAAAATGTGCGTGCGTGAATGCATAACTTGTGGCTGCTTTGGAGCATAACAGTTGCACTTGGTTTAATCTTCCATTTCTTATTTATAGGAAGCACATGCCATGGTACGTGAAGCGAACGAAAAACGTGCCGCGGCGGAGAAAGCCGTGCGCGAGTCCAACATGCAGGTGGAAGTTTTGCAAGCGGAAGTCTCGGCCCTGAAAACCTTAGTTCTGACGTCAACACCCAGCCATCCTAACCCGCATTTGCATCCCCAGATCGATAGCAAACCTAGCGCAACATCTAAAAATGGTAAAGCTGTCACATGGCTATAGACACAAAAGCGAAAGCGACCTAAACATTTTGACTGATCGTTAGGGATGAAGATCTTTTCCCGGCATCGTCGCGGGACATCTGACTGTGATCTGAAGTATGGGAGGAAAGCTTCCCCTACACATTCTCCGGACCGCGAAAGTAGCTCGCCGAACACTTCCTCAACGGTCGAAGCGGATCACTCGGATCTTTTTTCCACCGCCAATGGCGAAAGAGATGTGGATCCTCTCTTTTACCGGGAGTTTCAAGCTTGGAGAATGGAGCCTAATTTAAGTCGTACGCAGCAGTTTATGGCCCGTGTGTACACAGAAGATATGGACCTGTGTTTGAACTTTCCAAATGAAGAGTTAAGCCGACGCGTCTGTGAAGCCGTAGAAACCAACCGAGTCTTCGTTGAAGAAGTTGGGGACAAAGCCAAAAGTCAGTTTCCAAAGTAGGTTGAGAAAGTCTTCTTTTTTTAAGACGCAAATGAACACAAATGTCGGAAATTAGGAAATGCGCTCTGCTGGAAACACCTCGTGTTTGTCGCTATAGAATGAAATTGGAAGACGAGGACCAATGGTACTACATATCCCAGCTGTGTCGTAATAGGGTAAGTTGGTCGCACAAGGCAAACGTACACATGTAAACGAATGTTTGTGGTGTAGATTACTGCGGTCTGTGACTTTTTTACGTATTTGCGCTATATCCAGCTTGGCCTAGTCAAAGCTTCAGGTAATTTGTTACGTTTACATCCGAAATAAAAAAGTAATGCAATTTGTTTTTTCGCAGCTAATGAAATATACTGGGAAATTATGCGTTTGCGTAAACAAATGACATTGGCGAGATTAGGGTTAATGTAAGGCACCTTACGCAAGCATTTCAAATTCAAGTAATTTTGTAAAAAAAAAAAAAATACCCTACCTTTTGTAAGACATGTATACTGCCCCACTCTTCCATGGCTCTTCCACCACCTTTATCGACTTGTTCTAAAATCTCTTAAATAGACCTTATTTTGTTATTAATGTTCCATGCCGTGCGCTTCCCCTCCGCGGTGCCAAATGTTTGTGTGAACGAGGACAGGAGTTACACCTGAGATTAAACAGTAGATTGTCGGGATGTTAAACGTCCCCTGTTTTTTTTTTCTCACAAGAACGAGATGTTCTCGTCGAGTGAATTTTATTCGTTAAAAATATCTGCGTGAACTTTCTCGTGGTCCCTTACGTAATAGTCGAGAAATGTTACCAAATCATTACTGTCAGTGTTAAACGATTGTTAAGGAAGTATCTTAGAAGAAGAGCAGGTCTCGTTTGTATCCAGAAATATGTATAAAATAGAAGACATGTCGTATGGAGTGTATTTTTTTAATTATAAATAATGGTTTTATTCGTATCTTTTTCGATACGCGCGGCTTCCTTCAAATTCCACCAGTCTGGTCTGCACTTCTGTTTCTGATCTAGCATCATGATCGCGGTTAACAAAACTACGAAGCTTGTTACCCCTGAAGTCATCTCTTTCAATTGGCGCTTTTCTCTTTTGTTTGTGTGGCGCAGAAATTTCTATTTCGCGACCACCCGACAGTTCTCCGTCCGAATTACTTCCATGAGAGTTAACTGACGGCCTTGCGAGTGTACGTATCACAGGGTTACGATGGTTTGAACTGGGTCGACTAGTTCGTGAACTTGATCTGGAGGTTGGTGGCGAATCACCTTTAATCGTTCGATGAACCTCAGAAGATGTACGGTGAGGAGTTGCATCAGACAAGGATAGTTCGGGGTCGGAAAGTTCTTTCTGTGGTTCGTGTTTGTGCACTTGGCTCAACACCGACTTCAATTTTATGGCTTGGCTCTCTACTGTATTTCGGAGACGTTCGCGTTGTCCTTCCATTCGTCTTTCTTCCAGCTCCTTGTACTTGCGCGTAAGTTTCGAACGCAATTCCTTTTCTTTTTTCTCACTCTCCATCTTTCGGAGTGCTTCCTTTTCCTAAAAAGTGGATAAACAGCATGAAATTGCTGTCAGTGCGTGGCACTGGTAAAGAATATTACTGCTTTTTTGAGTTCTTGTTCAGTTTTCTTTCGCTGAATGTGGTCTAATTCTCTTAAAAGCTCTTGCTCTTTCTCCACTGCAATTTCTTTCTGTCGCAGAACTCTGACTTGTTCCAGAAGGTGCTCTAGTAATCGCATGCTTTCTAAATTTCTTTGAGTTAACAGAAGCTTCCTTTCTTCCAGTGCCACTTTCTTTTCAATTTTTAATCGTGCCATATCCAACTTTTTCTGGGCCTTCTTTTCGCGTTTCCGCTCCATTTTATCTTTCAGCTTCTGTTTTTCCAGACATTTCTTTTCAGCAGCTCGACGCTCCTCTTCTTCCCGTGCTGCTTCCATGCGACGCCTACGACACGTTTCGGTAAATTGATACAGAAGTAAACAATGTTATTTACCTTTCATGCTCGCTTTTTAGTTCTTCTAATTCACGTTGTTTTCTCCGCTGCCTGTCCATATCACGTTCTTCTTCCATTAGTTTTTCCCTTGCCAAATTACGTTTCTTGATACTCAAGTCGGCCAAATGCTTGGTCCTATCGAAATCAACCTATCTAGCAGGAAAAAGCGTTAGCCGGCTGACCAGTCAAACCAACTTTCCTACCTTCACAGAAGCAGTCCAAGCCTTAGAGTCTTCTTTGTATAAGATCTTCATACCTTTCAAGGCAGACATCGCTTTAATAAATCCAACGTATTCCTGAAACTGTACGTAAACTTCAAACAGACCATCCTGGCCAAACGAGCACGTTCGTAAGCCAGACATGCTCGCGTCCATTCTGTTTCGGTAAGGATCAGCTAATGGAATGTCCACACCTCGCAATTCACCGTACTGCTCGAAAACTTTTCGCACAAGTTCCTCGCTCGGGTTGGCAGCTTTCGAATGGCGATCAGAAAGAAACCACCGACAAGGCAAGTTGGCTATATAGATGGTATCCGGGCGCTCGCCCGGCTTCATTTCGTTCATATGTTTGGCGTCACGAAAGAACGAATCCCAATCGTGCTTGGTAGGAAAACTGGGTTTGGCTTCACAAGCTTTCATCTTCAGGGCTTCGGAAATGCCGCTGATTTTAATCTTGCGCTGATCAAAGCGAGAAATAAGTACGGGAAGGTCAACTTTGCTCTCGACTTCTGCTTCGAACCGAATGAATTCCAGGGTACTCTTGGAGACCTAGGCAAAACCAAATTATAAAAGTCAAGCTATAAATTTAAGTATTCGTACCTTTAGAACTGTCAATGTGTACGGCTGAGCTAAGGCTTTTAATTTTTCCATGACTTCCCAGTTCGATACGCTTTTCCCGGAAACTTTCAATAAAGGAAGGTGCACGGAAATGTGAAGCCTGGCAATTGGCTTTAGAAACAAGCCTGCTTGTTTGTAGAAACTGACAACATCGCTCACGTCACTGCATGGTTGAATGATGGAAGAACTCATCTTTAACTACGGAAGCTTCTGTGAATGCAAAAATTGATACATTTTACGAAATGCCAGACAAATTAACTTTAGCTTACATACTATCAAACTTGTTTCACATGAAGACAAATTTGTGAGTCATACCTAAGAGAATGTACTTTATTATTCATTTCCTGAGTGCTCAATCTATTAACGAACGACGACGCTACGATTGTTTATTTATTATTTTTCGAAGTATTATTTTTCTTCGGGATTGAGGCGATACGCGCCGTCCGGCGTCGACTGTTCAAAGTATCTCAACACGTTCTAGCACAGAAACACCATCTATGGACGGGGACGTAAAGCTTATAGTACTGAACATGAGTTTGCCGCCACGTCAAAACAAACAGGATCAAGGTTCTTGAAAAACAGGACAGCTTCAACGCCAAATAAACAACAACTCAACAACATTCAAGACATATCAGACAACTAATAATAGGTAAGTTTTATGGTTTTGCTTAACGTATCTTTTTAGAACCAAACTTACAAATAATATGTCTATAGTATTCCAAATGGATGTTCCCGCTGACAGTGTACCATTGCAAGATACGGCTTCGCCTCGTTTGTTGCATTTGGCCCAGTTGTTTGAAAACAAGTATGGAGAGGAACCAAGCCACATAGCACGGCTACCTGGAAGGTACACACTTTAACATCTATTCAATGACAACACAAAAACCAGTCTAGTGTGAATAGAAGCATGTCCTGGATCCGCCATACTTTACAATTACCGTAATCTCTAGAGTAAACTTAATTGGTGAGCACATTGATTACTGTGGCTATGCCGTATTTCCGATGGCAATAGAGCAAGACGTACTAGTGGCGTTCAAACCGGATACAGATCCCACTGTAACGATGGCCAACGTAAATAGCAACTATCCGGATTTCAGTTGTGGAGTTGACGCAATCAAGTACTTAACGCCTTTCCATATTTGTTCCTTGATATTTATCTGAAATTATTTTAGCATCGATAAAAATAACCCTGTGTGGTACAACTATTTCTTGTGCGGAGTCCAAGGTATAGTAGAACGGATAAATCCGCAACAAAAAACGTTGGTTGGAATGAAAGCCCTTGTTTTTGGGTCGGTGCCGCCTAGTGCCGGTTTGTCTTCGTCGAGTGCACTGGTTTGTGCTGCTACCTTATCTATGGCTCAAGTGAATAATGTAATTAAAATTGGGATTTTTAAATACTTCACTAAAAACGGTAACGCTCTTATGAAGCTAAATTAGCCAGCGGCATCGCATACGTATAAATGCATGTTTCTTCACTATTGTCCTACTGACCTCTTTCTGCGCAGCTCTGACAAATCTCGCATGTATACAAGCCCGTTGGCTAGTTTGAGCTTAATACTATGCGATACCAATTATCAGTATAGTGTTTAAGAGATTAATAACGCGTCGTAGGTCTTAACATCCAAAGTTGATATGGCCAACTTATGTGCAAAATGCGAAAGGTATATAGGGACCGAAGGAGGCGGGATGGATCAAGCTATTGCGTTTTTAGCCGAAGAAGGTAACAATGGGATTTACTGTGCGCCTGCCTTATTGACTTTCTTCTCAGGTGCGGCCAAGTTAATCGAATTCAACCCCCTTGTAGCCCATAATGTGCCTTTACCCCCCGGGACTGCATTTGTTGTCGCGAATTCGTTGGCAGATGCTAATAAGGCAGCTACTTCCGATTTCAACTGTCGTGTTATGGAATGTCGTCTCGCAACCCAAGTTCGTTTTCTCGGCCGTTAACGACCCTTTCATTTGGATGTTTCCAATTTAGCTCCTTGCCAAATTGAATGGATTAGAAATGCCGTCACTCAGGAAACTAGGGGACTTGCAGAAAGCTATGGGTAAATCCTTACCAGATATGGCGCAAATGGTTCGAGAAAATTTACACCTTGAGCCATACACCAAATCAGAAGTCTGTTACTCGCTCCCTTAAATCTTTCCTTGAAAACTAATAAGAATTAGTTATGTTGTAGCTTTGCAGCTTGCTAGGAATGACTGAGAAAGAGATAGATGAAAACATCTTAAGTGAAAACACTCGCAGCATTCAATCCTTCTGCCTCTACCAGAGAGCTTTACATGTGTTCGAGGGTAAGACACTACAAGTAAATTAGTATTTAGTATAACCTGTTCCTGTTAAAATACAGAAGCTCATCGCGTTTGGCTGTTTCACGATGCCTGTAAATCGGGAGAATCAGATTCGTCGAAGGAGCTCGGCCGCTTGATGTTCGATTCTCATGATAGTTGTCGTGACCTCTATCAATGCAGTCACCCTTTGTTAGACCGGTTGGTTGATTTATCCAAAGGTCGCGCCCTTGGCGCGCGCTTAACCGGAGCTGGGTAAGAGTGCCGTTAAATAACCCACTATGGGTGTACCACAAATTTTTTACCCGTTTAGGTGGGGAGGATGTATGGTAGCTCTCGTGGAAGAGGACAAAGTCGCTGGCTATATTGAGTACCTCAAAGAAAATTATTACAACACGTTGCCGGCAGCGCAAAGACGCGAGATCGAAACGATCATCTTTCCAACACGTCCGGGAGGAGGAGCCACTCTGTATAAGCTGTAAAGTTAAGCGCTGCTCAAATTGCATTACAAAGTTTGTTTTGCTTTTCGTTCCAGAGAAGGTTTCATTTATTAATGAAAGTGTTATGAAAAAGGCTAACTTATCATTCGCATTTACGCTTACATTCCAATGGCCAGTTAGAAATAATCCTGTTTTGCACATGTGTCAGTTTCGTTTTGGTTTATAACTTAATCTAGCTCGTTTTATACCTGCGAGCGATGGTGCAATTTTGGAACTCATGTGCAATAGTATACAGACATATCGGGTACAAATCGTCGTGTTCTTCCTATGGTCTCTCTGAAAGGTCATACTCGTTAATTGTCAAGGTTAGGTTGGTGGCGAGGTTTTGGAATGCGAGGCCAGGTCTTCAGGCAATGACCCTGGCCGCCGAGCTAAAGTGCGTTAGGTACTCACAAACGTGAAATCAGGTTGTTCCTCATTAACCTCGTACAAAGCCAGCAACTGTGATATCTCTTGCACCTGTACTTGGCCTCCTTGCCAGTAACTCTAGATTTTTCAACGACGTGTTTAATAGCAGTTAAATTGTGTTCTTAGTACGTAGTATCAGTGACATTGAATTACGCGAAAGAAAATGACGGTGTGGAATCCCAAATTCGTTCCGGAAGTTGTATTACCACGCGCTCGCTTATCCAACACGGCACACAGATCGCTAAACGGGGCCATAAACTCAGGTGTTCCGACGCCCTTCGGAGGATCTTCGGAATTTAATGAAGCCCTTGTTCGCCCGCTTTCTGATGTGGATACACGTCAATCTTACGCACTTCAGCGGAAAGATACCTTAGATTTGCAAATGGAATTTCCTTTATCCAGACGACGTGAGCTAAACTTTCCCGAATACACTTCGTCGACCCCAACCGTGGAAAACGCAAGCTCCGATTACCAAAACGCAATCTACCATTACCCTCAAGTGATTTTCTTTGCTTCGATCTCCTACCAATTCGTTGGTATATTTTACTTACTTGTAGGTACCTCCTGAAACCCACGGAATTAAGAGCAGCTATTTCGGTGAACTAGATTTTCTTGTCACCAGCTTAAGTTTTATGATGGGTACAACGCTCCATAAATCACAAGCTTTTCAATTATTCAAAAAGAAATCCGACCCAGGTCCGTGGAATTTGATTGATTTGCCGTTACGGTGCGCGCAGTATGGAGGTGTCGCTTACCTAATCGCCCGTTTTGTTGCGTTAACCGCCTTTGGACTGCCTTGTCTATTTTTCGAGCAGTTCGTCGGTCACTTTATGAGAACGGGTCTATCACAGGCCTCCAGCCGTTTATTACCTTTTAACAAAGGTGTAGAAGGACATGTAACTTTGCGTTCCATTCATAACTTTTTTGTGTGTGTAGGCATCCGTCTGGCTATGATTGCTTCATTTGTGCTTCTTGGGCTCTTGGATTCAGTCAACATTGCGTGGTGTGTGAGTTATTTAGTATTCTTACTAACCGACCGGGAGACTGTCGTACGATCGTCCGGTGACAGTATTCTCAACGGTAAACTTTGCCGTTCCTTTATCTGTTTTAGAAACTACTTTTTCTTTCCATTCGTTAGGTTCGTCAGTAAACTTTTTTCGAGATCACGTACTTAACGCGTCTTCAACTGCAAACGAGTTGGGAGACCTGCAGAGTTGGCAAGTAATTGGTCTTGCTAGCGCCTGGGCAGTGTCCCTTCTTGTAACTCTGATCGGCTTGTCGTTTATAGCTAAGGTAATTGAGTCTACCTCCAAGTGTCTTTGCTGTTCGTGAACGCAGTTTTATCTCGTTGTTTTCCGCTGCTAGCTATGTTATGTGACAAGTCTTGGACCATTCCTCGCCTTATCAACGCTTCTGGGCTACACTGTATGGAGGAGTACTGCCGCAGCGCGAGATGGAGTGCAGCACTTGATGCAACCCGAGTGGGTACATTTGCTGTACTTCCAAACTTGGGCTGTCGCCTGTACGGACGTCATTACTTCCATGCGACTTGGCTTTGGGGTCTACGTGTTCCTCGCAAACTTCACTAAAAAAACGAATAGTCTTTTGAGGTACAGCACGGAATTGTCCTTTAATCTCATTGCCACGTTATACGATTTGCTTTTTTCCTTTTTTCTATTTTATTTTTGCTTGATTTCCAGAAATACGTTCTTAATCGGCAGTTTTCACTTCCTCTTTGAACTCTTGGCAACCTTTGTCGTCGCTTGCCTGCTTGGAAGCTTGTTACCAACTCTGACAGATCCGTTAAGTCTAAAAGAGCTCATATCAAACGTATCTGAGCCCTACCTCCTCTTTCACACTCTAACTCTGCCCTTGACATGCAAAAACGAATGTTTGCCCTGGTTTGGAACTCTTCTAGCTACATTAATTCTACTAAGTATGTAGTAAGTTTTTTAAAAAAATATGGCTAAAAAAATTCTATTGAACTACTCAGGCATAGACAGTCTTATTTTTTTGTTGGAGACAATAGCAACCTCGTTGCGGGTTACGTGGTGGCGACCTGTGGTTCTGGTTGTCAGCTCGGCTCTTTTGTTTCTTGCGGGTCTGCCTTTGGCAACTCAAGTTAGTGCGTCAGCAACAACATTGTGCAGTATCTTTTCACCTTGCCTTGCTATAAATTTTTTTCTTTTTATTTTCGTTCTATGTTATTTTTAGGGTGGAATCCATATTGTTCAGCTTTTGAGTGGATCGGCGTTAAACTGCCCCGAGTATTATTTGACAATGTTTTTAATGATCGCGTGCTTTGCTACTGCCGGGGCGAAGAGTGTCGAGTTAATCGCCCGAACGCTGTCAAGTGCTCCTAATGTATTTCTGCAAGGCTATGTGGTTGTTCTCTACACCTTCGCTATTCCTATTTCGCTTATAGTAAGACGTTCCCTTAGTTCCCTTTTCTGAGTGATAAATTTTGTCGCTTTTGGATTCCTTTCCTAATTAGGCCTGCTTGGGGTACACGATCATTAGTTCCCTATCTCGCGATGCGGACCGTAAGACAGAATGGTCTTCAGTATTTGCGTGGTGCGTAGCAGGTCTCCCGTTCTGTCTCTTAGTCAGTGTGGCCCTGTGCAACGTTTTGTGTTCTAACAATGGACCTCTTTATGCTAAGGTAATTAAACAAGGCTCATCATGGGGCGTACAGTTGACAGTTTTCTAAAAAAGGACGAGATCAAACATAAATGTGTCAGTTTATCGCAGTTTGTGAGGGCGTTCCCACTTTTTAAGATGAAAGAGCAATTTATCGAAATGAAAACTTAAGTGGCATCGTTGAAGTCATCAAATGCCTTTACAGGCACTATTGATTCCAAGATAGAACGTTAAGGATACAGTGCACCTGGCCGTGAATGGGGGAATTACATGCTAAATGGCGTCAGCGACTTTGCCAAAACGAGTCAGTATTTAATAAAAATAGTTTAACAGTAAAGTTTAAGATTTTAATATCTCGTGCACTTCGTCGAGTTTTCTTTAAAGAGTCTTACGTCAAATTGTAAATAGCGTATCAAATTGCGACGTTCTTGGGAAATAAAGCATTTTTAATATACGCTCTCAAATTACTGCACTAAACTAATACACTAAAGCACCGTTCACTTAATTTATAGGTGAAAACGGAATTCAAACCCGTGGGTTAGTTTCGGATTTATCACCTAAAAACTTCTCTGGAATTTCCTTAGTGACAGCTAAGCTAAATGTCGGACTTGAATTCCTCTATTTTTGGAAGAATACATTCAAGTGGTTCTAGTGAATTGCGATCGAATGTTGGAAATTGTTTTTCTGCAAAGAAGTTCAGATTTGACTCGCTTTTTATAAATTTACCAAGAACTTTTTAAAGAAAATCTCGACGTTGTGCACGAGACATTAAGATCCAAAACTTTACTGTCAAAATTGTTTAATAAAATACTGAGTAATTTTTGGCAAAATCGCTGACGCCTTTTAGCATGTAATTCCCCTATATCACGGTTAGGTACACCGTAGCCTTAATAAGTAGAAAACATTCCTTGCAAAAATCCCAAATATAGGAATATTCAAAATTCGCCAGTTTCTCTTAGTTACGAGCGTTGTCTGAAAATAGGGAAATGTCTGATGTAACATTTGGTTCTTGATTGCACAACAGTACCGTAAACTCGCAACATAGTATGACGTAAATAGCGGGTGCACGGGATGTCTGCAATTTTTAGAGCACTAAATGGATAGAATTTGCTACGATATCCTTCCGAGATTTCTTAGTGGTGTGCTCACAGGACTGGAGATGCAGACAATTTTTTAAAGAGTAACTTTGCATCCGCGTTTTACTAAACATCGTTTTACGTATAAATATTTTTTTCTCCAGAAGTTGGGGAGAGTTTGTACGAGACCGAAGCCTGAACCAATTGAGTTCGCCGATACCAGATGTGAAGGTTCGCAAGGGCGGGTAATGACAACTTCGCTGTCTAACGGCGCTTTGTGTCACTCTGTGTCGCCGGATTTGGATACCCATGGTTTCTTCGGAGTGGCTGCAGGTAACTCTGGCCGAAACTTTGGCCGGCACAGTATTTCGTCACATTGCTTACGTACTATTCACACCTACGACAATCCAGCAGTTCTTCTACAAGAATGAACGTATAAAATGCGAGAACACAGGGATGGGGAGATGTGTCTGTCAATATTGTCGTGTAACGTGCTCATGCACATAGTGTAAATGAATCTAATTAAGCGTATACTTTTTGTTTTATAAAATTTTTGAGATGATCAATTCAAACAAATACAATTTGCATTTCAGTCCACTTAAATTGAGACGAATTATTTTCGCGAGACTTCTAAACTAGCGTATTCTAAGTGAATGCAGCTATATTGTTAGTTATCGTGACGCTAAGTCAGGAGAAACGAGTACGTTACGTTTTGCCGTTCATATTGCGAACCGTGAGTAGAATACATGAAATGAACCAACGACTTGCCTTAAAAATGCATTTGAGAATTGGAAGTGCCGCATTAAATCACCGTTTCAGTGTGAATATCTCCTCATTGTTTGGATGGTTAGTCCAACCCTTAAATCAGGGCAACTTTCGTACGTACGTTTTCTGTTGACAGTTTGTATCTATTCACTGTTATACACTCACTGATTCTCTCTCTCTTTTGCAGTTTCACTCAACAATTCTGATATGGCCTTTGTTTCCTTGATCTATGGTACAATTTAAACAGGCTACATACATGTTACATGACAAGCGAGCACCAAGCAATTTTTGCTTTCTTAGCATACTCACACGGGGCCAATTAGCACAAGGCATTTATATTATACATTCTCTGAACAAACTAAGCTATTTCAAAGATAGCCGAAGTACTAACATTCCAGAGCGCTTACGGTTTATGGCTTTCAAAGAGCCAGCGTCTTTTGTTCTCTAATGAGAAAAGCCGGCAGAAATTCATGTAAAAAAAACCCACACAACTTGTGTCACTTGCTTCACTCCCACTACTTCATAAGGCACATGGCTCAATGGACACAGTATCCGTTCGAGAGTAGGGTTCATGGGATCACTTTAGAAGACTACCCCTTTATTCACCATGCCTGCAGACTATTCACAAGCTAAGTAGAAAAAGCAATGGAAACAGTAACTTAGGCATAAGCGGAGTCACCGAGAAAACTTGCGAAGCAGAGGATGTCACACCGCTTTTCTCTCGAACGGCTGCACCACCTTGTTGGTTAAATAACAACAATCGAGGGTTTTTGGGTTCGGGACACATTCCCCACAAGTCTGCGTCCATATCTGCAATAGCTTTGCCGTGGAACTCGAAGGGAGAAATGCAAAAATTGTGAGTCATAAAGTCTTCTGTGCTCCCGTTTTGGAAGGCCAAAGAAGTTTGGAGAAGCCAGTGCAAACGGCAATCACAAGGAAAGTGGTTGTTGGTGACGATGAGTTGTTGAATTCCTTCGAGCACTATGCTATAGCTGGGAGGGATTTCCAGGAAATGGTTTCCCGTAATTTTCAAAGTGTTAACTTTGTTGATGGAAGTAATTCGGAGTTCCTCAATGGCGTCAATTTTGTTATTGAGTATACATATTTCTCCCACGTTGCTGAGTCCAGAAAAGGCCTCGGCTTTGAGGACGCCCAAATCAGACTCCTGGATCGTGAGGACTTGAACGTTCCGTAAATTCCGGAACGTGTACGGTTTCAAAGTTTGGAGGTCCATGTGGGCTAGTTTGAGGTGACCAATCGAAGTTAGACCGTTGAAGGCGTCCGTTTCGATAGTTTTAATACCAGCCGGTAAGTAAAGGAGTTGCACTTCGCTGAGCCCCGAAAAGGCAAAAGTTTCGATTTTGACCATCGGGTTGTGAGTTAGCAACAGCATTTGCAAAGCCGAGGTGCCCGCGAAGGCATAGGCTTCTATTTTGTATATTTGATTGTGGCCCAAGTAGATATGGCTGACGTTATGAAGCCCAGCAAAGGCAAATTGGGGGAGTCTTTCCAAGGGCGTGTTTTGCAGGGAAAGTTCTTGGAGACGAGGCAGGCCACGGAAGGCAAAAGGCTTCAGATTTACAATGCTATTGCCATCCAGATAGAGTTTGCGTAGTTGCTTCCACTGGGCAAACGCGTCGCTGCGTAATTCCCGTATATTATTCTTGGTGAGCGAAAGATGTTCCACCGTGGTGGGTAGGCCGGTTGGTACTTCGGTCCAACCACCGCCGTTACACAACACCTTATAAACAAACAGAGTTATAGGCTGCTCATAACGCTAGGATGTTTAGCAGCACACGTTTAAGGAAACAATTACCTGGAAGGGTGATAAACACATGCATTGTCGTGGACATTCTGCACCCGCTTTACTGCTGCTGGTATCAGTTAAGAGAGAAGCGTGAGAGAGATGATAGCTGGGGGCAAAGCTGAAAACCATACAGCAATGGATCGTCAGCCATAGTGACAATTTAGACATGTCGACTCTCATCACGGGTCTATATATATGCAAATAAGGTCTATGTCGCATCAGTACGGTGAGGAGGAAGGTTGAAGAAGCTTCACAATGAAGTGGAACTAACGAGGAAAGAATACGGTGTCAAAGTTCTTTGTCGTGAACCGAAATGTGCTCAGTAAGTTCTAGAATTAACAGATAAACGAACTCGTTAGTAAATAATGGCAGGCAATCTTCGGTCATAAGCAAAGTAAAGGGATTTATTTTTACAAAGCGCAAGCTGGACGTTTTAAGTCGTAAGTGTTGGTACACTTTCAATCATATAAAAGCATGTAACTAATCTAAAGCAAAATTTTTCTTAGAAAAGTAGAGTTTATCATTGAAAAACTAAAGAAGATATTTTGGAATATTGTGGACGAAGCATAGCTGATAATAGGAAGTATGCCTTGTTGAATAAAGAGCGAGCCTAGGCTACTAAGAGAATATTACTAAATGAAAGTGCCTTCTAGCACAAGAGGAATCCACGCGAAACGAGAAGTATGCACTGTATTAGTCTCTTTTGTGCTAAAGGCAAACTACTAATGCAGTTGGAGTTTACTTATTTATTAAAGAAATTATAAATTGATTTCTTCCTCCCACGTTACATACTCTAAGTATGTGAATCGAGCGCTATATAAAAGTATTAGTTATCTAGTTCTTCTGAACAGTTTAGATGGCTGGTGTCGTACCAAGTACTAAATTATGTCATGTAATCAAATTATCCTTACCCTGTCTCCCACTCGCGTAGTGCAGTGAGATTTGTGCGATTAATGCAAATACTAATTTCTGGCATGCAGAAATGTAACTTGCAGAAACTTTACGCCGGGTTTTTTATAGAAGGAGATAAAATTTTAGCACGTATGCAGATTTTATAGTTTTTCTCCCTTTGAACCCCCACTTGTTTTACGTGCATGCCACGACTCAAGACAAATACAAGAATCTGGATTTAAAAGCCGTACTTGAATTTTTTTAGTGAGATCGAAATGTTTTATTGTACAAAAAAGTAAGTCGAAGGCTTTTAAACTGGTAGAATACTAGTTTTGGTTAAATTGGTTTTTGACCGGATCGCCCATTTGCATTTTAAGAGGTCGATGTGGTCTATTCGTACTCAAGGCTCGAAGTTCAAGTGGGGGACGTTTTAAATTCTCTACTTTTTTTCCATCTTCAGACTTTAGAAGAACAGGGATCGTTTAATTGTTTCGAGAAGCCACAGAACGATGGAAAGAAAAAGGGAGGAATTATCTAAATCGAGAAACGGTTGACTCATCCAGGCTCCCTTTGATAAAAAAAAGGGAAAGCACTGCCTTGTTTTTGGGATAATGAGATTTTGTTTTCTTTGTAATGATACACATTATGGATTACGAGTGTGGTGTTCAGGATGGGATTTCTGTAGTTTCGACTGTAATCGCTTACTTTTTCTTCCTAGAACGGCATCAGTTGAGTGAGAGAAAAAGGAAGGCTGCCTGGAATATTCGAGTGCTTTATTTCTAATGAACGAAGACATGACATCCTGTCTAGGGGTAAAATGGATTGTTTTTATTTTTTCTCTTTTTCCCAAACAAATCCACATTTGCTACACTTCGGTTTCTAGAACGCTAGCCTTTTACATATGCACTACAGGAAAATCAGAAAGCTTTCTTACGAATGCAACGATGCACTTTTGTTCCGTGCTCTGCAGAGCTAGAATTTTTAGTATTTCACACAAAAAAGTGCAAGAAAAGCTTTGATCTAGGAGTCTGTCAGTTAAAATGCGTGATGCAAAACTTTGGGTCTTGGCAATGATCCTTGCTGTCTTTCTGTCATCTAAATCTTCAAACGCGCTAGAGCACTACAGCGCCTTTCTTTCTTGTCGCGTTTCTTAACGAAGAGCGCAGACAAGGGACACGCGAAGTCTTAAACAGCCGTCTTGGGCAGAAAACGAGGCGCGGAAGAATTCTTAGCATCTATCAAGTGTTTTCGAGTCGTTAGTCCATAGAAGGCTTGGTGGCCATCCTAGTAGCCACTGAAAGACATTACCGTAGCTACCGAAGACAGTAGGCCATTCTTTTCCTTAACAGAAGGACATTGAGAGTGACGAAATCAGTTAGGAGATTTCCCCAGAAGCTGAAGATATAGAAATGTTCTTTCCGCTTAGTCATCTCGATGAGGAAGTAGAATCTATTTATGGATCTTCCTCGCATTGGAACAAGCTTTTGGTAGAATGCCCTATAGCGAATGTATTCCTTTTTGCCAATTCTTGGCCCAATGACTTTAATAGATGACAACGTTAAACCAAAGTTGCAAGCTTTTCCAATTAGGAATTAGAATGTCATTGCCCGTTGGAAAAGCGTATTTGGCCCAGACAGGGGAAATAAAGTATTACAGACGAAGTGGAAGTTCTTGGGACAAGCTTTGCAATGAGCCCATTCTCTTCGTGAGAATACAATAGCATAGAATGGGAGTTACCGTGTGCCTCGTCGATGTAGAAGGCGTAAGATGGAGTATTCTTGGTTTCTATTCCTGGCGCCTCGTGTGTTCAGCGAAAATGCAGGTAAATTATATGCACAGACAAATGATGATTGTCTCAGCTATTGACGAAACTTGAATTGTGGGATTCGTGCGCTTCTCGGATCGCTGTCCTTTCGCGTTGCGTTTTATCCCTCCTACCTATGACAGGTACCTGACAATGGAGTTTGAAACAGGCATGCAAATTATCCACCGGAAGTAGAGGGGGGGGGGAGCGTGCAATACCGCGACTCAACGCTCAGCAAAAGGGTAAGGTGGGGACAAGGGTTAAAAGAGGGAAATGTTCACTTGAAATATTCACAAGTTAATGAGCAAAAAAAGGGCGGGCGAAACAGAGGGGGAGTTCTGTTTCGGCACGTGGCATTGCACTGTCACCTTTCGAATGCTATGACAGTTTGTGTGACAATTAACCCATTGCTAGCCGAACTTGTTGGGATGAATAGCGTTCTTTCTTTATTAAGGCAACGAAAATAGACAGCATTTAGCTAAAATAGTTTCAAAATTTAGGGATATTCTTGACCAGTGTTTTCTCCTTAGAAATTGAATTTCTCCAAAGACATTGTTCTTTGCCGTAGCAGAGCCTTTCAGCTCCGGAATTCTAGTACGACGTTGGTTTTACTTAGTTCGACGAATATTTGGCGTTCGATCTCTGCCTCGCTTTTTTGCGCTGTGTATTTCTCCCTGTCGCACCGCAGCACGTCTATGGCTCAAATGGTGGTAGACAGCAATGTCACGTAAAGTGAGGGTTCCGAAGGAAGTATCTCAAAGGTGCACCAATTTGAGTATCCATTTTCTCATCTAACGCTTATAATCTGCTGACGTTGCTGGGTTATTGATATGCTTGCTGCACCAATCAAGCCTACTAGGCACACTTTTAACTAAGAAGGCAAGAGGGGGAAAAAAACGAGCCTAGGATCGAAGATTAATGGAGCTAGGTTTGAATGGGTGTCGGCAAAAAAAAAATAAAAAATGGCGAGATTTAGACACCGTTCCGCCCTTTTGCCTTCTGTTCCTGCAAAACTCGCGTTTCATTGTCACCAAGCCGTAAGATCTGAATAGAATGCTACCAATGGGATGTACTGTGCTTTTTTTGTCAAGAAGAGAAATCTAAACTTAGCTGTGTGACATATGTTACTATTACTACTAACTGTTGGATGCAATGGCGAAGAGATTGAAAGCCAAGAAAAAGCGCGGAGAATTACAACAGCAAGGTCATTTATAGCTCCCCTAAGTATACTAAATCCATAAAAGCTTACAACTATAATAGCAATAGGCTATTTGCAGCGGCCGCAAAACTACAAGCTCATGCTGCACACGAGCGACTAAGCCCATTCTGACCCTCGCCTCTAGTCTGTAACCTTAGTATTGTATATCAGATTGCTTTGGGACAGCGTCTTTTTTTCCCAACTATTTTATAAGCAACCCCCTTCCCCCCCTCTGCTCCCCTTAGAAAAAAAAGAAAGAAGGGACAAAAAGGGCTCTTACGCAGCAGAAGTGTGGTCCAATTTTCGTATCTCACTTTGCCGGCGCGAATTTATACAGCCACATGGTCCGTGTCGCGGGATTATGTGCGTTGATTCCCAAAGTTAGTGCCTCGTTAGTCAAAAGCCCAGTTCCTGGTTCCGAAGAAAAATTATGCGAAAGCGTAGCCCAAAGCCTTTATCACTGTAAACCACCAAATTTGAATTGGAGGAAGAAGTCTTCGTGTGAAATAGCACAAGACATAGCCCGAAACGCGATGAACCACTCTGTGCGGCTGACCCACTGTAAATGTACGCGAAAGAAAAAGGAATCCTAACTAAACTATAGTAAGGATTCCTCCTCGCATGGGGATAAAGGTATCGTCACCACCGCGCATGGCAAGTCCTGGGGTTTGATGGTCGGTTCCCTTAAAGCTCCCTCCGTCTGAAAAGGCCTCGAAAAACACAAGCGTTCAACAACTTTTTATTTTTTACGTCTTATTTCGTTTTATAGTATTAAAAAGTTGGGTTTGCATTGTGAATTTGTTCCCATTCGGCGAGCTAATGGGTGAGCTTACGTTTGGGCCCATGCATAGCTCTCTCAACTAATAAACTGTAATCTCGTTGTTGTTTTTTAGCCTTAGTTAAGCAAACGCTACGATGATAGTGCCGAAGGATGCCCATGACGGTGTCTTTCATGATATCGAGGAAGAAGCCGAGCAAAAGATGAGTTTTTATTTGCTTTGGCTTGTTTATCCATTTTTTTTTAGCGTCGCTGTCTTAATTATGTTTGACTTTATGATGACAAATTTCCAAGCACGGCTGTCGTAAAAACGTTACAGCCGGAGCTGGGACTTCGGGGCCTGTTTGGGGTGTAAGTCTCGCGAAGTTGTCTAAATTTAGTTCATCATATATTTCATCTTCCGGCATCAAATGGAGAAATAGTTCTTTCGCATTTTTGTCAAATCTCGAAAGGTAAAAGTAGAGTCATTTTTACTGCGGCTTTTAAGTCGTATATCTTTCTTTAAGTTAGATAACTTCTGTAATAAGCGTTACGGTTTTCTAAACTGGTATCACACAGAAGCACAGCACGTAATGACTTATTTTTAAGGATCATAACGCCACAATAATGGTCTTTTCGTTGTTCGGAGTGAACGAAGTCATTAAAGTTGTCATAAGAGTTTTACTCGTGGACGTCGAGTATCGCATATATAGCTGCAGAAAGCTCAATTAAACAGTCTTTTAGTCGTAAAGTGTTAAATTTGTTGAGAACGTAGCACGACCACGGTTGCGCCCAAAGTAGCGTTTCCCCAAATTACAAAGACTTTTATTGTTACTAATTTTTGGGGGTTATTTTTTCACCAGCGTGATCATTCGTTCTTTGCTGGCAGTTGTTACTATTATTACTATTATTTACTATTATTTGTTATTATTGTTACGATTATTTACGTTGTACGCATAATCATAAAGAATGGTTTCCTAAGATGTTTGGGTGCCTTTTCTTAATTTCGAAGGAGAACAGGAAAAACATTGCAAAAATTATGTACACATGAATAATGTTACAACTTAAGATTCTTTAATGTCAAAACTGTCCAATATTAATAGTGAGAATAATTAATCCTTATTTTCCTTCGTTTTTTTATTTTTGTGCAAATAAAATGGGTCATCACGTAGAATATCAGCATCGTAACTTTCTACGTTTTTAATTCCAAGCATAAATGAATCGTTCACAATTGTACCTGTAAATTTAAAATTATAATGTACTCTGAAATTCCAGGATGGGTTTATGCATTCATACATAGTCTCGCTAATTGAGAGGTTTCAGAAAGATAACCGTGCACCGTGAAACCTCTCAATTACGGATTTAGACATAAATCTGTCGTAAAAACAACTTTTCCAGGAGGAAAGACCTTCGTGACGTAGTAGGTAAAATACATACTTGCATAAGGCTGAGCTCACGCACTTCTACCGTTCTTGTATTGTTCCAGAGCTCCGAATGACCCATCTATTATTCATTCCTGAAGATTGCATTCTCTCCTCTTCCATTATCGCCCACGGTTCTCGCTCCTTGCGCACCGACACTTTCGGTGTGTATTCTTGCATAAGTTATTTGAAGAAGACATTTTGCCCTTATGGGCATGCAGCTTTCTTTCGAGTCGTATTCCAGCCTGCGAATGTGGTGGGTCCAACACGTAGTTCGATTGAATGTCGTCGAAGACAAATACGGCAAGAATTGTTTCTTTACAGTTGCTATCAGTCTTAGGTGCCCACGTAATCATTCCGAACCAAGGTGCGACCTATTACGCTTCATCCCACAAGCGAAAGTCTAGTTTCTGTGATGGATGGTGGCCGACAAAATGTGACATTTCCCGAAGACGTGGCTGGAATGTTTTCTAGCATTAGTAACGCTCTCATGAACAGATTTGCGCAGGGAGACATTATTTCTCGTTACCTTTTTGCCTCACAAGTTCTTTAATATCTCGACTGTGTTCAATCGATATACAAGGTATACATTCTCCAATAGTTGGGAATGCTCAGTAGGACAAACTTTACATTCCTACATCCAAGAGCCTAGCTATAAAACGGAGAGAAAAAAGGGAAAGAGATTCGAGCTCATTTTGGGGGCAATACTGTAGGATGTTGGAAGTATGACAAGAAAATAAAAGGTCGTGCAATTTTCTTTCTGCGGATAAAAAGGCTCACGGAGGAGATTGCTTCTTTCAGAAAATGAAACCGAAGGGGCGGACAACAGCCGTATCGTACAGTCCACGGGTCCACTGCTCTAGGTCCCTCCGCCCTCTTGGCCTCAATGTCGTGCAGATTACATATTTTCCGATGATTCTACTGCAAAATAAATTGACATATCGTAATTTAAATTTTCATCGAGGAACGTGAAAGCTTATCGTATATTTTAAATGTAGGTTGTAGAGTAAACAAGTACGGGAAAGGTTTTAAATAAGCACTCCGATTCGCGTGGAACATTTCTTTTCTTTAATATTAGCTTTAATGCCAACACGCTTGTATTGTACATTTAGCTAATAAAAAATCAGAGAATTAATACGTGTGAGAGCGTAAAATTTGGGAAATTTTTTATATGTAAGAGTTGACAAACCCTGGGCCGTTTCCGTGAAGTGATGTCCGTCACGGTATAAAGGTTTGTATAGAAACCTTTATAGTGTTTACCCGAAATAAATACAAAATTAGTACGGAAATACACAGAAGTGAATTTTCACCTGCTCTGTCAATATTGTATTAGGTATAAAGCTAGAACATATAATCTTCATGGCAAAAACCCCTGTCTCACTAGAAAAAAAAAATCCTTTCATTTGTAAAGTTCTTGTGCCAACGCTGGCGGTTGGATCTCGCCGTGTGCTGTTCCAGCCAAATGTGTTTCCGTGTCTCTTTAGAGCTGATGATCTTCAGGAGGGTGGTATAGCAGAGCTCGCGCTCGCTTTTGATGACACTCGTTCTGTAACGTTGGCGCAGTGCTATTAAGGTAAAAAGCAGAAAGAAAAGAAAACGCTTTTTTATAACGTGGAGTAAATCGCACCCGAAGAGCCTTCCTTGGGGACAGATATACCTTTGGTTGGAAGCTTTTGTCATACTATACGTATTGTTGTATATAGCGTTTCTCTGTTCCATGAGTAAGCCTCGACTATAGTCTTATTTTCGCGGTGGCGAAGGTTATGGGCTGTTTAGTACTATAGGGCAGAAATTGTCAAAAGTCACCGTTTATTTGTTTGTGTAGTTTTTTAAGATAAATTGTGGCTTTTACTTATTAAAAGCAATAAAACGTTTCGAAAAATCATCGTAATTTCACAGTAAAACACAAACGACGACAAAGATTTTTTACTATTTATTTTTAATGACAAAACGGTAAGAGAATAAAGGCATAGGACATAAAAAAAGTATTCTCTGTTTTGCTTCTTACCCTCTGTGTGGCAGAAATCAGGAATCAACTATCAACGCAATCCACATTCACATTTTAAACCCTTAAGCTACTATTGTTTCGGCTATGTTAGTGTTGACGACCATGAAGAACAAATTCATTTTTCAACAAATCAAGGTAAATTACACAGGTGAAGTGTAGTTCGTTTCTATAGTATAATTTATATTGCTGCTCAAGTAAGTTTAAATTTGTAAGCAACTAAAATTAAGGTACTGTTACAAAAAGATCCTAAGGCAACTGAACAAGAAGAACGATGTATTATAATAGAGATAATACGGCTTCAGTGTTAGGCTTCATATGGTATCACCAAAACGTATAATTAGTGTGATTTTTACTACACAAAGGCTCTCTTCCTAGAAGAAAAGTAAAGGAAACTTTTTTGAGGGATAAGCATTTTAAATATACGGCCTCATGGTTCACTAAGGTAAAGTTTACGTAGTTTATGGGCGAAAATGGAACTCAAATCCGTTGTTTAGTTTCGGATTTATCACCTAAAAAGTTTTAGGAAATTTTCTAGGTGACAACTTCGTAATTAAATGTTGGATCTAAATTCATTGTTTTAAATGAATACGTTTAAGTGGCTCTACTGAACCTCGCGATCGAAAGTTCGTCGTTGTTTCCCCCTCCACTCGAAATATCTTACATTTATTCGCTTTTTAAAAATTTACGAAGAACTTTTTAATGAAAATCTCAACATTGTGCACTAAATGCTATGATCTAAAACTTTACTACCGAGATTGTTTAATGAAATATTGAACAGTTTTGGCGACATAGCTGACGCCCTTTTAGCACGGGATTGCCCTATACCACGGTTGGGGTTCACCGTTACCGAAAAATAGTACAAGAAAATTCTGGTTTTACTGCTTCTGCTGCCATCTGGGAGACTCTAGGACTACTGTTTGACTCAACTGTAGCAAGTGTCACGCACTGCGCCGTGTTTGAAATGTAATATTTCTGTGTCAAACGCTTAAAAGTAAGGGCCATTAGACCATATTTTCCTATACTTATATTAAATAACTACGTGTGTGTGTATAATCTCAAGTGGTTAGCGTAATATAATATTCGACATTAGGTGTTTCGTGCTAGGTATTATGGCGAAGAAAGATCAATTTCTGACAAGGGGGTGGGCGGGAAAACGGAAGCCATACGACATCTATTGAAATGCGTCGTAATTACATTGTGCCAACTAAGTCTGTTGCATTGAATTCTACCAAGAGCCAAATCCTGAAAATACTCTCAGCAATCCGCTTCTTTGCGCATATGAGGCCCAATTTATGTACAGTACTTACTTACGCCTGTTATAGCGAATTCCGTTGGCAGCACTTCTTTGGGCGTAGTGCTACTGACTGGGCAGTGAGAACTCATTTTCCAGTGCGTGTCTTGCCAGTGGAACGCGTCTGGACAACTGCACCGGCACTAGGTTTCCCAGCAGAAACGCCGTATCGGCACTCAGTGCCAAGAAACAGAACCAGTGCAGCAAACGCAACACGCTATAAGAGCAACCCAAGCAGGTAATAATTTTAGATAATGTAATTTTAATTGTAGTCTATAATATAATTTGAATTTCTATTTCCTTATAATAGATCCCTTCGAATTGGACGAGCAAATTTTTTTTTACTGAAAATGGTATGAAAGGAGAAACCTGTACTTAATTTAATTGCAACAGACGAGAAAGTGAAACGTTGCATATTGCTTAAATTACAATAGAGGAAAGATCACAGAGGCTGTGAAGTTAAGATGCTAGGACTTGGCGAATGGCCAAAAAAGGCGTTGTTTGCACTGAGGTTTGGCCAGGGCAACGTGACTGTCCTGGAACTTGGAGCGTCACCGCCCTCACCCACTGTATTGTCCTGTGAAAAGTGCTCTCAAAACTCAGTGCATTCGACAGCCATTAGCAATTATACTGAAAAATATTTTTTATGGTGCATCACGTGTATCTAACGTAAAAAATTTAATTTTTTTTCTGGAAGAGAGCGTTTCCCTGTGAAGCGTCCTTCCCAAGTCAGTGCAGTCAAAAACCATTAGTATCTACCCAAAAATCAGTTTCTGCTGTGGAGTGCAATAATCCCAACTACAGCGCATAAAATATTGCTCCAGTGCAGCAAGTGGAACGCGCTATTAAAAATGCCACCTAGTAACTTCTCAACCTTTCCCACTTCCGAGAAATATTAACGCTGATGGAGAAGACTTGGTCGTTCAAGATGCTGTCCGTGGAATATGTGACAAAGAGTTGGATGAACAAAGCAACAAGTGAACGAAAAAAGGCAGTCGATCAGATTGCCGGACTTCTTACCACTGAGAGTCTCACGGCGTAATCACCTCAGCTGAAAGTGAGCAGGTCGTGTCCAATTTTCCGGAAACTTATGCAATCCCTTAGGGAATAACAACAAATTAAGCAAATAATCAAAAGAACATGAACAGAGATCAACAGAACATTAATTCTGTTCAAAGAACAACGTTAGTTGCGTTGACACGTCTAAACGCCATTGGGTCACACCGTACGTGATGCAGAACTAAAGTTCCCGGAATTGTAATACGTTGCTTAAGTGGATTACCGTACAGATTTTTTTACGTATTACTATGATCCAGTATCATTAAGTAATCAGTATACGAATAATGTCACAGAATAGCGCATTTTTGAGTTTTGACGCAAATTTGAGTTTCTGTAAGGCATGTCGAGGCTGCTCTGCGATAGCCGACATGGCTGACTTGAGGAGGAGCGAATTTCTGTTGTTGTCTTTTGCCAACTCATGAAGACAGCAGCAGAGACACTCAAAAGCTTAAAATCTTTATTAATGAAGTTGCGGCTACACTCAAGCTTTCGAGTGGATAAATATAATTCTCTTAGATAGCAGAATTCCGCTAAAGACAATAGCGTCCTAAGCGTCATGAAACAAGCACAACCGACGCACACGTTGCGAATTTTTTTTCTCAAAAGTCTTCCACGATTAATTAGAGCCATTTCGCACCTTAAGGGTTATCCCGAATGGCTACCGAAACTTGTCGAAGGATTCGGCCGACCCTCCGCATGTCGGCTAAAATCATCACTTATTGTGTGTCAGTTTTTATTTCTACGAATGTTACTTTCACTCCGATATCCTATTGTCTCTTTGTTTATCAAGTTGGGACTTTATTATGTTTCACAAAATAAAACTGAAGCTCCAAAGAGCAAAATCGAGTGTAAGGGATTCAAATCGCGGTGCAGAGCAACCTGAAGAGTCTTGACAGATTTTGATCGCAGTAGTGCTTCCAGTTACCACAATTGCACTACGATGAGTGCGTGATTGAAAATTTTGAAGAAGCGAAACGAAAACTTAAAAGGTAACGTAGTAAGCGACCCTTTCATGCAACTTTCTGCGACAGAAAATAATTCCGGGAACTTGTGGATTGCAACTGGTATATGCAGTATTCTTATCCATATGTTGGTCAAGATATTAAAAAGTACCGTTCTATTTGTGTCCGCTTTCTGGTATTTGCATGGAGCAGTCTGTATATGAGTTATTTCTGCTTCTTCTCACGCCGTCCACTCCTCAAATAAGAAGTCTGCTCTGATTAATTTGACTCGTCCGCTTCATACGTCACGATTTGCTTACCTGTAGAGCATGTTGTCACAAATTGTACAAGTTTTCCTTTCTTTTTGGTGCAGTAATAATTTTAGTCATTCCTCCTTCAGGTGCCTAGCGTGCCGCTCATCAATTTGTAGACGACATGCAATTCTTTATTTACGTTTATTCCGGTAGTAGTGTGTTTCAGTCGATGGCTACTTTGCACTAGCAGGAACGTGATTACGGTACTTCAAATAAATGAAAAATGAGTCTGACATCTTCTTTTGTTTTGCCGTGACAAGGCTGCTTCTAGCATTTTCGATATAAGCGAGAAGAGGTTGTAAATGTTTGCGTTTGAAACCTCCTTGAATACTGGTCTCCAAGGATGACAGCTGCAACTAATCATGCATTATAAAAAGCTGTTTCCTAGTTCTCGCAAATTACACGAGCAGCAACCGGTCAAGTGGAAGTCGGATCGCAGTTTGTTTTCCGCTTCCCTTACGGCCTTGCATCCGTAAATTGCTGAACGATTGCTTCGAAAATCCATCATCTGTCAACGGGTAGTCTTTTTTGTCGTTGCTCGAGCTAAGTTTCCTTTCCATACATAAGGGTTTCTTGGAGAAAAAAACAGCAAAGCGACATTGGCGAGAGATTTATGTGATGTTAAAGTCACGTCTTTCGCAGTCGTAGCATATTCACCCACATAATACTCTGTATCATTCAAACTAAGTTGTTGAAATTCGAATATGAAAGGCTTTGTTATGTAAGCTCCGCCAAAAAAGGTGAGCACTCTTAGAAGGCCGTTCTCAAAAAAAAAAAGGTCTGACAAACGTGTATTCGCATCAAGTACGTGAGGCACATAGGGATTGCTTACTTTTTGTACTATAGGGAACATAAAAAATCCAATGTGTGGTATATTGTATTTTGAAAGACGTCTTTGGTTCTAGTAATATCCAGTAGAAAGTTAACTTGTATGCACGAGTGAGTTTTTTTCTGTTGGGGACATTATGAAACTGGACAGTATATTTGAAACGTAAACTGTTGGAGCTTGTTTTAGAGACAGCTGCAATATTACATTGGGTGAAAAAAAGGCTTTTCTCGCAAACGCCCCGAACACACCATTAAATAACGCCAAATGTCGCAGGATTTGGCTCAATTTCTTACATGATTTTTATTGTCATTGTGTTTATTGTTATTGCAGAAATCAAGCTCACCAGACGTTAAGTGCATTGGTTGGCATTTCTTTAGAAAGACGTAGAAGAAAAGGAGTACCACAGCACTCACAATATCTTTGAAGTTAGCCTTAACAGATGAAATGGGCTTAACCCATCAGGAAACTCCAAGCCTTTTAGGAATAATTACAGGAGTTGCCACTTAAAGGCACAATGTCGAAAACCTAACTTACAAGTTATGTAAAGTAGAATCTGAATGTGAAGCCTACAGGCTGTTGGGTTCACCATTTGCTAGCTGTTCATTTAGCTATGTAACCGTAGTAAACTTTCGTGCGTAGGTGTGCTAACATTAAAATTGAGTTTTTTATATTATTTATGCATAAGAATCCACTTTTTTTTAGCCTTCTATATAGGAAAAAAATTAATGTTAAGAGACATCCAAGTGCTTGTCAATACAGTACTTAAGTTTTCAGAGGTAGGCCTACGTTACGTAAACAGGCGTTGTACTGCACCAAGGTGAAGGAACAATTGTTGATCGCATCCATAATTTACCACCTCTGAGCCTAGAACAATCCTCTGAAATGGCATTGTATGTTTCCCACAGAGCTGTAGGACAACTTCGTCGTTGCAATACATTTCTAAGAACTATTCACGAGTCGTAAGCGGAGGAATTTAAAATATCCTGAAAAAGCGGAAACGAAAATTAAAAGTATTGTATTTCTCCGTGAAAACCTAAGACGTGTTCTCTCAACTTCAGAAATACGATTTGGCGTCCCACGGATTTTATTTGTAATAAGTTAACTACCTTTAAACGCAAGAAAATCAATATAATAGTTATTATTATAATTAATTAAAGAAAATTAAATATAATTAGATAAAAAATGTTATAATAGTTTCTCCCGTTGCCTGTGGTAAGTGAGACGGGTCGTTATTTTCTTGTAGGAGTCACGTCCGTGGTGTCATCGTTATAAGTCTATCGAGAACACCTGTAACAAAGACTGTCCCATTACAAGTCCCATTGACTGTTTTACACCCAAAGCCTTTTGAATTTAAATAGAAAATAACACACGTTGAGAACGGTATGATTATTTACTTTCTTAAATAGGAACAAGTATATTTGTTGAGCAAACCTAACATGTTCCACTATGTCTTGAGCTGAAACATATCACGAATACATAGCATCGTAAGTAAACATGTCCGCACGTATACTTGAAGCACTATACATAAAATTTTCCTATGTAACTCTACATGGATTATTTTTTTTCTCTCATATCCTGTCTTGGTTAATAAGATGACTAAATTTTCAACGGTGCAAGAGAATTTCTCTTTTATTTTGCACGTGCAGTCGAGCGTACGAAGAGCTTGCGGATCAGTTCACTCTTCTCTGTTTGCCCATTTCCAAGATTAACTTCCAGTTCCACATATAAGGCCCGCCTAAATCACGCACAGAAGACCCATCTTGTAAGATTTTGTCAGTCGCGACTTCATCGCGCAGGTATCTTTCGTTTGCAGCATCTCAGTTTCCTCCCGTCGGCAGATCCAGCTTTTCGCGTTCGAATTGAAGAAAAAAAGATTCTGCTCAAAGACAAGATATGTTGAGTTGCAGTTTAAAGATTAATTGCTTGACTTTATGACCAAGTTTCTTGAGAAAGGTCGGTCGGTGTCAATTTCTTGGGAATGCAGTCAGGTTCATCCAAAGGATAAGAATTACCCAGCTCCAGCGTAGGTAACTCGCTTAGGCTCGCCATTCATTACCAATTATTCTTCGCACGGTGTAGGCGCGACTCCCATTGAATATGTTCATTACAGTCTTCGTCGCTGACATAAAAGTTGGACACGCCAACACACGACTAGCCTGAAAACACGACTGTTGTCTTCTTTTGGTCACTTGGCTCTTCTTTCAACGCCAAGTTAGATGGCTATTAATTGGACTAGCGGGGCGCTTGGTGCGCGTTTCACATTCGTATTTTTCCTCCAAGTTACGGCGCCCGCCGTCGACGACAGCGAACAACCGCACAAGAAAGCTTCTGCAGGAAATCGAGTTTGTTACGCACCAGACGCCAAAGACAATGACGAAACGTTACGCCGCATGTGGAGTACAGCAAGAAATTGATGCTGAAGTTGGTATAATAAAGCAACATGAAGAACTGTTGGAGAAGCCACATCGAAGGAGAGCCTTGATGACCATGGACGACGTCGTTAATAAAAACGTGGAGGCGGATCACGTAGCTAGCATGACAATGCAAACGGATGAGAGAGAGAGAAAAAAGAAAAAGAAAGAAAATATTTTGAAAACATGGCATATCATGGTATGATTTAGTCATTCAATAAAAGGGACTTGTTTAACGAACAAGTTGGAGAAAGTAAGCCAAACTGTCAATACCTGGGCAGATTCAGCAAAATAAATACGGTCGAGATCAGCAAAAGCATCTTTGTGATGCTGTACTGTGTCCGGGTCGATAGGATGCTCCGGTATTGAAGTTTGTCATCTGTAGAAAGACCCAGGATGAGACGGAGCGGAATTTCATGTCCGTGAGGACTGTGAAAAACTTGGTGCAGCGCAAGGAGCGACAGAAAGGGGATCAAGAGCTGTCAAGCTTATTTTTAATAGCGTACTGGAACGCCAGATACAAGTGAAAGTCTTAAAGGCTGCAGAACTTTTCTAATTCTATTTGAGCTAAGACGTTGTCTCGGGCTTAGGACGCGAAGAACCGCACGCTTATAAATGGGTTGGGGGATCCGGCTGGGAAATTGAATCCGTTAGCGTTAAAAAATTCATGTCAATTTTTTTTCCTGCAACAATCCCTGTGTTCGGCGTTTCTTCCCAAACTTAGGCATGCTAAAGCAAAAACGTCTGGTGAGAAAGCCCATAGATGAAGAAAAACAGTCCCAGGTGGAGAAAAAATAAGCGAAGCAGTTCGGCCCAGAAAACGTGTGGTGTGGAAGTTGAATAGTCCTACAGTGTTGATCGTGTTAGTCTTAACAGAAGTCAAATGGAGCTTAAGCAGTTTCAAGAGAAATCTGTTTTCCTGTGTGGAAGCCGCGAGTAATATCACTGTTGATTTTTTTCTACTAGATAAGAAAGACCGCATTTGGCGGGAGCTTGATTGTCTCGTAAATAGCTCGCCGAAGGGTAAAAAAGATACAGGGCTATGACAAGCAAGAAAACGGTACCAAAAAGAGAAACTCGTCGCGTAGCACACCGTCTCTCCAAAGTAAAAAACTCAGCTTTACAATACTGTCACGAAAAAGAAAAAAATTCGCCTTTCCGCTTTTGTCGTGTTCCGGGTACAAAGAACACAATGCTGCCCGTGGTGAGGTGACTCTGAGTCAACGTTTACGAGACCCGTGAATTTCTGCTGTAGAGCGAAGATAGCAGCAAACAGACTTACGATTTCCTTCCTGCGTAAGACCCATAGTTGTCCCGCCTGCAGGGTTCTCCGTTTGGCATGAATGGAGTACGGTGGACCCTTGCATGACAAGCACCGTGTGGGCGTTGACGACTGCACTATTACCTCCGGTAGTACCATGATGGCTAGGGGAATTGGAACGGATCGACGGAGTTGACACCGACCCTTGTCCACTGTCTCGTTCCCAACCCTCCGAAGGTTTAGGGATCTTAATCTGGTAATGAAATGAAAAAGAGATTAAAAAGGAGTAATTCTTGTTGTGTCCAGATGTGCAGCGTGAAACAAAGGCTTCTCTGGTTTGGGCGTCATTTCCTCTTGGAGCGTCTCTCACCCAAAAATGCCTTTGATAAGACCAAAAAAAAGAAGAAAAAAAAGCGTTGCTTTTGAAGGCTAACCATATTCATGCTGAAGGAGTAGGGAGGCTGTTGATGCGATCTGTGGGAGGACTTCTGAAGTGCGGCGGGTACGTGCCGTGGTGTACGACGGCGTTACGACAACGACAACTACTTGGATGATTTTCATTATTGTGCTATTTCTTTAGATAAAGGAGCATTCGAGAACTGTGTCCTTGAGGATAGCGTGGCAAGTTTACGAACTTTGATCGAAGAAAGGAATAAGCGTAATGAAATTTGGGGTCTTCTCGAAGGATCGTTGGGAACCAGAGAAACACTAGACGGCGAGATGGAAATGAGAAATATATTGTTGTTACTACATATTCCTCAGCCTTACGCCTAAAAGTGCTCGGTAGGTTTTTGTATTATACAGTGGAGTCCACTTGTCACGGTTACTTATATAACGATAATCCGCGTATACTGGTAAAAAAAAATTACCGTCCCTTTTTTGTCCCATTTAATTCAGTGACAATGAAGTCCGCTTATACCGATTTTACATTAGAGTCGACAATTTCCACGAAAGCGTTAAAACATGTTCTCACAATTTTGACGCAACCAGCTTACACAACCTCTCACCTTCAACTCTTTTCGATGAGAACGTGCAGTATAGCGCTGAGAACAGTGAGGCGAAAATGGAGAAAAAGTGGGAAACGGTAGACTAACAATCGCTCAGCGAGTGGAAGCTGTGGTTTACTTGAAAACAATCGAACGCAAGACTCAATTGCAAAGCAGTTGGGTGTATTGCAATCAGTGATATCACAAATATTAAAACCATACTACAAATGTATCGCTACGCTTTTTGATTTTATTGATGTTTTCCAACTTGATGTGTAGGCGAGTCCTGATAGTCCTGATATACCGATAGTCCGCCTATGCCGATAATTCCGGACCGCTCTCGAGCTAATCGTTATAAGCGGACTCCACAGTAATAAGAAGTTCAAGGGGGCTACATTTCAAGGGTAGACAAGGGCGTGCAAATCCAAAACTTTTTAATCAAACTTCCTTTATTATAAGCTGCAACTATTAATACTTGGATCAGAGGGTGCGGTTGCACCTCCTGCAGCCTACCCAAGGCCGCCACTCCCTGATTTTGTCCGAGCTGTAAAAATGTCCTTCAGAAACATGATGCTAGACAGTTGCTACAGTTTTGTCTATTTTCAGTGTCGCAAAGCTACTCTAATTTAAACAGAGTAAAACCCTCGAATATGACCTTACCTCAACCCCCCCCCCCCCTTTTTTTTCCTCTTTCCGGATAGGAGCTGTCGTCTTTTGTCAAACTTCGTAGTTATGTTCCAAATGTGGAGAAATTACTGCGGAAAAAGAAAGCGATGTTTCTCGCTGTTGTTTGCAAGTTCGAAGTTTTGATTAGCACGCCTTTTTGCACAAGAAAAATTTTAGATGATGTGGTCCCGTTAATTACAAGTAACTTATTAATTTTCTAAGTCGTTATATTGATCTTCTCTCGTTTGTAAGGAAGGATTCGTTTCTAAGATTGCTAAATAAAGCTAGTTTCTTCAATTACTAGATAATTTTAAAGTTTGACTAACTTGACCCTATAAATAACATTTCAATACAATGTGTTAGTTTGTATGAGCATGAATAAGTCATTAAAAAGCTTAATTATAAGGCCAAAAGTGCCGAATGTGTTTGAAATGTAATGAGTACCTTTAACGAGCAACACAAGCTTCTGTGCTAATACTTGTTCTCTTCGATTTCATATAATTTATAGAGTTGGCTATTTTAGGTGCCGTTTCTTGAATAGATTTTTTTATTTCTCGCTGATAATTGTCTAATATCAAAAGTTTTCTCAGAAGAATGTCGAATAATGCTAAGTTTGTGAGAGAGTGATGATTATTGAGGGTTAAACGGTCGCATTTTAGTAGAAAAAACTAATAATCTTTTCCTGAAAAGCAGTAATCCTTAGTAACGCCATATTTGCCGTTCTTGTGTACTTTCCAGCATGAAATGCATTATTTATGTATTTTTACGTAAACCTTACGTTACCTTATATAAGCCGATCACACGTTTTAAAGGGAAGGCAACAAAACCTTGAGCGGATGTTCACACCATTCAATGAAAATAAAGTTTTCATACTGCATAAAGTTCTTTCACTTTACCTATGTCTGGAAGAGTTGAAAAGCATTCTAATAGAATAAAAGCGTAGAAACCTGCGTACTGTACGTACTGTACATCAACCGTACTAGGAGCCCTCTTGTGATACTGGTGCAATACCTACATGCTTGAAAACTGAGTCAAGCTAAAAAGTTCAGGAAGCACTACAGCCCTTCTTCGTATAAAAAAGCTCCACCGCTCTGTTTATTTTAGCTAAACGTTCGAAAAAATTATATGCAAATCTTAAGTTGCTTGAAAACGACTAAGAGATCAGACTAACGATAGGAAAACGAGACGCCTCGCCTACGACAACTGCAAAGAGTGTCTACTGTAGTGAAGCACGCATACGCTCCTCTCCTCCCAAAAGAAGGGAAAAAAAAGAAAACCGGGAAAAACTTAGACGACTATCAGTTGTGTTGGTCTTGACTGGAGTACGTGAATGCTCTATAAATAAGTCTCTTTCTCAGGTCCGTGCTTGTGTTCAAAACAAAGGAATTGCTGCTCTTGCTGCATCTTGATAAATCTTTGAGGCTAATCTTAAGGTAAACCGAGTGTAATGTGTCACGGGCGTCAGTTCACCATTTATTATTTTGGGTTTTATGGCCACACTGCTGCAGTGATTTATCGGATTTTGTATTAGGGAAGTATAGAGTAAGACAAAAGTAAGCAGCTTGCCTTATGAATAGTCCCCTACATACTCCAATGGTCAGTCTGTCCTTGTCGTCGTACAGGAGCTTTTTCGTTTACTCAGTCCATACAAACAAACAGCCATGGGATAAAATTTAATACCTTACTGAAACTGCCGCTCTTCTAATGAGTCACGGCTGTTTAGACATTCCGTGACATAATAAATAAACCTAGACCTTGATTTCTCTCGATGGCGTGCTGTTCGTGGGAATATGGGACGCAGGATACTCCTTTTGTCACAAAAGGGACGATTTACTTCAGAAGTTGGTCGGTAAAGCCATCGATTTTTCAGCTAGGGTATATAAATGCTTTACCTGGGTTCTTTTTCTAAGTAACGAGCGACATCGCTGAGTCAATGTTTGCGGGTAAACAGGAATTTTTGGCGTATTAGTTACATAGAAAAGAAGTCTGTTCTCTTTGTGTTTGACAAGATTTTGCAAAAGTTTATGATATAGTCTATGAGTTTTGTACCAGGTGAATTATTATGATGGTGACCCATGTTTATTACTTACAACTTTCTTTAGTGAATGTGCTTTTCTTTCTGATATTCAAGAAAATTTGAGCTTTATTCGGAACACTGTTAGCTAGGAAGCTTTTAAAGATCAGTTGATGGCGTAATTTGATTTCTGTGTTATTTTGGTAGGCGCTATTGTCACAGTTTTGCGGATATGCACAAATGCACGTTGAAGTGTTCGTGTTTTAGGATATTACTGTGCTCGTTTCTCAAATGTGCTGTCGTTATTCAATTTCTTGCTTTGACTCTCGAAGGCAAAACGGAATCTCACATATTTGCTCGATTACGACATCACTTCTAAGCCATAAAGCTCTTTTCTCTTGTATGTAAGTAAGGAGTGTATAGTCTTGCTAATGATCTACAAGTCGTGTCTCACTTTTGTGAAGAGCTTGAAACTTAATGAAGGTAAGGGCAGGTCTGTAGCAGACACTCCTGTATCATACTTACCCATTTCTTATCGCTGGTATTAAAACTCAAATAACTTGCCAGAAAGTTGGATTTCCCTGGTTTAGGATACGCGCTTCCTCGAAAAAGCTTTCCGGAGTTTTTGATTACACGGATGCTATATATTTTAGTAGAAAAAATAATAATATGCAGCCTTCTTGTCGTCGAAGAAGGTCAATAGATTTCGTATAGAATGCTAGCGAAGTCGCTAAGCGCAACGGACTCTTTATCTCTGATCGATTAAGGTTTCTTTTTAAGGCCCCGGTATACATAAACCTCTTATGGACGAATAACACGGGGAGCTCTAAAAAAGGCTTCTGCGTAGTGCTTTAGTATATTTCAAATCAATGCTTGCAGTAAAGTTGTATTAATTGATATCTAGTGCTTGTGTTTGAGATCTTTTGAAAATATGTTTTTATTAAATTTAAAAACTGTAGGCGAATTTATGGAAATTTTGAAATGTAAAAAAAAAATTCGGCTGACAAGAGCACAAGATAACTTCTTTCTACACTTTTTGGTAAAAATACGATTCAAATCGGACGAGTAGCTTTTACGATATCATTACTAGAATTACCAAATTTTAAGTAATGATTTCGTAAAAACTACTCGTCCGATTTGAATCGTATTTTCACAATAAAATGTTGGGAGCAGATATCTAGTGCTTCTGTTAACCAGATTTTATTTTTTACATTTCAAAATTTCCATAAATTCGCCTACAGTTTTTAAATTTAATAAAAACATATTTTCATACGATCTCAAACATAGGCACTAGATATCAATTAAGAAAACATTACTACAAGCATTGATTTGAAATATACTAAAGCATTACGCAGAAGCCTTTTTTAGAGTTCCCCGTGTTATTCGTCCATAAGAGGTTTGTGTATACCGGGGCCTTAAGGGAGCTTTGATTTGATATGAAAAAAATCTACCAAGTGATGAAAATGAAAAGTGTACCAAGTAGAGTACTTCACTGCGTAAGAAGTCTTGTAAACTGATTTTTTGATCGATAAAAACGTTTTTACATTGTGTTGATTCAGCGATTCACGAGAATCTTAAAAGTTATTTAATTCCATAAATGTATAGAATAATTCGGTAAAGCTAATCTCCATTACAGTACGAACCTTAAATATGACTCCCTTCAGCTCATTGCGTTACGCAAGGAGACGGTGAAAGTTATTTTACAGCCCGCTTACTGCGCTGTCAAAACATGTAACTTATTTTGTGTTTTCCTAAGAAAAATTGCGAAACATCACACTTTTCGAAAGACGTCATGAACTTCAATTCAAGAAATGGCACTTAAATATGTCCTACCTCTGAAAATCATGAGTTCGAGAACACGTATTGCAGTCTAAAACAAACACGCTTGAATTGCTTATGAGATGTACGCAGCACACTTCAAATGCCAATTTAGCAATTTTTGGCTTTACAGGTGAACTCGGCACGTTAGGGGCGTCGCGAGGGGTCTGCTTTGGGAGGGTGCATTTTACCAACTGTACTGTGATATGTTTACCATTGTATTATTGAAACAGTTATTAATGTAGTGTTTACCCTTTATTTGTTATTCGAAAACGCCCGTTTCAATTTCCGAACTTAGTTGACGACAACCAATTTTACCGATTCAGCCTTCTGACAAAATTATTGGGGGAGGAGTCTCCAACCACCCCCATCGCGACGCCCCTGCTTTACGTCCTCACTTTGTTTACAAATGTGAAAGGTAGACCAGATCCAAATAGCATTAGTGGGCCATATTTAGGCTCACGAAAGTAAAACTTGGAAATTGTCAAGTAACTCACAGAATTAGCTTCATCAAATAATTTTAGAAGCAAATTCCTCCTAGAAGAGAGAGGTAATTTCTCGACAGTTGGAACATAACAACAAAGTTTGGGCAAATGTGACAGCATCCCTCAGGAGATCATGGGTAGGGCCGTAATAGGCACTGGGGCCGTATTCGTGGTTCTCTACTTAGAGATCGCCACAAAAAGTCGCCTTAGATGCTGTATCTTTTTTATCAAATATTAGCTTTAAAAAAAAAATAAGAAAGGATCGAAATTTTCTGACTTGGACATTTTCTGACAGCGTAGCCGTCCGCTACCGTCAAAAAGCATTATATGGAGGAACGGCAGAACTTGACACTTTGCGTAAAGGCTGCTGGAAACTCCAACCGAAAAGAGACAGCTGTTAAGAATAGTTGGGAGGGCGGAATTTCGATATAAGAACACAAACTTTGTTCTCATTTGATCAAAGCTAGACAGACAAATAACTTTGAAGCTGATCTTCGCACAAAATGATAACGAATTCCAATTCTAGTTAAAAAGGTATGTTATCTAGACTAGCAGCCATAGGTCGTTATATTTTAAAATTCGAAATTGTGCGCTGACAAGAATACAGGCTGACGAAGAATGTACAGCGTTTACTGAGTTAGTCCACTTTTTCAAGATTGTTGTAGGTGGGGTGTCGCACTACTCTGTTAGTCGACGCGATGACAAGCATGAGGATATTTTAGTAATTAACGACATTCTTACTCTTGTTTACCCATGAACGCTTACAGTGATGTTACAGCGAACTGTTGTCTATATCTTCGCTTCACTTCAATAAAAAGAGTCGCAGTGTAATTTTTATAAATCGAGGTAAAAGGAACCTGACGACAGAATTGGATACAGACTCCAGACTCCACTGAAGACGTTCTGAATAAAGGCGAAGACTTATATAAGTGTCATTTCAATATTTTTCTCTTTTTGAGAGACAGGCCTTTAAAATTACTTTTCTCGTCTTAAGACATCCCTTAAAAACGACCTTAGGGAGACGTCTTGAAGTACACCCGTTATTTAATATACGGGTTTTCTTTCGTTCTTTCATTGCATTGAAAGCCTGAAAAAAGCCCCAGATATTTCGTAATTTGAGCTTAAAATGAACGCAAGAATCGCCTACTTGCTTGAACTCTCACTACCTGGATATTGTAAGCCTAATCCGTACCGTGACATTTGAGACACGGACGACTTGTAGTACAATGCTACAATAGTAGCCAGATCATGTCAGAAAACCACAAGATGTCACATGTGAATTGAATGTACAATACAGTAGAGTACAGTACCGCTGCTTTTAATCATGAGTCAATTCAGTGGATTGGCTTGACGTGACCCTCGCTTAACGTTCATTTTGTCTATGTCTTATACCAGTGTTTCTCAAACCGGGTGAATTACCTAAAATAGGGTAAAAGTGATTTCAGTTTGCGTAACGGTATAGTTTCGAACAAAAGTTATTTTTTAAAGTAATGTTGCCAAAGAAAAATCATTAAAAGGAAATGATTTTGAAAAGTCGAAAAAAGCTTTTTTTTTGCCAGATAATTTCCTGGATGAACTTTGTTTCTTTCGTACCCAGCGGCTGTCTTGGCTTTTCGCGGCTCGTATAAGATCAGTGTAGAATACTGGTGCTAGACTTTTCACATATTGTTCTGCTGTTTGTACTTCACTTGGGCCGTTTTTTTTAGGTACCTATAGTAAACATAACAATGAGAACAAACCGATCTGTTCTCGTCAAGCAAGCATCGAAAAAATAGTATTTTCTTTCCTTACTACGAATGTTTATTTTCTTGGAACTTTTGGTAGCTTGGCTAACATTAAGTTAAACAATTGAGTCTAAGATGACGTTGACCTTGATCAGAAATTTTGTATTACATTGCTTGAATTCGCTACAATTCACATTAAAAAAATACTTGACGCAAAAAAATCTTTAACTTTTTTTTTAAATCCTAGACATAGTATCAATACAATGCAATGCGCGAATAAATGGGTATCAGAACTGAGCTCACCTTTCCCTCTACTATCACACGTGCTCAGTCGCTGTCTTCTCATTAAAATGAAATCGTAAAAGAAGGAAAACGTAGTTTTGATTTCATTTAACGTTGCTGTTGATTTCATCTAACGTTGCTGTAACCACGGATCATAATCCGTGCTTATAAAAATCGGATCATAGTTACGAATCATGATCCATGCTCATACCATCCGAATCAGGGATCACGATCCGTCAACCGTGATTCAATTAAGTGAATCTTGATATGAGAAGTTGATTGTGATCATGGATCACACTCTTGGATCACGATCCGTGAAAACGGATAGCGGATCACGGATCAAATGATCCGATTTGTGATCCAACCCTGACCCAAAGCACATTTCGGATCTGATCCACCCATCACTGTGCTGTCTTTTTAAAAAATATCCGAAATGATGTTTAGTTGATCTGACTTAACGAAGAAAATCAAGATAATTTCAAGGTGGCTGGAATGGTGTCTCAGATTAACTTTGATCGATTTCGCTTAAGAAAGATAAGTGAAGATTTGTCCTGACTTTCATATCCCGTGAACTCGCCCAGGTCTGGTAAAGTATACATGGGTTCGCACTATCCCAGTGTTGCTGCCGACGTTGCCTTGGGCAAGCTGCTACTCCACGAAAATGTTTCCGAAATGGTATACTCATTATGGTCTATGTTGTTATGCAAAAAAACAAGATTTCACCGAGGGTTTAGCGATCTCTTAGAAATGTCTTTAAGCGTAGTCAATATTGAGAGTTTCCGCAAACTTTAACAGGTCATTTCTTCTCCATCACGGAGAAACCCGTGTTTCTCCCTTATGTTCCGCATACGTATCGTAAGGTCAAATACGAAGTCGTCGTAAGCTACGATAACTAAAATTCTGTTAAACAGATTAGATAAAAACGAAGATCGACTGGCGTATGCTGTGACTTCGTTGACATTAGTTAATTTCTTTGAAGGAAATAATCGTTTTAAGCCTATGTGGAAAACACATTTGACTGCTTCGCTTCACATTTGACTTAATTCCTTGCAATGTCTATTCTTGACTAGATGGTGGAATCCGAGTTGTAAGTTGTAACAGGAACAAAATTATTTATTTATTTTTTATTTAAAAGTTTAAAGACGAACCACGTCGATTGTTCGACGTAGTAAGGAGAAAAATTATTACACTAGTAAACGAAAAAGGAAATTAAGGAGTGACAACACGTGTCAGTTAAACAAAGGATATTACTATTGTGCGGTAGGATTGTACGGACTTGCATTTGGCCCGGACTTAAGTCCGGGATTAGCTCAGTTTTTTTAGCAAACTTCGGAGTTGATCGAGTCCGACAAGCTTTTTTCGCTAGTAAGTTGAACTTGAATTGGAAAGCCAGCTTTTTGCAGAGAGTTGGACTTGGGATTTAGATGAAAGACGGGAATTTTTTTTTCTAGAACATTTTCGTTGGTACAAGTATTGGAGATCCAATTCAATCGGGAATTCAATTATTGACAAACAGACAAGAACTTTTTTCCCCAGCTAGCAAAATTAGCTTCTGCTCATTATCGTCACCCTGCAATTTCAGCTCCAGTAAAGCGATTCTTTAGTTATGGTGGTATGAATCTTGCGAAATTACTCAGCATTACTTTTGATGTATTTGAAAATTTCATGTTTATGCGATGCAATCAGAAATTTGTTTAGTGAATTGTGAGACAACTGATTCCGACTTGTGTGAAGAAAAAAATTGTCTTAGCAAATAAAAAATAGAATTATAACAGTTTTTATCAAATTCTTTAACGGACTTGTGGGTTTGTTCAGATAATCTTGGCAGGATTTGGTCCTGTTCTGAACTTGTGTGAGAGGAGTCAGAAGGAACTTGCGGACTTGAAACTGGGCTTGATCCTGCCGCAAAACGGTGGCTCGAATTTGATTTGCACTTTTATGTATTATTTCGAACGAAGTTGACTTGGTCAAAATCTTTCTTTTCGTACTTGAATACAAGCCTGATCTAAAGCTTGATTCCATATCCTGTACATCAAAGTACATCTCACTGCGTCGTATTTCGTGGTGTTGTAAAATTTTTGCATAGTTAATTTTGTTTGCATCCCATTTGGATGGTAAGAGGGCGAACACACATCCCGTGTGTTTTCTATGAAATAGTTCCACATTTCATCATGAAAGATGTAGATGGTCGAAAATGCAAACAAGCTGAAATAATTGGCGAAATTCTTCCGCAATGGAAAAGGCTGCTTCTGCAATTTACATTTGAAAGAAAGAGTTGCGTCGTTAGTCTTTTTCATGGGGGGACAGAAGTGGCAGCTATACTCCAAGATCAAAGACGGAACTTCAACACACGTGCATATTCCTCCTCGTTTGGGATTCCAGAGTAAGCCTCTTCGACCTGCTCAAAGTTTCACTGAACGTGGTCGGCAACTTCCTGTTTTATACGGTCGCATAGCTTCCGGCATGCTGAAAAAGGCCTCAACGTCGTAAAGGAAACCACAAAATGAGAATTTTTTAAAAAAAGGAGGGCAAAATGAGTTATGATAACCCCACTAGGGAAGATTTGGGATTGCGGCTCCCAGGACCTTTTTCCACCGTATATTGAAGAAACTCACAGGATCTACTTCACATCTACTGCGTGAGGACGAAAGGTCGATACAGCATTTCTGGCTTGCGCTACTGGCAGCCCATCGGAAAAAAAGGGAATTTAGGCCAAAAAAGGGCACCGGACTCCTCACGACGGTAGGTATTCTTGTCAGCATAGCCCGCTAATGAACTTTTCGTGATAAAACGGTTGGCTTGCTAATCTTAGACTCCATACTTTGAAAATTCGACATGAGAAAACAAAATTAGTACTATTAGTCACAAGAGCTTGCTTTGAAAGAAAACGTATGAACTGCTTCCGCATGCAACTGCAGTCCATCTTGTTCTTCTGTAAAATTGGCTTCATTGTAATCAGTACCGTCCTAATTTAGCTAAGTCTTAACATCCGTGGCGGCATTTCAGTATTCAACTAGGGAATGCAAACTCATATTTATTAAGTGAAATGTCACATTTGTAAATACTGTAACTTGTTGGGCTTAGTGGGAATAGTTGACCCCCACCAAATGCCATTACTGCTTAAAGGAGTCTTTGGCAACGCCGTTTCTCTTCACATTTTAATGCTGTAAATCAGTTGAGGTGACTCTAAATGTCCTTCGAACCTTAATTAAGTAATTACCTGTTCACAAGGAAAATATTTCTTTTGGGGTCTTGAAAGCTCTTTTAAACTCACGAACCTCATCATAAGTACTGGTAAGATTTATTTGAACATATTTCTGTCTTGGAAAATATATAGAGCTGTGAATCAGTGCATTTGAAATTCTGCATTCAAGTGGTTTGTAGTTCTTTTTTTTCTCTCTTCTTTTTTTGGTGAGCGGTAGACTTGACCGTGGCAGTTTCAAGAGCTAGTTCTGGCCTATTGCTTGCACATTGAAGCTGAAGAAGGAGCGAATCTGTAAGTTTCCTTCGCGTTGGTTCGGCTTTGTTTGATCATCTTTACGCGACGCTATTAATTCTGTACGATACAGCTATGATCAAAGGTAAATTTACATTTGCTAGTAAGCCTTACAAGTATCCAAAGAACTTACAGGAGCCGAGAAAAAGTATCAAGCAAGTAAGGATCAAAGGCGTCACGCTCGAGTTTGGAAAAAAGAACAGTGAAAAATTGCGATTTCGTTTATGCCTGTAGTTTGTAAGCCAGCGGTGGTTGATGACTCCCATGACGCAAAATCTCTATGATTCTTATTAAACTTTCGCCACTACATAGATCTAAGGAATTATTTTGGTGGGTGCAAGTATTGTAATTATTACGATTCATAGTTAAAACTAACTACCACACATTTTGATTTTTTTAAGCTTTGGTCCTAGTTCTTAATGAGTCCTTACTTAAACTCCTAGTTTTAATGGCGTCTATACTTTGTTCATATCTCTCCGTTTTTCTCAAGAATTGTTTCGCTGAGCAAGTTGCTAATGTTTCAAAGCACGTTAACGGACTGTGCACCGCAGTGTGCGAGAAAGAGCGTGTGCTTTTCAAATAAAGACCTTGGATGAAGATAGTTGGATGAATAAGAGTTTTCCGGCACTGCCATCGAAGTTCGGTTAAGTCACTATGTTATCTTTTTTTTTTTGCTTTTCTTAGCCGCCAGCCACGTGTGTTAAATAAGGGGGTTGATCAATACCTTTTAGCCGCGTATATTTGTACTAACCACTTACGGAGTACTTAAGATTTTAAAGCTTTGGTTCCTTTGTTTTTCTCTCATTCGGAACAAATAGTTTTATGGAAAGTGTAGCCTATCTTTATTGCAATCATGAGAAAAACTCTTTCCATGCGTGAACAAAGCCTAATGAGGTTCCTTCTTAAGAAGCCATAGTTCAAGACACCTGTGAGACAAAGAAGCTCAATTTTCGGGCTACGAAGCTTTCGAAGTTTTCGGAGGGGGTTAAATCAAAAGTTCCGTAATTCTTGTTCATCAGAAAGCAGTAAACCGTAGTAGTGCAGAAGCACCCTTAGGCCAACAAAGTGATTGACAAATGAGAGTGACGCCTGACGCATATTTTATTATTCTACATACACGAAACAACGTTGCTTGTTACCATTCATACATTGTATTTATGCTAAAGATAAGAAAGGAGAGAAGCCAAGATGTATTTAATTGATGTTACATTTTCGTTAATTATTCAGCTCATTAGTCCTCCCATGTATACCCCTAGGGTGTTTATTCACCGCTTTATTATTTTTATATGATCATGTCCACTATCACTTACATAGCCATTAAAGGAGTAAAGTAGGCAAAAGAGGAAAGAAACAGCTTTTTATCGTAATTACCTATCCGGAAGTAATGATAACTCTTCCTTTCAGGCAATTACCCGGTGTAGGATCATGTCGCTTGTTGTTCTCCCTCAGCATATAACGTCGTGTTTGACCGTATTCACACAAGTTCTGAATAGAACTTCAATATTTCTATAAGACAATCTTTGAAAAAGGAAGAGAAAAAAACAAGTAACATCTTTAGACGCTTTTATTAAGTTTCAACCAGCGAGTTGAGCAAAAACAATGCGATTGGAGTTATTGCAACCATGGAGTGGACTGCTCTTGCATTTTTTGCACATTTTTTAAAGCTGTAGCGATAACACTTTTTCTTTACTGATTTTCTGGTGCGATAAGTGACTACAAAAATCCTTATCTACATGATTGATGATAATAGCAGCGCCGAGCGAAAGAAACTAGTCATTCTGCGTCAGCGTCACATTGTATCAATTACAGGAAACTGAAACCTAAAATATTGCTTGAAACAATGAAGTTTTCTTAAACGTTAAGATGGCAAAAAAAAACTTGACGCTGCACTGACACGTCAACATCTCACTCCAAAAGTAACGCTACACCTTCACTTCAGAACGCTATTAGGCTCGAGCGAGCAGAAAGCCTTCTTGCTCTTGCTGTCACGTTGCCATTCAAATCGATCACTGGTTTTGTTTCATCGTTAGCGAACAGCTGTGGGTTCTAGTTAGAAATACTGCTCAACCACGCCATTAAGTTGGCGATCTTCTTACTTGGTCCGTCTTCTCCTTCCGTTGATTTTTATTTCATTTGAGTACAGTTAATTTCTAGTAGCTTCTGAAGGCCAATTCACACCGACGACGTAAGTACAGTACATAGCATCTACACAGCAGATACCCAAGGACTACACAGTAAAAAAGGCGCTTAGGCTTCTGATAGGCTGTCAAATCCTGGAGCTGCAGAATTGTAGAAATGGATAAGCAGCTGCCAAGGAAAATATTTCCTTGACTACCATCTCAACCGTAATAATTATTTTTGGCCCCAAGTAGGGAAGTCGCTGTTAGCATTGCTTAATGCGAAGAAATGCACTGGAAAGAACAAATGAATGTGGAAATTTTTGTTTGCTTCTTCTTTTCTCATTCTCGGCTTGTTTCCATGGCTGTTTGAATCAATTCAGTCCCACCTACGCTTATATGTAACTGAAAGAAATATTGTGAAACAGCAATACGTAAACATAGCACCTGATGTCGTCAGTGTGAGTGCGGCCCTTGGAAACTAATTTCCAGGGACAAAGTACAAGACTCACTATTTTGAAGGGCCAGCTTTATATTTTACTGAGAAAAATAATAGATAAGTGAAGGACAAGCTCAATTAAACAGGAGAATTGCATGCACCCATTTACAATACCGTGTGACTTCCAGAATTTTCCTTCTGAAATTAAACCACAATTGGTATTGCACATAAATGACGGCATAAGTCAGATTACAGCTTCGCGATGTGTTGTACAGTACTGGAAATCAAAACTGATACACAGAGCTACCCGTCAACTAAGGCCATGGGTTACTTTTACATTTCGAGGGTTTTTCTTTTCTTTCTTCCGGCTGTGAATAGTCGATAAGAAACACTAACACGGATCTATAGATGGGAGCAGCACGCCGAGGTTTTAATTTGCAGTACTTCAAGCAAGAAACATATGCCATAATCATGGGGAATCAAAGACCCATTGAAATTGTCCGTAACTATCTTTTCGTGTCGTTTCCTCTCTCACATGTTGCCTTTTGCTTCTTTCGCATGACGTGTTTCTCTTTCTGCCAGAAATCTTTGCATTAAAAATGTATTGGTTTCATTTGCGTCCTTTTGGTTTTCAGTAAGGAGGGTTCCAGTACGGTTTTCAGTTAATCATTCGCCGTGATTTTGGCATTAGTGAACGGCAAGTCAATTCAAATCAACTTCAGAATGACTTCTAAAACGTCACTTGACTTCATTGTAAATAAAAAATCAAATCAATTCGTTTCGAAAATATTTTTCGAAAAAGTCAATTCAGTACATTTTTTAAAATTCATCTCGGGTGTAGAAAAGAATTTCGAGCTTCGGTAATTCGACCGAAGAAGTCGGGAACACTACCAAACAATTGACTTAATCTCGATCAGTTCCAACTCAACTTGTTAAAGTCACTAAGTAGCTATGATGTTTTGCAAACATTTTGGCAAAGCATTTTTTTAAGCATACACATAGGGGAGTTTCTTGTTCATGCGGCCAGTGTTTTGGATCTTTTTAGAAGGTCCGATTTAACTATTAAATTCTTCATCGGATTGGAAAGTAGAATAATAACATATCTTTACCTATAATGATATTTCTTACTCAGTGTATTGAAATGAAGTTCGCTGAAAATGTACCGGGCGGTATTGGATCGGCAAGAGTTGACAAATGTTCGGAAAGATCGCGAGTACGGCCAAGACACGCAACCCAAAATCCTGCATGTGGGGTATCAGAATTACTTGTGGCACGCTTACAACGAGAATAGGACAGCTACGTTTATTTATTATTATTACTATTATTATTATTATTATTATTATTATTTTTATTATTATTATTTTTAGGTATTTGTCAGTGACGAGAGCCTTGCTCGTTGCCGGGAAGACTATGTTTAGGACCTGAAAAAACTGTCCTAGGATAATCGTCATTCACAGAGGAAATACGACAAGCGAACAATCCTTAAGCTTATTCACAAACGACTAACTTCGGTTCCTCTGATTCGGCTAACTTGCAAGTTTTAAATGGATTGTAATGACGATTGAACTCTTCAGTTTTCATTGCTTTGGTCATGAAAGAGGAAAACTATACGTTAGAGGGAAAGATGAGTTCAAGTGTCATTTAATTACTGCTGAACTTAATTTGTCCAGCCCTATGATAGACGTTCAGTTGCGTATAGCCTTTACCGTGTCGGAGATTTGGCTGACAAATTTGTTCTCTCGGTGTTGATAATTTTCAACGTATTTGCTTATTACTGGAAAGCCAGCAAACCTTTTGCAGCAAATGCGAAGAAAGCAACAATCACCTTAATCTTAAGTTCAAACTAGGAAACATTGAACGTTAAGGCAGCTGGTCAACCAGTGCCGGTCTCCAATTGCTGAGTTTCAACATCTGCTGTTGCAATATCGTTTTTGGCAGAACGCAGTGATCGGAATTTTCTAGACGAAATTCTGAGCAAAGCAGCACCGGGGAAATTTGCCCTTATTCCATTAAAGAATTCAGAAATTCCGGCGAATGGTGTTGAAAGAGCCCCAAGTCCTCGACTTTCTTTGTGTTTTATTTGAAAACTCGGACGTTTCTTGGGAAGACTCTATCGAAGACCAAGAGCCTAAGCAACAGCACACATTGCCAAACCTGGCTCTTGGTATTTTTTGAGCGCCTTGTGCCACAGAATAAAAAGACCTCGACCTTTTTCAGAGCACACAGAGAGCAAATTAGAGTGTGACACAGCATTAGATTTAAGCTCAGAAGTGTTATTCATGTAGTCGACAGGCCGAGGTAATTGTACGAACAGAGAAAAGTACACTGAGAATATGCCTGTGAGTGATACGCTTTAATATGTTATTATGTAGAGTAAAAATTAAAGACAGTCAAACGCCGTCTATCATAATTAGTATTAAGAATAACTGTAACTAAGAAGTAAAACTAATTGAAACTGTTCAGTAGCTGGCATGTGTTACGAGTCTTGAGTCTCTAAGAGATGGCGCCATTCCTATCGAACGTTTGGATAACGTGGGGGGCTTTTCTCTGAGCATTTCCGGTTTTCTGTTATATGGAGCAATATGAAACGAAAGACGGAGGTAACAGAAACATTGAGCTTTGCAATAGACAGTAAATGGAATTATTATCTGACATGAACGGGATAGAAGGAACACCTGAACCAAGAGCATCGGAAAAGCCATTAACTTCGTTGTGGACCACGCGGTTTCTCGAACTTGCCACTAAAGACAATACGACCCTCTATTCCGTAACGATCCAACGCAGGGTTATCACCCTACATTAGCTTACGGTTGCTTACATCCAATGCGATGGATAAGAAGGAAATGACACTTTCTATAACCGAAATTTCCCCATATGTGAAAGGGGTTATGTTCTGATCACCTCCAGCTTTGTAATATGACAATGCTAGAGGTACCGGATGCCGAACCCGTTTAATTACAGTTTGACTTGTTGTCCTCAAGACTTGGGTCATAATTTATGATGTTGCCATTTCTACAGATTTCGTTCACCTTTTGTCCCCGTTATTTATTTAGCGTGAGCGCGGCTCATTGCTTTCAAGATTACAAGTGTGGGTAGATTTTGTGGGTGTCGTATTTACAAACAAGCATGACTTCATATTATATTGGTTTTTCGTTCACGTTCTTCTCGATGAAGAAATAGTGGAACTTGTTTACTGACTCATTATGTGGCATGTTGATTACTGTGAAGAATAAGAGTCGCTTGGGAAAGTTAGTATTTCGCCCACAGTCCAAAGTTCATAGCACGAATATAAATTCTACAAATGTAATGTAAACACTAGAATGTAATGTAAATAAAACATGTAAACACGAAAGTAAATTCGACTTCTTTTTTTAACACTTAAATGGTCGATATCCAACCGCTTTGTTGTTTCTTTGTGGTTTATCGATTGCTTCACACTTCTAAATGCAAGAAACAGTTCAAACCGCTGAAGTTGGTTCCCTTCTGCATTCCGTTTCGCGATCATTACACGTAAGGCCAGTTAGAGGTCCCACTGTAAGAAGAAGTTACCATGATACCACCAGGAAATCACGGGAATTGTCACATGTCCAGGTAACTAACACCCAGTCATCCGATTTTGAGTTCCGTGACAGACACACGCCATGTAATGAAATCGACTGGGAACTGAAGCTCTTACACAGTACACCTACGTATATCAACAGTTTGATTGTATGAGATGTTTTCGCAGCTTCCTGATCGGTTCTGCAAAAAAAATCAAGTTCTTTCTAGTGAGGTGCCCAATTTTATTAGTATGGAGGAAATTCATTTTAGCTGATGTGCAAAAATATTACGCCTATCATTCCTCCCAGTAATGTAATTGGGATAATTAAGGGAGAATCACGCTTGTAATAGGCTGCCACGGTTACCTCAGTAATGACTAGAGATTCTCATTTTCTGGTAATGGAACTCTATAGAACAGACTAATCGGGTGGAAAGAAAGAAAGCAGCTAGAAAACAGACGCCCACTTGGAGATAGGATGTAAGATTTTGCCTTCGTTAACAATCGCTTCGTTCGTAGAATAATGAATGCCTAACGCGATTCTTTTTATAGAAGTCCTTCTTTAGTACGCTCTTCTAACATAGGCCACACAATTAAAAGTTTGTCCTTCTTCTGTGCCATGGAGTATTTTTTTATTATCGATTCACCACCTTTTACTCTTGGGCTGTTGTTCCTAGCCTCCCTTTGGTGACAGAAAAAACATAGCCACAAAGCCCGCGAGAAAAATCCTGTGAACACACAAAGGGGAATTCATGGAATTCTTTGCGTTTGGTGAAGAAATTCAACTGGCACTCCAAGAAACCTTTGTACTCCCACATTTCTTTGCTTTTTGGTTTCATATGTCGCTATCGTAGAAGCAATCCGTTCTTGAATGAATTCCTGTAATAACCTTGAACCGAAGTTACGAAAGCGTATGTAGGGATTCGGTTATTACATTAAACCACCGAGATTGAAAGGTAAATAAACCAGGAAGGCCTCTGTGACATTTATATAAAAGTGATAGGGGAGCATTTTTGCTTGGTGTACGACGTATGAAGATCCACGCACTGCAATGTTCAAAGCATCGTTTCATTAGGAAACGGAAGGGAGATTGGCTATAGAATTATGACCATAGCCATAAGCTAGAGATTTTCGTATTTTTTTGCTTCGCTGCAGGAAATGATGTACCGAAATGCTATCTTCTCAGGAAATCATGAAACGTAGGTTTCAGACTAAGGCTTACATAGAACCAAGTTTGCAACTCCATTGGCAAGCTTCCCTCTTCTTTGTGGATATGTATAATTAGTAATAACAGTGCACAGACTTGGAACTGGACTTTAAGATTCACAGAGAAAAATTTTACAGCATTAAATAGGGTGAAGATGTGCACAGAATTTAATTTTTCTTCGAATAAAATACAACCCTAGATATACAAGTTCTCGACACTTAGTACGTTTATTAGCATTCTGAGTAAGTCACAAATTCTGTAAAAAAATTCGAGAGAACTCTGGGAGGTAAACTTGTTTCCCTATTCTATTAGGGAAGGCGTGCTTTCTTCCCACAAAAGAAGCTCGAACATTGCACGTGCCTTGCCAGCTTGGGACATTTGGCTTCAATTTTCATGCAAATCAACGCTCTTTAGTGGTGACGAGAGATAGCAATGTGCTGAATCGTGGTAATGAGTGTTAAGTGTTGCACACCAAATACTGAAAGAATTAAAGGGCAAAAAGGGGGGAAATGATGCGTTATGTGATTAGAAGCCATGGCAATAAAGCTTACCTGCTTGTTGGAGATACAAAAGCCACACGGATTCCCCGAAGAACGGCCATTACCGGGTTTTTTGAAAGTTCGACTGAACATAACTAGATTTCGCGCAATCATGGCATTCATGACCACGATGAGTATTAACGGGATGATGAGCGTTGCGAAAGTGTCAATAAGATTGACAATTTTCATCAGCCGGTAGTAGTCGGGCAAAAGCTCGCACATGGGTTTACTGTCTTCGTAATGAACAATCCCCGCTGTAAACCAAGAATATGTGTGCCCCATTAGGGCTGTTAGTGTCAGGGCCACAATGATGGTCTTGGCTCGTCGGACAGTACACATGAACGGCCTCTGGAGGGGATATTGAACGGCAATTAGTCTCTCTAATGTGAAAGCCACGGTGAGCCAAACGCTGAGGCAAGCACAAACTGAACTGACGTACACCAAAAATTGACACCAACCGGGCCGATTAAAGAGATCGACGCCCAGGTCGTTGAGCCAAACGACGAATAACGTCAAAAGGAATCCTGTGTCAGCTACTGCCAGAGCTGCTAAATAATAGCTGGAACTACGGAGTCGAAGGTGCGTTTTGGTGAACACCAGAAAGCTTAAAGTGTTTCCCACGACGCCAACGAAAATGATGAGAGCCAGGTAGTAAAAGTTGAAAAAATCCAGGCATCGCAAGGGCCACGAGAGTACAGATGATGAATTGCTGGCTGCCGTCATATTAATGTTTTCCCATAACAGCGAACTATTAAACTTGGCATCCGTGTCATTGTTGCGTGATTGGATGTCGGTAATATTAAAGAGAGTACCGTTGACAGAAGGGTTTTTCATAGTGGCGTTCTCCATTCTAGGCGACTATTATTCGTGACACGATTCGTACGAGATGTAAGGTCGACTCCTTGAGTTTGTCGGAGGCCAACATACCGTAACGACATTTGTTTGCTAGGTCGAACGCTTGCGGGTTATTTCCCGAAAATGTTGATCGAGTCTGTCAAAGATTGAGCAAAGAACTGGTTTTTGTTATCCTTCTTTTGTAACTGCCCCACTGTCCAGACGTATTCCACTCCAACACTTTAATCCTGGAGATGTCAATGTTCAGGATATTGTAGAGTACTTTCCACTCTGTATGGGACTCATCAATGGGAATATAGTTGGGCAAGTACAAAACTTGGCCATATAAAAGTTGAATGTAAAGCTGTGGTAAATTTACACGTGCTGATGCTATTACTGCCAAAGTTCGGCAGACGAGGGAAGAGAGGGTACACTACAGAGTGACTTTACTAGCCCAACTTTCGAAACGAACATCGTTTTCTTGGTCAATGAACCATGGGGGACACTTTTCATAGTACTTAATGGAATTATCTGCGAACTTACCTATTAGCATTGTTAGCCCGTTTTTGTAGAATTTTGTAATCAGCAGTCTGGATAAATTGTCTTTTTCAAGGAATTAAGACTTCCCTGCAATTTTTTAAAAATTTTACGGAAGCTATACACGAAAGTTAATACAACTCAGTTGAAACCACTGACGCTCGAGTAGTAGCAATGGATAACGGGAGAAAACAATAAGCGAGGGATATTTCCTAGCCAACGCTGGCATGACACTCACCAAGGTATCTGACCAAGTGGGAACCGAACGAGCTGAAGAAGTTAGTGGAAGCGGGAAAGACCAGCAGTTGGTTTTCCCACGCTTGCGCCGACTGGCGGCGATATTACCTTGTTCCTGTCGACACATTATTTATGCATACCTGACGTGTATCATGTCTTATTACCCGACTTGGTGGCCTAGGGCACTCTGAGTTCATTTTTTTTATTGCACTACGAGATTTTTGGAAGGATTGAGCTCAACATCAGTACGATAGCAAAATGCTTCGAGACATTTTCTCCCAGGTGTACATCTTTTTGACGTCGAGGTCATGAGCTCCCTATCGATCATTTTTTAAGAATTCAAAGTGCAAAATAAGTGAGGATACGAGATCTTTCTCGCATTCATGGCTTTGCATGCATCATACGGAAAAGCCGCTTACATTCCTCACCTTTTGGTCCCATAAGCTCTACAAGCACGACCGCAAGTAGCATAGCAACCTCTATCTGTGCAGGCACGTGGGATATATGGACTGACAGGTGTTCAAATGTGTCCTCTTGGTGAAAGCTTTATGTTATTATACCAAATGTTCGTTTCAGAGGCGAAAACCCTTCTTTTCTTATTTTAGGCAAAAGTTTTGAGGAAGTATTGACTTCTTCGTAAACCAGTTGTTGCTGATAGCATTTCACATTGAGATGCGATGAAGACACTTATTCAAAAGAGCGTTGAGTACTAACGAAGTTACTCTAACAGTGACAGCTGTCGCTAAATTTATTACTCCTGAACTTCTGCTATCTCCACCTTACTTCCATTTGGAATTTCGAAAATTAAAGGCAGCTTATAGCGAGCACTAGCAAGTCGTATAACTTGCTAAGAATGTTTCGCAATCTTCTAACGAGGCTAACAGATAGAAGCTTTACGCCTTTATCCGTGAACTTGTAAATGTTCCCGAAAGACTTGAGCAGCGTAACACGAACATGTGTTGCATGCAGCGTGGAGCTAAAGTTAATATAGCCCACTGGGCTTCACTTACATTCGCACATTAATTTCCCCCGTAAAACCAAGTTTCAAACCAAAACGAACGCAAATTTAGCACGCTATGAACACTTAACATTGCCTATTCTGGTAGAACACCAGAGCTGCCACTAAACTCACGCAAACTTGAAGTGGTGCGTGGTATTTGAAGTACCTTACACTAAATCCCCCATGTACTTGGTACGTGGTTCTATGAAAACAGCGCGTAAATGGTATGCAAGTAAAACGAACCGTGGTTTGCGCTTAAATGCTTGCACTTAATGGAGTAAAAAATGTTTTTCGCTAAAATTCTAATTTAAAACTACATGTTAACCCAATTTGTGTGCTACTGTTTGTAATTTACGCTTAAATAAAATATTAGAACAATTACTGTGGCCTATACATACACTGTAAAAAAATATTTTGTGCATTTACAATGATTCGTTGTGCAGCAAAAAATTACAAGGACTTCACGGTAAAAATATTTACAAAACTGATTTTTTAACCACGAATTTGCTGTAGAAAAACATTTTAAAAATATTTTTACAGTAAAGTCCTTATATTTTTTTGCTGCAATTGTAAATTTAAATATTTTTTTTTACAGTGTATGACAAATGAAATGGCCACTACAAGGGACTTTGAATCCAGTATATTTGTGTAGTATCGAATTGCAGTGGTATTCCTTGCGTACTTTGTGTATGAAAACAACTGTTCTCAACCTCGTAATAGTCAATCTATCTAAAATTGAACTAGGTAAATTGGGAGATTACTGTGTGTGGTATATGCTGCAGTACTTCATCTGAAGAAGAGAACAGATAGTGGGCGTTACAGCCTGCTTAGTATGAACAACATGACGCGATTGATTACAAAATAAGGCTTTTCGAAAGCCACAGAGATCAGATTTTTGCAAGAAGGAACTTTTGGCCTCGGTACCAGAAGTAAGACACCTCAGTCCACCTGTTTCTTTTATGGATCAGTGTGGGTGTTTAAAAGCGTTTACGGTTTATCGTACAAATAGCTTTTCTCTTTTTCAACAGTTAGACAGAGATTCATTGGGTTTAGCTTAACCAACAGTGCCTAGTGTATCAAGACGGGCCAAGAAGAGGTTCGGATTACTTATTGATGTTTATCATTTCCCCAGAGCTTAAAGATAACAAGATCCATTCCTTAAAATAACTATATGCATAAAACTCCACACTGTGCAGCCTTCCTTCAATTTATTTGCTTCAATAATTGTGTCTCTCTCCATGTCAGTAGAATTTTGTATAAGTTTTTCAAGCACGCCTGTTGACTGCATCGCTTTTCTTATTGCGTCTTCCCAACGTCCTTTCGACATTGAAGTGTGGGAGTCCTTTGCCTCGTGAGCCTAGCTTGACGTTGCTATACCAGATGAATATGCGTCTTTTCCGCAACGCATGTGTAAACGGTCAAAAAATCCTGGGCAAAATGTGACGTCTGTTGGTGCAGTGCATAAGTTGGTTAGCAACTTGTCAGTTTGAAAAGTTCTTTAGAACTTTTCAAGAGCTAAATCCTTTTGGGAGCGTTTGTCTTAGTGCTCGTATATACCACCTTTTCGTAAGATCTCACCGACTTTGCCCAAATCCTTAGCACGCAATTTTGGACTCATTACTAGGTTTCGTTTCTGTTCTTCACGCGTGAAACCTTTGACAAGCTTTCAGTCATCTTAGATAAAGAGGCTGGAAAGTCTCGTGTATGCTTACACCAGCGGAAATAGATTGGGGGACCCATATGAAAGCTTGTACAAATACCCCTATCCCGCCCATGGAGAGGTTCTTGACGAAAGGGAACTTTCATAAACAAGAACGGAGCTGTCATTCGCCCGAAAATCAGATGATGTCGACCAGAGCCGTACCCACGGATCTTGGTTCGGGGTGGGTGTGACAGACTATTACATGGGACTTTATGGCGATTATAAAAATTCCTCCTATAATTACCTCTCTAAAAAGAAACTTTGTGTGGGGGTAAGACGACCTGCACCCCCTGGTTACAGGGGTATTGGGTACGTGGAGGATTTCAACTTCTGACTCACGTGCTATTCCTTTTGTGATGTATTTCTTTGTAGAGTTTATAACACGGAGGAATTCAAACCGCTTAATGTGCCTGTCTAGCTAGATTCTCTCACCCAGAAAATTATATTGCAATCTGAGTTGACCTTTACGGTAGAATAAGATTGGGCTCAATGTAACTCAGTTTGACTGACCGTAAGGGTCAACTCCATATGTGAAGGTCAGTTAAACGGGGGGACTTCCTCCATGGGTACATCCTGTCAGCATTGCGGACATCATCAGCCAGGTATTACTGGCGCCAGGGTACTGATTCATTGGACGACAAGTTTGGCACGTACCGGTGTGGGCGATCGTTCTGTGACTATCCGGTACATTACAATTATTGTATATTTTGTGTTCTGTTTCTACTATTGTCACATTATAACACAGTAGAAACCCTTTTACCTAATCTCTGGGAGATTGAAATCTATACAGGATGAAGAAAATTCGGGTAAGCAGGGCAATGTCGAATGGCTGAAATCTCGATCTGCGTATTATTACATAGACAAGTTGTTGCAACACGTACCAGTAATGTACTCCATTTATTGGAACACGAGGTGTACAATCACTCTCGGAATGAAGTTATTAATGGCTGGTTCTTTATTTGCGTTACCAGCGCTTGATTGGGATTCGTGGTTCATCCTTTGGACAAAAGTTCAAGAGATTAAACCTTCAGTTCACCTTGAATCTTCCATTTTGAATTTTCCATTCAGGCCTGCACAACTATGTTGTCAAGGCGGATGGAAAAATACCGCAAAAGATTGCTGTGCGAAAGAATGCGGAAAACAATACAAGCAAACCACCGCAAACACGAGTGTAACACAAAACCTTATTTATGTTCGGCTTCGAAGAATAAAACAACTTATCGACAAAAGGAGCACGTGCTCCCAGGCAATTTTAAGAAATTCTCGTACTTCAGTCAAAACAAGAAAATTTTACAGAAAAGGTTAAGGGCTGTGAAGTCTTTCGATCCCGACTGAAAGAACAAAAATATCAATCCTCCTTTGAAAGAAAGGAGACACGTGAAAACCTCAAATGCTGCTTATCCCACCACTCACTGCCTGGCAGACGCTGTAATCTTTTGCAAAACTTGCGAAGAGGTTTCAAATGCCGAGGAACAAAGGGAAGAGAAAAGAAAATCTTTTTTAAAAGTTACTGTGAGCTCTTAGTTGCTTGAAGTTCTAAAGTTGCTGTAGATTGTTAATTATTTATAGACAGCGAAAGTTCAGAGTAGTTCGACATATAAGAAACAAACAAGAAAGTGTTTCCCAAATCTCACGTGACTTGCTACTTCATCGAAACGATTGCATGCACTGTTCCTCACCTTGATTGACGATTGGCTCAATGTCGTCATTTTTGCGAGTTGAGTGCCCCCATGGTTGGGCCCCAGTGGCTTATTTTTCCACCATTCCAATGGGACAGATGTATGGTCATTACTTTCCTGCTGATTTAGAACGACCAATTGGCCTAATGGTCAATGTTCATTTCTTTCTCCCAGTTTAAGGTTACGTTGCACCCAATCGTGGTATAGGGAAATTAGATGCTCAAGGTCGTCAGCAATTTCGCCAAAACTACTCAATATTTTAATAAACAATCTCGACAGTAAAGTTTTGATCGTAATACCTAGCGTACGTCGGCAAGATTTTCTTTCGAAATCTCTTTATGAATTTTTAAAAACCGAGTAAAATTGCAGGGGTTTTTTTTGCAGAAATTGCGATTTCGCAGGTTCGATCGCAATGTTGGTTAGAGCCGCTTCGAAGTATTTATTTACCGAAAACGGAATTCAAACCCGATATTTAGTTTCGAGCTGTAACACAGGAAGTTTCAGAAGACTGTTTAGGTGATAAATCCGAAACTAGGCTACGAATTTGAATTTTTGTTTTTGCTAATTGATTAGGTAAGCGCTACTTCCGTGTAGCTTTAGGTCGTGTATGTAAAAATGCTTTTTTCCAAAAAAGTAGAGAGTTGATTTGCTTTTTACAAATTGGCTAAAACTGTTCTAAAGAAAAATGCGACGATGTGCATTAGGTATTACAATACAACTTTACTGATGACATTGTTTAATGAAATAATGAGTAGTTTTGGCAAAATCGCTGACGCCATTAAGCAAGTGATGCCACGGTTCCTTAAGCACTCCCCTTGTCGGCGTGAATGTCGGCAGCTGTTAGTAGCGGTAGTGAGGGGATGTACGTCATCAAAGCAGAAGACGGCGACATCCAATTGACAAGATGCGACAGTAATCGATTGCATATTTCCGCCATCTTGAATAAAATACTACTGCCATGTTTGGAACTAGATGGCGTGTTCCCCCGCCATTTTTGTCCAACCAGTGTATAACGACTCCACGAATGGCAGGAAATACGTTACTAAACATAGCTGTACCCAGGACTTCGGGAGGAAGTGGGTAGGGAGTATTTTTATGTAGAACTTGAAGGCGATTATTGCATTTTCTCCCATAATCGCCGTTATAAATATAAAATTGCACGGCCTTGTAATTAAGTGCCAAACAAATGCCGGATAGCTTTCGGAAGATGAAAGAATTATGCAATCGGTCAACGAGAAATGTAAGTGTCAAAATGAAAAAAAGAATGTCAGTGCTATGCACTGTGACAAGCCGACGTTCTGTTGACCACCATCTGTTCAACACTTCGACAAGATCTTGGAATACTATATTGGATTGCCTCTGCACTAATTGTGCACAGTCCAGATTACGAATGTGGTACAAATGGCTCAAAAAGAAGGAATACGGAACATGGAGGGATTCTTTTCGGGAAGATGGCAGCATTGAACAGACAGTCGGTTAGAATTCACTGCAAATCGCAGTTCCGCGTTACGGTCGCTGATTAGTAGCTCGTTGTCCGGAGTACGAAAAACAAAACATTTGAAACACTGTGAATAAAAACGTCTAATAAAAATAGTAAAATAATAACGTCTAACTCGCTATAATTTATAACTTGTGCTCCAGTTTTGCATGTATTTTGTGACATACTTAGCATCACAAATCATTTACCGGTACTTCAGGTTTTCATTCTTTCGTTTTTAGTAAGCTTATATACTTATGGAAAGTTGCAGATTTCACGTGATCTCTTCTAATACAATTCAGCAATACAATGGAGTTATCGTTAATGAAGCTGAACGACCACAAAGCTGGAATGCAAGGCCTGGATACTGAAAAAATCAACCAGATCATCCAAGAAGCTTCACAAGGCTCCAAGTTTTATCAACACAAACTCAAGTCTCAAGAACGCGTGAACGCCAAAGTAGCCGAACTACAATCCCGACTTGCTAACTTTACGGAAGAAAAATTGACCCTTTCAAGGAAGAAAGTAAAGATTTTAAAATGCCGTCGATCCGGTTGTTTATTATGTATGTTTTAGATGGATAGACTGGCATCACAGCTTGAACTGGAGAGAGATTTAAGTCAAACCATTGTTCACGTAGATATGGATGCCTTTTATGCTGCTGTTGAAATGCGAGATAACCCTGAACTCCTGTACGTTGATTTCCTTTTAAGTTAGTCAAAGAAGGCTGATTTAAAATTATGATAGAAACAAACCCATGGCTGTAGGAAGTTTGGGCATGCTTAGCACCTCTAACTACTTAGCTAGACGGTTTGGAGTCCGTGCTGCTATGCCAGGTTTTATTGGAAGAAAGCTGTGCCCTGAACTTGTTATCGTGCCTCCCAATTTCGAGAAGTATACAGCTGTCAGTAAAGAAATTCAGGCCATATTCTCCGAATATGACCCCAACTTTTCCGCCATGTCTTTGGATGAAGCGTACTTAAATATAACTTCTTGTCTACAAACGGCGCAGCTATCATCGCCAGACATTTCGGCATGGGAAATTGTGCAGGAAATGCGCCATAAAATCTCTGAAAAAACCCACCTTACAGCGAGTGCTGGCATCGCTGCCAATACCATGCTAGCCAAAGTGTGCTCGGATAAAAACAAGCCTAATGGCCAGTACATTTTGCCCAACGACCTCACGTCTATTCGGGATTTCGTAGCTGAGCTGCCGATTCGTAAAGTTAGTGGGATTGGCAATGTCACGGAGCAGTTATTGGGCTCCTTGGGAATTAAAACCTGTCAAGACCTGTGGCTTAAACGTGATGTCTTGGGTCTTTTATTCTCGGAGATTAGCTACGAACATTTCTTACGTGTAGCTTTAGGATTAGGAGCAACGGAATTGGATGCCTGGACCGAGAGAGACAGAAAATCTATAAGTAACGAAACAACGTTTCCTGCCCAAAGCGATCCAGCACAATTATTACGAACTTGTAGCGAACTTAGTGAAGAGTTGTTTAAAGATCTTAAAAGGAAAGGCCTTTTAGGGAAGTCCGTGACTCTTAAGCTGAAGACAGACTCCTTTGATGTCAAGACGCGTGTTCACAACCTCGTGGACTACACGAATGATCCGAAATTGATTGAGAACGCAGCTCATCAAATTCTCCAAGCCGAAATCCATTCCCACAAGCCCTCTACTCTGACTCTACGACTGCTGGGCGTTCGAATGTCTAATTTATGCCCAGAGCAGACTGTAGTGGGTGGTTCTAGCAAGCGGCAAAAAACGCTGAAAGAAATGCTCACTCAGGCCAAGCGCACCAGACTCTCTCCGGAAACGTTGCCTTTATTTCACGGAAACGAAGACTTGAGCTCCGAAGTGGATTTCGCCCCACAGGAATATTGCTGCCCCGTTTGTCAAAGTACCGCAGCAGACAACTTGGAATTATTTAACAACCACCTGGACCAATGCTTAGGCATAGTTGCGAGCGAAAACAGCGATATCGCTGTGGCGAAAACAGAAACAACCTCTAATGGATCACTGGCTGATGAAGTGGATGCGAACAGTCATTCCGTTTTGTCAGCTCCTGGTATTTCGGAATTGGTGTGTTGCCCTGTGTGCGGAAACTGGCAAACGTGCCTGGGCGAAGATGATTTGAACAAACATCTCGACGAGTGCTTGAATAAGCCTCTTATCAAGGAATGGGAAGAAGCAGTACTGAAAGAGCCACAGCTTAGCATGCCTTCAACGAAAATCACCGCAAAGAACATGAAAATTCCAAGCACACACTCGACCGCAAAAAGCACGACGAACTTGAGCTTGCAGAAGCAAAAGAAAAATAAGGGTACCATTTCTTCTTCGTCAGCCAAGCAAGTCAAACTGGACGGATACATGTCCAAAAAAGTTTAGTTCCTATTGTATATACATAATTACCCTCCCAAAGGTGATGGTGTAAATACTTAATTAGCGAGGTAAAACAAAGTACCATTTATTTCTACATTGTAAGTATGTAACTACGAAACCAGTTGTGTAATTTTACAACTTTAAATTGTAAATATGAAGGGGCGAATACACTGACGTACTTAAATCAGCTGTAAAACATTTAAGACACGGAGACTTTTTTCACATTTGTGGTTGGTCTGTGCCTGTGGTGGATGATGTGGTTTTGTGATTAGCAAAACGAAATGAAGCAGCTTTTGCTTTACTTGGCCTTTGAGTAAGTTTTGTCATCTTCGGCGTTTGCAGAAGCGCCGCTTTGGGCTAATGTGATAGTAGTAACCACGAAAACGATTTACATTACAGAATACTTTTCTTCTTTTGATCGATGGCACCGATTCGAGATCATTTTCGTTTTTATTTGTAAGACGGTGGTGTATTACATGGTATTGCTTGTAAAAAAATCGCTGTTGGTCTGTTGTAAAGCAAAGTAAGCTATACCTTGTTACATTTCTTCTAAGGTAAGTTTTCGAAATCCGTTTCTGTTCTCTTTCTTGTATTGAGGGTTGGTTTCTCAAAGTAAACGTTTTATTGTATTGATTTTCGTCTACTGACGCAAAGGAAATGTCTTGATATGACAAGCCGAAGTCTACGAACTTTTTGTAGCGTGTCTATCCCTACGCCCTTATTTTATTGAATGATAACAAAAGCACCATTGACATGGCAGGGGCGGTAGGGAGAATTTTACAATATTAACGACTCGCAGGTACGAACGAGGGCAGCTTTTGTTCTTTATTATGTCGACTTGATTGCTAACATATTGATAAGGGGTGGGAACCCGCAAACGTGCCTAGAATATCCCTTGGCTGCATATTCCAACAAAAATAATTGGTACGTAAAGTTTATGAGGAAGCCCACATTCGTGAACTGTGTTGTTTGCCCTCGCTTGGAACCCATTCATTAATAGCAAATAGCTTACATTCGTGGCATATGTGTACACCACAGTCCCTCCACTGGAAGTAGCCACCGTAGTTCAGACCTTCGCGTAAACTTGGGGGGGAGGGGGGGGGGGGGAATCGAGACACATGGAGCCCAGTCGTTTGTTATGATTCACTTTATCCTTCTCAAGGTGTGCTGTTCGTTTTAACTAATTACTCGACAAGTTTACATTGCCTGACGTATGAAAGCTTGAACAGTTTACTTTTGCATCTGTCGGAAAATTTCCCCCCTTGGTTTAACACTTTCTCGGAGTTCGCGTTGAACCCTTTTTTTTTACAAAGCGGAAGTCTTCAGGATGTCAGGGGGCTGTTTGACTTGAATCTAGAAGGTCAGCATACCTTCAAATCGATTTGCTCTCTCTTTTTTTAATATACGGGGTTTTACAAATTGACGGGGTGTCCACGCTTCCATTGCATTTGCTCAGCATTTAGAAGTTTCAGTGCGGTTTGATTTGTCAGCCGTTTTCATCTAGTCTTGCCACATTACAATTCTTCATGGCAGACGAGCTTCTGTTCTGCGTTATAATGTACAACGCATTCGTTGGAATTCTGCTATGCGTAGTTGAAAGAACGGGTGTAGAATAAATGAAAAGCTACAGGCGCGTATTTGTCGGTAACGCTAGGTATCACTGCCACGGTTTCCCTAAAACTCGGCTTGAGGTCGCCTTTGCGTCCCTCCAGAAGGGGCGCCAGTGCCAGTCTCGTGCTCGCCGTCGTGTCGTCTACGTGCTTGGGCCGTGCCAGTGCTTGTCCTGTTGTGGTCGTTTTGTTTGTCGTCGTGATTTAGTCCTTGAAGGTAAAAATCCGTAGCTCATTTACTTGTCGTAAACTCTGTTAACCATTCGGTAAGGAAACGGAACTCCCCCGCCCCAATCTATGTGACTGAAAGCGAGCATATCAGTCTCGTGCAAGTTACCTCTCCCGCTGTTTCACTGTGAATTTACGAGCAAGTGAATCTGAGAGCACTATCTGTAGCCAGACACGAATGTTCAGTTGTTTCTACGCAAGAGGTTTCTACGCAAGAATCGACTCGTGAAATGCCCGGAAACGGTAGCAAATCCACCTGAAAAATGGGTCAAGACATGTAAATTTCTTGTTAGCATCCATAACAGATTTTTGTTCGAAATAGGCGTTTTAGGTAGCTGTGGAGTGTATAGCCGGTCCTTGCTTACTTTATCCAAGTTACAGTAGTTGTCGCCCCCCCCGAAAAAAGCTTGGGCGCTCGAATGGCAGGAAATGAAAATAGGAATGACGTGGGGAGTCTAATCATACGGCGTACACACACACACACACACACACGGGCATGCACATGGAGTGAGCTTCTCCTAGTTCTTCCGCTCCGTTCTTCCCTTTTTTCCGCGTTGTAGACTCCGGTGCCTAATAAGCCGTATTTTCCATGAGAGGATGCTTGAAATTAAGATGTTAGTGTACGCGAGCCGCTCCACGGCAACAAGTGCTTGAATAATGAGCAAGCTAAACAAAGGATTAAAACTCCGTTCAAAGAATGCCCAAGAAATTTAAGCACGCAGAACGGAAAGAAGGGGTGACGGGAAAGCAGGAGAGGCAGGTATCCTATTGTAATGGATAGCATTACCTCCATGCGTATGTGTGTGTGAGAGAGAAACATAGCGAGGGAGAAAGAATAAGAGTTGAGTATGTTTGCATAGCAGTGTTGCATTTCGAGTGGGAGAACGTACCGAGTTTCGGGTTTCACGACAGTTATTTCGCGCTAGCTTTTAAATATGCTTACCATCGATCTTGGAGGGAGGATAAGCAAGGACAAGTGTTTATTTGACGATACTATTGCAGGCCAAAGAAAGGAAAGAAAAACTTGTTGACGGCCCAAGTCATTATCCAGCAATCAGCGAGTTTTATGTAGGGTGGCCACGGACACGAACCATGTTTTAGGCATTTAACTTGGACCTGGGTACGCGGTATGCGTCGTAGGGCAAATAGAAAAGGACATTTCTCGCAATCACGCTTCTTAATGGATGGCTCTCGTGGGCAACGTAGGTTGCAGGTTTAAAAGTTCCCTTGGCTCCCGGTTAAAGCAGAGTTTATGGTCGACTGCTCGCTTGGAACACAGCGGAGCTTTCCTATACCGAGACTCGACTAACACACAAGGCACACATTCACGCCCGCTTCAGCTAAATGAAACTTGAAATTGTCTACTATAAACCTCGTATTCTTTCCCAGTAACTTAATTTGCATTTATTTCCTGCTTCTGTGATATTCAAAGCGTGTTCGATTGGGCTCATATATAGCTGGGAAGCTCTTTTTCTTTCCCGTGTTAATCCCTTGTTCCCTGACGGGATTCTTTTAAAGTCAATGGTGTCTGCTAATAACAAAGACAGAACGCTGGATAACCCCCCAAAAAAACATAATCCCATTAAAAAAACATAAAATAGCCATTGTAATTTATAAATAATATTAAAAGCATATATGCCTGTTGTATGTAAGCTCAAAAGCTTCCGAACAATGTGTAGACGTGCTCTTACTCACTTTTACTGGTTACTTTTAAGATTAATTATTATAGTTTTAGTCTTCCTATTGCGCCATGTATTGTACTTTCCTTAGAACGTGCAATGAAAGCGGATTCGCTGGAGGTTCTTTTCTATAAAAGCGTGTCCTATTAAGTCGGTTTGGCCAGGTGCGAATTAGATAACTACTGAATACGGGTCGTCACAAAAAAACCCAGAAAACTTTGGAAGGCGTCTCATAGTTTCGAGACGAGATTTGCAGATCTCACGAGGTTAGGAATTTTCCAACACCGGCCCAAGTTTTTAATGGCTCTAGTCCAAGGTAAGCCTCCCGAAGAGATCTTAAGTTTACAGAAATATTGAATTTTGAACATTTTCCCCAACAAGAGTGAAAAAAAGAAAAAAGGCGATCTATACAGATCTGTGGAATCGAAGAAGCTTGTACGTTCCTGTTAGCTCAGACACACCGGATACTGCGTCTAATTTAGTGATAATGGGGGTAGTGTGTAATACGTGGCAAGGGTTTGATGTAAACAAGACGAGTTGTTTGGGTGGGTAAATTAACTTCTCCATGTAGGGGTCGCATCCGCTTTCTATGCGCTTCAGCTAGCGTCGACATGTCTGCTGCTTCTCGGATGACGCCAGATCTCAACAGCAATGTTCGAACGTAACATCAGAGCAATTGTAGACACGTTTTGGGGAAAAACCGGGAGCCATTTCGATCCACGTGCTCTGATAAGCTGCGGAGTGTCTAGTTGTCGGGGAGTGAAATACTCTTAATATACAAAAGCGTCAGAAAGACCCGCTGGCGTCCATATGGTTTCCATATGGGTTCTGGTTCCCTCCCTCCCCCACCCCTTTTCCAAAATTGTATGCTTGTTTGTGTTGCAGTAATAGAAGCACTTGGAAGTTAAGTTTGCAGCTCCTGTCCTATAATTGTCTGACGAGTCCAAGTCAGCTTTTTCTGCCCCAAACGAAAGAATGCTACCAGATTAAAAGAGCCGCCATTTGTCAGCGTTCAAATAAGGGATCTCGTCGCTTTGGGAGGGAAAAGCGACCCGGAATGCTCATTTACGTTTTGCAGCATTGTATACTGTAATGGGGCGTAAATGGATGCGAGTTTTTCTTTATGGGGATATGCAGTTAAACTTGCGTTAGAGTGAACGTTCAAACACGTGTTATATACCCAGGCCACTTGACACCCCCCAGCTCCGCCCTCTTCTCTGGAAACAGGTGTTTTCCTTTCAGTCTCATTCTTTTCCTTACTTTGTATTACATTCTATCGCTTTCATTCGCGGGAGGTGGAGCACCTTGCGTAATACTTCAGTTCTGTGACTGTGGTGCATCGTTTTGTGGATTCGAGAAGAGTTTCATGACCACGTGCATGGAGTGAACGCATACATTTGAGCGTGGCAACCATTTTCTTGACCTCCGTTGTTCTTGTACTAGGCAATGAGCCTAATAAGATAAGGTCACGTCTCACGTGTGTTTCATTAATGAGCGACATAGATACCCAGGGACGAGTAAGTAATTCCTTCTCCCAACTTTCTTTACAATCCCGTCTTGCGGTAGGGAGGTTGAAGGCAGGAGGCGGTGAACCTTGAACCGGCTTCTGCTGGTTTGTTAGATACTGCACACGTTAATTTGGAAAATGGAGCTGAATGCTGAACACGTCGTGTTACGCAGACTCATTGTCCGTTCGGTGGACGACTCGGAGTCAGGCGGTCGAGGGAAGACGCACTTAAAAGAGAGCCTTCGCTGTACACTGTAATTTTTTTGTAAATTTACAATTGCAGCAAAAATTATAAGGACTTTACTGTAAAAATACTTTAAAAATGTTTTTCTACAGCAAATTCGTGGTTAAAAAATCAGTGTTGTAAGTATTTTTACAGTGAAGTCCCTGTAATTTGTTGCTGCACAACGAATCATTGTAAATTCACAAAATATATTTTTACAGTGTAGTGCTTAGGGTTTTGTTCATGATCGATCAGTTAATTAAGCTTTTTTTGTACGGGATAATAGCTCCGGGTAACCGTGGCTTGCTGGGGGTATCAAGCCTGGCTAACGTCACGTTGGATTGAAGAAAAGTGCACTGCTCTGGTTTGGGATGTCGAGAGCTGGGTAAAGATGCGGATGATGGGCGGCAGCCGTAAGTTGTGCTTCGCATTTCCTCTTAATGAGATGCTACTCCGGGGACCACAAAGACCGCCAGGTTTTAATGAATTCATCCCTAAACCCGCTATATAGAGCTTCAGTGTTAAGATTATACGGCTACGATGGGGAAATGCTGCTCCCTATCCCTTATGCCTAGCATGGAGTCATACCTGGAAGGTTAAGACGTTACAGCCCGCCAGAGCGACCGCCTGCGTTATCTGAGCGCATCTTGTGTCAGTTTGTTGATGCGATGCATTAAAACTTCCGTTGGGAAGGAAGTGCTTGAGGAAACCATAAGTTGGTACTATAATGAAGCAGGCGATAAGAATCATGGCGGCTCGTTAGGCAGATTCTGATCTTCACCCGTATTTGCCGGAAAAACAGACCTGGTAGAAGACGTTATTGTATTTACGTGGCTTGTTGACGGGAAGAGAATACACAAGGTATGCTATTGACGTGCTCCGGGTCCGCTATTGCAACTCCCCAGTTTCCCCTTTGAGGCTATTGAATCCTTCAGTTTCAAATATCTTACCAAGTAGCTTGTTTGCTCGGTGTGGATGTTATAGAGAGATTTGGCTTGTCATGGCGAAATAGGCTATACCGTATAGAAGCCCGAGTTGTGGGTTTTGAAGGCCGTCGACGTGGGTGCGATCGATAATCCTTCCATAGTTACCCGGTTCCGAAGTGAAGCGGGGAAGAAAGTGAAGACGTTCAGTTCAACGCAAATGCCAAATTGCTGCCTACGTCGCTTGTCGGTGTAAGGTCAAAGTTACATGGAGCTCTACTGTTTTGGTTCCTTCTGCCCTACGAGTTGTCCTTAAGGCCCCGGTATACACAAACCCCTCATGGGCGAATAACATGGGAAGATTTCAGACACCATATTTTGAAAACGGTCAAAATGTCAAAAATATTGTTTCGACAGTAAAGTTGCTATTAATGATGACTAGTACACAACATCGAGTTTTTTTGAAAAAAGGAGTTTGATAAATTTGTAAACTTTGACTGAATGTGTGCTACTTTCTTATTACACAGAAAAATGGAAATCGGGCAATGTAGTGCACTAGCTCTGATTTTTTAAAGTTTTACGACAAAGAGGAAAAAGAGATCTGTTTGGCAGTTTTTGTGATATCGTGTATGAAATTTCAAGGTTTTGTTTGATTTTATTATGCTTTACCGCTATCCAGAGTTTCTGTTCGACTTCGTTTTGCTTCTGTTAAGTCACTTGAGCAGACCTACCTTCTAAGAATAAAAGCGTGTCCCTATCTTTTTTTTATTTTTTTAAAAATTTCGCAAGTTGTGTATACCAGGGCCTTAACTATGGTTGAATCTCATTCAAACAAAGCCTGGGTAACGAAGTGATGATGAATTCGAGATTTTAGTATGCACTCCTGTGATATGGCGAAGCGAACGTCTGTAAACGATTACGGTGAAGAGCGCCAGCTTACGCTGTTTATGACAAATAAAAAAGAAAACAAGTGTTATAAATTGTGGAGGAAGAATACGGAAAATTTGCGGCTACAGTTTCGCAATCACTTTAGCATATATTTTTTCATCGTATTTTGTCAATTGGTGGTATTTACCGACGAACGGTTGGTGACTCTTTTGTTTGCCGGTCGAATGCCAAAATTCCCACACATAGTTGCAACCTAATGACACTATGCCTTGTTGTTAATCAGGAGGTATTGTTATGTGTCAGTTTTAGCTTTGGTGAGAAGAAATTCTCGAGAAGCATCCAACGATGGTTGCGAAACTGTCAAAGCCAGTTTTCCACAATAGATCTCCAAATTTTGCCAACCTGATCGTGTCAACCGCCATTGCACAACTTTCTTCGTGAACGCTGTATTTTGCGGTTATTTTTTTATTAAAAATTAAGCCTCGGTTCAAGAAATTTATGAGGTTCTCTCAAAATGGTCTCATGAAAGAATAATTAAAGTACAAAAAGCGCAGTTCACCTTCTAGCATTTTTCCGTACTTAAATTCCTTGCATGGCCTTATGCGCTAACCATGTGTATCCGATTTTGCCAACTGACTTATCCAACAATCTTCAATCCCGGATTGTTGACAATACTGGAGTTCCGCTGTACATTTTTCCGGAAAATGAAAGTGCACCGTGACCTTAAATAGAAAATCCCTAATTTTTACTATTTTGTATAGTTTATTTTATTTATTTTGTATCTATTTTGTATTTATTATGTTTCTAATTTGTATTTATTATGAATTATGTACATTTTTTATAAGACCTATCTTTTGCAAATGAGCAAGTTCTGATTGGTTGAACGCTCTTTGTTCAAGTCGTCAGTACGACACTTCCCAGTTTGATATGGAAAGACCGCAATATTTTCAGATAGCGTGAAAAACGTATTTAGCTCCGGTGCTTCTTACTATCCTGATACACCTGCAGCTTCTCTTTAGCAGAAAGGGCAAGTAACTTGTCAATCTTTCGCTTCATTTTCTACCGCCGTGCACATGTATATTTTATGAGGGTCCTTATGAGCACAGAACCGCCATTGCCAGCTCTGCACGCGCCGCAAAGTGGAGAACTTTGATTGAAAGTTACGGGAACGGGGGGAGAAAAGTCCGTGAGCAGTGCTTAAGCGGCTGTTTTTCGTAACAGCTTTTTCTTTCTTGAAAACTACTTTTTGATTGCCGTCTTTGTCCTAGCAACGCGTAAAGTTGAACCTATTTACTCGCAATAAACCGTGTTTGCTTTCGTGCCCAGGTCTCCTTTTTCACTTGCCCCGAAAATTAAGGCGACGTAGTCTTTGTCACCGTTACAGTTGACGGTGTACGATGGCAGACCTGTACGAATCAATATTATTTTGTAACCTTTCTCCTTGCAGGTGTTTTGTGTGTGTGGACAAGTTTTCGTCGTTCGTGAACTGTAACGCGTGGACCTAATACTAACGACTGTCGCCATTTCTGAGTAAGTTTTCATTTTTACTTCCTATTTCTCTCCGTAGTGTCTTGTGTCACTTGTAATTGTTTAAGTTGAAGCCAAATTAAAAGTTTCGTAGAAGAATTACGCGATTTGGCGCACATGGGAATACGTAGTTACTTCTTCAAAGGTCGCTGTGAATTTCGAAGATTTTTGGCACGCGGTACTAGCTATTATTTTCGATGATGTGGAAAAAGGTCGGAAATTTGTTCTGGGCCGGGGTCTGGAAAGAAGGTGATCCTTATGCCTTCGTGAATTTTGAATGTGTGTGGAAACGAACGTCATATGCAGAGGAACCGCCCGATGCGACAAGCAACATATTGAAGCGTTTTGTGAAAACGGGAAGGGATGGCGTGTTCTCGCTCTCCAGGGCAGAGAGGAAGGGAAAGTGGTCTGAAATATGTCGTTGGTTTATAGAGAACGAAGGAAGTGGGGAGTGAACGGTTTTTCGTTATTGCCTCCTTAATATGCGAACCGTGTTTCTGTTCGATAGGGCAAACGGCTGTTGTATTCGATACGGAATTTGTTTTCGTCTTTATGTATTTTTTTCGTTTTTTCGACTAAACTTTGCATTGATTCTCTTCTGAAAGCCAAAGACTTTGTCACTATTTTTTTCCCCCAGTCGTACGCAAAATTTGATAAGGCTCCAACTATCCGGACTCACCTTACTATCCTCACTATCCTCGCAAAGGGGTAATAGGAACATCCTAATAATATGAAACCTAAGTTAACCCTCCCTTTTACCACAGACAGTAATGAAGGGTTACTTTCACCCCTTATTTCTTCACGGTGGGTCCCATCATTAAAGGGCACTGTAAGCTCCTCCCCCCTTTATGTTGTAGGCGCATTACGCAGGAATATTACATCGCGAATATTTGGAAAAAAACTGCGAAATATTTTCCACAAGTTTCATGACCGTAAAGTTATGCGTGATAATCCTCAGGACATAATCAAGATATTTTTAAAAAAATATTTAATAAATTGTTAGCTATTGGACAGTCTTTGTTCCAATTACATTATTATATGGCATCGTTATGGCGATATTTAGTTAAGGCCACTGTATGCCTTTTGCCATCTTTTCCATTGGCTGAATGACATAAACGAGAATTTGCGCGGACGATTTTTACATAATAACTGCATATTTTGGGACATTTTTTCGACCAAAATTTTATCATTAATAATACATCGAATTTGACGAGGAGAAATTTCCGAAAGTCAGAATTCTGGGAAAAAACAGACATATTCGTTGAACAAATAGAAATTATCTGTACCCTTTTAAAAAGATATCTCTTCGTAAGATTCTAGGGATTCTCAAACAAAACACTGAATGGTAAATGCAAAATCGCCCACGCAATTTTCCCGTGTAATCGTCCATAAGAGAAGAATGGTATACACTGGCCTTAATCCAGAGGTTTTCTAAAAATGTTTTAATAAATTGTTAGCTCTTTGACACATTTTTTGGCAATGACATAATAATAATAGCATCGTTACGGCGACATTTAGTTCACCGTAATGAGCTGGGGGTGGAGCTTGCATGACGTTAGTTAGTAGGTACAAATCGAACGAGTTTTTGGCACTGTCTTTTTAATTAGCCTTTCCTCCTTGGACTGGGTTCTCTTATCCCGGGAAGTCTTGTAGTCGAGAGGGGTAGAGGGTAACCTAAAATTAGAAGTTGACTTATTAAGGCTAGTAGGACGTACTATACCAGCGACCGATGTCACCCTTGTTTCTCTTTTTCTCTCCTTGCATGAAAGAGTAGACTTTTTAACTTTTTTCCCTGTCTAGGGGAACACGTATCTATGGGGGCAGAACCACGGGAACTGACAAAGCTCCGGGATATTGAAGCTGGGGCAAAGGCACTTGCGTGCGATGTCAGAGTTATTGACTTGACAAATTGCGTTTATAAAACGATTCCAGAATGAGCTTAACCACACAAACGTTATTCCGAGTCACGGAAAAGGCGAATCTTTTATGGGGTTGGCTTCCATCTTTTTCTTTTTTTTTCTTTTTTTTCGGAGATTGACGTGCTGCGTTCCCTTTCCAGCAGGGTGACTTAATGTATAACTAGTTTGGGAGTTAGTAATTATACGGAGTATTCCAACAGGCGACGGAAAGTTGCCAAATATGTTTTGGGCCCCATCGCCAGCCAAGATCATATAAAACGTGATGGACGGTGTGATGGGTACGTCAGCGACAGCAACGGCCACCAAGACAAGACCGTCTTGTTATGTAAGTTAGGCGCGACCGAATTAGGCAGTCGATACAAGATCTGCATCTGCATTGTTCACGAAACTCGCTAAAGGTTGGCAAGTTTCCGCCGAAGCGTGGGGGCCTAAAGTTGTCTGAAAGAGCATTGTCTCATGTTGTGTGGAAAGAGTTCCTTACGTCGCTTCATTTCCCGTTCTCATATCAGAGCGAGGTGAAGCGTAATGATCTGGCGCAGCTGCCATAGAAGAGCATATCTATTTAGTGCAATACAGATGGTGGGGGGATGCAATAAAGTTTCAGTGTATGTGTGAGGGGAAAATCTTCGTGGATCTACCCGGAAGTGCGAGGCTGTGGTACGGAAAACCGTGTTGACATTGTGTCGATAGGGGTAAAAGGGAACAAAGATAACACGGGCTCTGTTCATGTAAGCAGCCGCACAAATGTGTCTTAGAAATAATTGCATTCTTGATCGTGACGACGAAACGCTAATTGGCAACTGTCCCGGTTGGCCAAGATGGGGAAATTGCCTTATTAACCTCAGCTCGCGCGTAATAGGGGTGGAATTGCACAAAGGGTGTCTGGGAATAAGCTCACCTTAACCAGGATACTATTCAGGCATGCTTTTTGACATCAGCTTACAGAAGGGTTCATTTCAGAGGCCCGTGGTTTACCCAATTTGGAGGACCTGGTGGTTATAGATGCAGAGTTCTCGTGTTCCACATCGCTGTGTCATTAGTCTGTCTCGAATTCATTTTGGCAGCGCTGTCTGCTTGTTGTTTAGGGCCGTTTAGGAATTATGAGTGTGGTGTTTTGTAAACAAACGCTGAAAACCAACAGAGCTTTCAAAGCGCACCGTGGGCACTGTATACCGCCCTTTTGTGGACGATTACGTGGAAAACTTGCGTGGAGGATTTTTCATTTACCCCTCTGTGTTTTTTCAGAGTAATTCTGACAGTAAAGTTTTGTTCGATAATCTCTGGAATCTTACGAAGAGATATTTTTGAAAAAAGGCAAAGATAATTTACAGTTGTTCAAGGAATTTGTTGGCTTTTTTCCGGAATTCTAAGTGTCGAAAATTTCCCCACGTTAGATGCTAGGTATTATTAATTTTAAAATTTTGGTTGAATAATTTATCCAAAAATGTGCAACAGTTATGGAAACAACGCAATTTTCGCATTTCTCCCGTTCAATCAATGTAAAATAAGAGAAAAGGTATACAGTGGCCGCTTGTCAACAGTATTGGAAGTGCCTGTGGCTGTTTTGTCATTACCCAAGCCGCACTTATTGGCGGTTGGACAGTGCTTTTCGAGGTCTTTGTGAAAGGGTCTCGCCCAATCTCTCAAATATTCATGCAAATAGTGGTGGACAGGAAAGTTGGTGACGTCACAAAAGCTAACCGGACAACTCCCTTGACGTCCTGTTACTTGGGCAGGGAATTCGTTGGAGGAAGAGTTAAAGTTGATTGTCCGACAGCAAAAATCATAACTCGCAGCGCTCGGAACCGCCATGTAGGGAAGCTGTGGCATGGACGAGGCAATTACCTCTTTATATATGGGGAAAGGGAGTTTGGGGACGCCCGGAAATTTCCTGAGCATGTCAATGTGCCAGTCAGGAAGTAGACTGGAGTGGTTTGTGCGTATTTTGGAATGTGTGTTCATAGCGGGTTGACACGAACGAGGAGAAGAAGCGACCTGCACTTCCGGAAACGGTTTGTTTCCCTTACACTCATCGCTTTGCGACTATATTACTTGGCTAGCCGCGTTGTCGAAATTCTGGCTGCTTTAGTTGAATTAATATGTTTTGACGGAACGACAATATTCAATTCCAGAAGATGGATGAATTAATCTCTAGTAAATAAATAAATAAAGTAATTCTCTAGTAAATGAATATTTTTGACGGAATGACAGTATTGCATCCAAGTTAATAGATTAATTAATATTTTTTGTTCATTCCGTGGCGTACACGCTAACCAATTTTCCCCAATATCAGAAGCTGATCTCGGCGGCTTTTTTCTTCGGGCGATAGGTTGGGGGCGCTTCGCTCACTTGTTTGCGTTTGTCTCCTGTCTTCTCGTTGGATTTGTATTGACTGGACTGAAAGAACATCAGATTTCCGTCGTGGTTAATTAAGACGAGGGGAGGGAGCATGTAAGAACGAGAGAGAGAGAAAAAAAGCAATATGGCGCAGGGCTATCTTGCTTATTCCTTAATCTGCCAACGCCACGAGGGCAATTTCATTTCAGCGTAGCCCCCATTCGATTTGGTGGCAGGTGTCAACAAGTGAAGGATTAGGTAAGCCTTGTTTTCCTCTCGTGTTCATATGAGCACGTGTTCCGGCGCTCGAGGATAGATGAACCACTCTATTAAACAAGCAAGCGAATCAGCCAATTTCAGGGTGAGGGAAGGGACAAACATAAGCTTTGAGTGGGAGAAACTGCGAGAGCGTGATTTTCAAGGTACAGCTCAGTCTAAAGAGATTTCACGTCTCCGGGGCGAAGAAAAACGAGAGATCCCTGGCACACGCTTGAGCCGGAATGGATAGATGAAGACATGTCCAAGAATCCCCAGGAAATCATCTCCTGGGAGATAAAGCACGAAGACGACCCCCTTTTAACCGAGGACACATGGACAAACTGGTCGATAAGGGTTTCTCCTATGGAGGATCACATCTCGGAGCGTCTTTCTTCCCAACCACAACCGAGGACTTGTATTAAGTCAAGAAAAGGTTAAGGGGGCGGTTGGCCATACCCGCAAGAAGATTGCCATTCTCCCGGAAAGCTATCATACCATGGTTGTCTTATATGTGCAGAAATCTCGCGCTCTTTTTTTAATGTCCGAAGAATGTATAGTAGAGCTCCGATTTTGTCAACGATGATTACGCCAGCCGCTGCGGAAGCAGTGTGAAAATGGAATAGTCTTTATGGTTGTAAAGAATTAATAGTAAATTTCGGGTCATGAAGTTAAAAGATAAAAAAATATTTTTAATGAGCTTTTTTAAAAAAACGGAATAATAGTGTAAAAAGTGGAATAATGAATGTGAAAAATAAAAATAGGATGAAAAGGAAGTTCATTTTGAGTAGAGTGGAACATAACATGTCTATGGAAATGGAATATAACAAATAACTATAACTATAGAGTATAGCATATAACTATAGAATATAACTATGGAAAATAACATTTGAATTAAAAAAGTAAAAATAGAATGAAAAGGTTCCTTTGAGTAGTGGAGCATTAATGTGAAGAATAAAATTTGAATTTGAAAACTAAAAGTAGGATGAAAAGGAAGTTCTCTTTGGGTAATGTGGATGAAGAAATTGAGTAGGAAACTGGAGAATAAAAAACATAGTCAGTAGAATCCGAAAACTTCTCTCAAAGATTTAATGTGAAATGTAACATGCCATTTCTCTTAGCTAGTAAAAGAAAAAACTGCACACCCATTTCCAGTAGCCTTGGTGACATTTACTGCGAAACCTAACTTAGTGTTATTCAACTAGTGATATGTTTCTTTTAGCACTGCGTTCTCGCGAACTAGGAAACGTGTGCGGTGCTTCAAGTCGCGAAATTACGAACGTACTGGGAATGAAAGTTTTGCAAATCTTCAGTTCGCCAGCGTTTTCCATGGTTTTGCCAACGTTGGCGACTTTGGATAGGGTTTTGATAGGGAACATGTCTGCTGTATTTGATGTACACGGCGAGACCAATTAATCCTAACTTCAACCTCTGGTTTACTTCCCTGGGTTTTTATCGCCCCACGTGTGCATTTTTAGTGGGGTGTTTGGTACTGTTAGCTTTTTCAGCTCCAAATAGGCGTGGTATTGGTCTGTTCGTAAAAGGCACTTAAATAGATATCGGGATGTTGTGGGCTGACGAAAGAAAGAGTGCAGTTGCTTTAAATAGAACAAGTGAACGCGCTTTAGCTTTTAGTTCCGTTTTCACGACAAGATCCAATCGGTAGAATGAACGGTACTGTACCAGCTTCACTCCAAGCTGGCAATGATTAGGAGAAAAATATGACGAACGTCAGGAAAAGTTAGGCTGTCAGACTGAGGAATTCTGCCGATAGTTCATCTGCGTGTTCTTGCACACGCCCATGCACATGAAAATAGCTGTGTTACTAAGATACACCAAGGTTGTCTATGACGATAAGCAGGTTAGTTAGTTGTGGTGTCAGCCCCAGTGTACCGGGATGCTAGCAAAATTTATTTTTAGTTGAAGTCGATGCTAAGAATGGAGTTTAGTGGGATGACGGTGGTCCTGTGCATGACAATAGGAACTTCGAAGATCGCTGCGAAGAGCAAAGAGTTCTAATGAGGCTATAACCCTTTCTGGGGATGCGTTTTCGGCGGTACACATTCCGTGAGCGTATCGCGGAGATACGCTTATTGGTTCAGCCGTGAAAATGGAATTAATAGTTAAGAGGGGGTTTTTTTACTCAGGTTTCCCCCATGCCTGTTATTGCGTGAGTTCTACCTACTGAGAGCGACTCCTACAGGGAAGAAGATTGGGGTGTGAGAGATAATTGCGGGTCGTTGTGTTATCTTATCACCTGTTATGTCGCTTTAGTGTGAACCAAGAGCCACATGGGATCAAGTGTCCCATCCCTTTATACTCTTGTTCCGTTTTCATTCCCATACTGACATGTTACTCCATGTTAACGCCTGACAGGAGGACGGATGTTGAAGTAGAACCAGGAAAGTTTCAAATTTCGGAATCACATTCCGTATAGAACCTATCTCTGCTCGTTCAGGGCAACAAGATGGCCCATGGCGGTTAACGAGGTGGGATTACAAGAGGTTTAAACCGCAAAACGCGTTGCGGACTCAGTTTTAGCGACCAGATAATTTACCCGGTTTTTACGACATAATCCTTAGGTATAATTCTTGCGAAATGTTTGTGCTTAATGGGGTAATGCACATAAAGAAGGTTGAAGACTTCCCAAGACCTTGTTTGCTCTGCTGCAATAATTGATGAGAGCAGTTTGCGACCTAGTTTACCAGAAGTTAAAAAGAAAAGAAAATCGTTCATTTTAAATAACAAGATACGCCTTTATCGACCTTTATCAAGAGAAGCTTTCCAGAAAGTGGCAAAGCTTTAGCTTGCCTTCGTTCCTTTTCAACAAAGTAAAACTAAAACTCTCGACGCTTGGCATGTGTTTTTGCCTTCCAGACGTGGCAAGGTGCAGGCAGTAATTAGTAAAAGTGTTTACCTGTTCTACCGTTCTATTAGGAGGCACCGCAATTGCATAGTATTACTTTAGCGTCAAAGTTTGCTTTTAAAATAGTTTATTAAATCAAAAGTAAAGACTGCAATTTTGAACGCTTAAACATGCCACAAAGAATGTAATTCATTTTCACTCTTTTGAGTTCATCTAGAATTTGAGGGGTTTTTTATTAAATGCCCAGGCGTGAGCTGTAGCTCATTGCCGTTTCTTTACATTGTTTCACTTTGTCATCTAAATCATTGTTGTAAGATATCACACGTGTATTTGAGGTTTGTAATATAGAATGTAGCTTTGCTCGTGTATGATTTTGTGTATGATTTTAGTTCGTGGGTTAGCTTAGCGTGTCTGGAACTTTCGGTTTCCACAGGCAGGCAACTTTCATTGTTAATTACCCTTTATCGTTATAAACAGGTGTAGTTAGACCTCTGTTAGTTCCGTGCGTCTGAATTGACTAGAAGAACGTGTCATTCGTAGACGTTTGAGCAGCAGCAAACCTCTGACCTCCGAAAACGTAAATGTCAGTCCGAGCGGAGACAGTTGCGCGCGCTGGAAGCCAGTGGTTTTGCTAACGTTAGGGCGCTGATGCTGGTTGTGTCTTTCAGCCTCCCGTGTTCCGTTCGGAAGGGTCCGAAGTTCTGCGTGGTGTGTGTCCACAACAGCACGGTCGAAAACTCTGCCCAGCTTTTTCTATAGAAACTTTTGGTTCGTGTGGACACGGAACCCCAGTTCAATTCTGACATAGGGCCCCAATAGATCGTGAAGGATTTACTGTCGTCAATTCGCCGCATTAGCCAGCGGTGCAAGAAACCCAAGCTCAGTTTCGGACACGAAAGTGGGCGTTTCTCGAGATTTCTGACTTGGATCAAGTTGGAAACCCGTAGTGCCATAAAAGCGGTAACCTTTTCCAGCAGGATCTGATTCCAGTCGTGGAGCAAGTATTGTGGTGTGGTGTATCTTGCGTCCAGCTCTCGAAGGAAACTGGGCCGGTCCGACTCTCGTGGATCACTCGCTCGCGATACGAGAAGAGGCGACATGGACAAAGGCAAAGCATGAGGGCCTTTTTCATACAGACTTTCAGTTGCTTGCGAGAAGTTATTGATCACAAAAGGGAACTGGGGAATAAGTCTAGTGGCCTGAACGGTCACATGTACTTGATACAACTATCCCAACCTTGCACCCGCGCTGGGTCTGTCGACGTCCTAGCGTCTTTTTGAGGCTCAAAAAACTACGGGCTCCAGGCTTTGCCACGTGTGAGCTGCGTCCATCACCCGCGGCGTTCCGGCAGCTTAGGAGATGGTGATGCCGAGTGAAACGTAAACAGTTTGGAAAAGCTGCACAGGAATCCTGTTCATCTTTTGCGGTGGCACTAACACCGCACACGCACAAAAGGGACGCACGGCACAAAGTTAAGAAGGCAACGCTGTGACGCTGGGATCGTGAGTGGGAGAAAAGCTAGCAAAAGGAAATTGCCAGTATTTGATAAGCGCCATTATTTGATTTGAAGCCGCGGCTATTATTCCGAGCACCAATTTCTGTGTGGGCCTGTTGCACACTCAAGACTTTATGGCTCGACATTAAGGAGTTCTGACAAAGTCGCCGATCTTTCTTTTTTTTCTTTTTTCTCTATGGTGGGGCTAGATAATATTGTTTGTCGTAAACCGTGAAAAAGGAACCCCAAAGTTGGTGACGTGCTGGTGGTTGTGGGAGGGAGTTAGTATTCGAGTAACGGTGGAGGATTGTGACCTTGTAGTCCGTAACGAAGTTGGTACGATCGAGGAGCGGGAATGTGTATGCCGCTGCATGTAACGACTTTGGGAGTCAACATGAATAGAAAGCATTTTTGACCCGGGAAAAGACGCGAACTTGCACCCCGGAGCCGTAGCCCGTCGCCCGGCGCAATTGTCAACAGGAAAAGGCTTGGGGAGGGAGAGGGAAGCGGCGAGGTTTCGACTGGCCTGTAGTTGTTGCTCCGCGTGCTGCCTGTGAAGGCGCATATGCAAGACGGCAAGCGAAACCCCTTGCCAAGTCCTGATGGTGCATATTTGTGTTTGATAAGCTTATCATACAACGTGCACCGGGGGTCCAGCCTGGGCTTATGTGCTCTTTACTTACGTGGCAGTTTCACCACAATCAAGCCCTGTTTTACTTCAACACTCTTATCCGCCTACCAAATCTTATCACTGGGAAGGATTTTTCGCCCGTTATCTGCTCTGGGACCCGTCGAGTCCGTATAGAAAATCCGGCCAGACGAGCATATTGCCTTCATTTTCTTGTCAAATAGAGAGCACGGTGGACAGACCCCCCCCCCCTACGTTGTGACAACGCCTCTGGCAAACCACAAAAGAAAATCGTGTTTCAACTAGAAGTTGAGACGGAGTGAACAGGTCAACTTGTGTACCCACCCCCTTCGAAAAAGTATTAGCCCTATAACTCCCAAGTTGGCAACGCGACGAGAATTTTCCAGGTTCGCGAAAAATAAAGAAGCCTTTATCACTTGATACGGTTACTTTTACTCGTTCGCTTAAATTGGATGGACGAGCAGAGTGCGTGGACCAGTGCCAAAAAAAAAAACTTTGGGTGATTGACCATGAGTGAAAACGGTTTGAAATTTGAAACCATGGAAGTGCTCAATTCTTTAAATGCCCTTGCGGGGAAAATATCGCCTCAGAACCGAGAGGATTCCCTATCCGGTAACTCACCTGGCGACGATTCACCTAACGGCAGCAATCCCATAAGGCAAGTTTTGTTGGATCCCAACACCTTGGCACCATTCTCTGGTGCTGTCACGATTAGGGATTTATTTGGAATCTTGTAAACAATTTAGTTTAGTTTTTTGTTATTATTTTTAGTTTCCTCCCACCTCTCCCGTGTACGAGTAACCGAACGTTTTTTCTTTAACCTAACTCTTGTTTGAACCTAATTCCATCTTCAACCTAACTTTTTTTCTTTTTTATTTCTAACCTAACTCTTTTTTTTAACCTAATTTTTTCTGCAATGTAATTCTTTTTTTCAAATTCTTTCTTGAACCTAATTCTTTCTTCAACCGAACTCTTTGGTTCCAGTTTGAGGATGGAGCGTAGTCCATTACGTAAAATAACAGGCATTTTGCCGTGTTTCCACATGCCCGCAATATGCAGATCCCAATTACCGCGTGTTTGTTTGGTCCCGTGAAGTTGTGGAATAACGAGCCGAACTTATGTGCCAGGGGGGGGCGAGGAAGAGAATTATTCTAAATTGTAACCCCTTTGGTAAATCCTTAACGTGATCAAATTACCAGATACGCCCCCCACCCCCTTCCTAGTTTTCAAACCTGATCCTTTTCCAACTTTGGTCAGTTACAAGTTTGTACACTAGTTTCTATCGGGGAGGTCAAGAAAAGTCTGCATGGACCCCCTTTTTAGGGGGCGGACCCAGGGTCAAACTGCGTTCTGGGAACGCTTCACGTGATATTTGAACGTTGGGCTGACGCATTAAAGATGAAGTGTTTATAGCGACGCAGGAGAAAATGTGTCGTAACGCCACAGGATTAGATAACTTGTCTAGGCACCCGAAGCTATTGAATGTAAGATTTGATCAGATGGACAGCGCTAGCTTTTCAGGGGGAAAGCGCATGGGAAATTGTGATGGCGAGCGAGATAAATAGAACGTCTATCGCATGATCCAACCCCGGGGAGAATGCGTATAGGAAAAAGGTTCGGCCGTTCTATCGTCGTCTACCGGAAACAGGCCAAAGGGAGCAATATCCTATGCAAATGGCCACCCTGCTTCTACGCAACCCCGGTTGGTTGGGATTTGGCGGAACTTAGCCGTGTTCCAGCCTGGGTTGGGTGTTAGAGCTTTCCGTTTCCTTTTGGGATGTATTAAAACGATAGCACTAATGCACGTCGGACTTTGGACTCTTACCTTCTTGGGATGATAGATGATAGCGAGCTATTTTTCCGTGTGTTTTTCCCCGTTCTTTTTCTCTTAAGTAATCAGTCCTATCAATTTTGATAAAGGAGAGGCTAGAGCTGTGTTGGAACCCTCGCTGCTTGAGGAATACTTTATTGGGCTAAATAATTAGGCAGTCCCAGACTTTCAGCTTGGAGCACGCAAATGTCAAATCCCCGACTTGCCAGCCCCCAAAGCTTTTAATAGTGAAGAAAGCATGTCGATGAAATTTGGTTTTCGGGGGGAGATGAAATAGCTCGGAAAATCACGGAATAATGAAGTAGCACCTGGGGACAGAATGAGTACAGCTTATGGGTTAAAGGGCGGACTGGGGAATGCTGAAGAGGGGTGAAGGGGGAGGCGTATCCGGCCTCCCGATTTGAGGAAGTGTTGCCATAACAACGTGATGTTGGTAGGGAAGACTGTGAGCGCCAGGGAGTTAGTTTATTTTTTGAATCAAGCGATTTTCGTTCGGAGGAGAGAAGGCAAGGCCATGGCGAGGTTGATGGAGCTGTATTGGGTATCCAGGGGAGTCAACTTGTAATGGGAGAAACGAGATGTATTGATTTGCTCTCTGCTCCTATAAAGTTGCGAGCGGTGTGCGCTGGGGGGCTCGTAACTCCGGGGAAGTCACAAGTCTGCGTCAGCATCGGCAGCCCAACTTTCAACAGGCTTGCAACTTTTTAGGGACACGTAAACTCGAGATCATCGGGGAGAAGGCAAGTTTCACTTTGTCAAATACAGGAGAACGGCTTCTACTTGTGCGCTACACGGAACTTTGTTATGCCTAATTTCGTAGATGGAACGTTTTTTCGGGAGTTTTTTTTTCCTGATTTTGCGAATGCACCGAGAGATTTTCCAGGCCGCTGCAGTTGGCGACACAACTCCCGTAACAAGCAGATGAGGCTCATTTTTAAATTAGCTGAGAGTTTGTGTGTTGGAAAGTTGTTCAATGGCACCAACGGGGGGACGGGAAGTGCAGAGTGCTTAATGGGGAATGAAAGAAGACGGATTGCCGTGAAAATGTACCGTTTCAATAAGGGAAAGTGAGCGGATGTCGAGGAAAGGGTTAGCGAAGAGCGAGAGACGCTTTGCTGTTCCAATGGAGTGCGGAGAAGCTAATTTCGTAATGGCAGTCGGAACTTGGCTGATGAGCTGAAATTATTTTCATGCGAGTTTTATGCACTTGTTTCCTTTTTTTCCATGCCGAACCGCAGATCATGCCGGAACGCTTGAGAAACTTTTCAGTTTTATAAATATGAAATAAGGACTTGAGCTTCGGATTTTTTTATGTATTTATTTATTTTTGTTACGGCGTGAGCTTAGCTCGTTGCCACGAAAATCGCTTGCGTACAGAAATCGGGAAAAAAAGTTTAGTGATGAAGATGACCTTCGTTCAGAGCTTAAAACTTGGTTTTGTGTTTAAAAAGAGAGAAAATGTAATATTTTTCCATTTCTTTTTCCTTATAGGAGTATTATGAACTCGGGGATGACGAAAATGGACCAGCCAGATCCTGATACCATCAAAATGTTTGTGGGCCAAGTCCCGAGATCTATGGACGAAAATGATTTGCGCAAGATGTTTGAAGAATTTGGCAGTGTGCATCAAGTCAACGTCTTGCGGGACAAAGTTACGGGCCAAAGTAAAGGTAAGCAGCAATCCCACACTCCATCGCCGTCGACTTTCCTTTTGAAATTGTCCCGTGTACCGTCAAGTGGGTTTAAAAATAGGTTGTACGTAGATCATCCCCAGAACAGCAAAATAATCCCAAACACAGAGATGCGGGCGTTGAAACGGGGGGGGGGGGGGGAGCGCTGTTCAATGTGTATCCGCGCAGTTTGACCCATGAAGCTATAAAAGGGGTAGTTTATTCCGTAGTGCAGTGTTTAGCTAAAAGCGGTGGTAGCCCCCCAAGCTGTTATAGAGGGCTTTTAGACAAAATGGAAAGCCCCCGCAGCCCGTAATTGTGCAAGTCGAGTTCGGGTTGAAAGCTCGGGTGCTGTCAAGAATGAATGCCAGCTTCCTCAATGCCAATGTCTAAAAATGGCGCCCTGGATGTGGAGCTGCTCGAAAATTTCCATTCACCTCTCTATGAGCCCGTGACAATTTATCTGGCGTGAAGGTTTTAATCGGACATCTCCGAACGTAAGTTAACAACCCCCAAACGGTTCGCGAGTGATTTAGCAGGTGACTGGGCCTAGAAGGAAGCACCAACGAGTTTGGGAAAGGATGCACCTGCTTGACGTTTGCCAGGAGCGGCACTCGGTGCATCCCCCGACTGTTTTTCCTACAGAGCAAGGTGGCGTGGAGGACAAGCTAGGTATTTTTGGCTCGGGACAGGCGTTATATGAAAGCGCCCGCCTTCGACTCCGGGTTGACTGACTTCCCCTATTTTTAACGTCACTACCCATTTCAACCTGACATTTGGACGCTCCCGTTATGTATAAATGGACGGGCAGAAAAGTTCCCGCCTGATTGGGTGCTGCGTTCTACGTTTGAGTGCTTCCGCATAGTCAGCAACTTTTTTTTTTTGGTACGTCAGCATGCTTGGAAGGATGGCTTCCGAACCGAGCCGCTTGCCAAGGCAAGCCATCAGATGCGATTCAAATTAAAAGATAAGGAACAGCGTGAAAAACGAGTGATTTTTTTTTTTTTTTTTTTTTTGAGGGAGAGAGACAGTGTGGAGGGAAACTTGTCGATGGATTTATTGTTGAGGCTGTGATCCACAACGTACCCAACACCCACAGGCCTTCTTGTTTTGTCGGCGGAATAGCTTGTACCCGTATTCGAATTCCGGGGAAGTCTGGAGCTGTGCCTCAATGAAATTATTCCGCGGGGCATGGCGTGGTTAAGGGATGCAACGCGTGACTAGGCATGCCTTCCTTAAGTTCGGTTAGGGACGACGTGCACAGGTTATCTAGATGAATAGCATGGCGCTGCAGGATTCTTCCCGTAGCGCACTATTTGAACTTGCCACGACTAATAATGCATTAGCAAGCAGGAGCGGGGTCTCATGGGCAACTAGTGAAACAGTATTTGACCCGAAGTTGTGCTTTCGTTGCTCGGGAATCTAATTGACTCTGACCGTTGTAGAATAATTTATTGACATTAAAAGGCAATCTCAGGGTCTGTCTGTAAAACTTGTACTTTAGAACTCCAATTTTGTCAATTCCAATTATGGGAACTCGCGATTAAGTCAACAGCCGTTGAAGAAAGTTATTTTCGCAGACGGATGGTTTAAGTTACTTTTTGTTGAATAGTAAGCCTATTCATGGGTATTATGTCATCGATAGTGATCCGGAAAGAAAGAATCTGAAAAAAGCGTCTGTTCTTTACTGTAATTCCGTAGCGGAATTTTCTAGCTTATTCCTAATGAAATAAACATGTTTTTGTCAACTGTTCGACTTGTTCACCACCACCTCCACTCTCAGGCGGTGAACAAATCTGATTAGTTCTGGGTGGAGAATAAAACTCAAAAGAAGTAAAGTTATCTCCTTTTTCAGTTTGGCAACGTGAGTTCGCTAATAAAGAATGTCTTTCCTAGTCCACCTAAATAGCGGACGCTACCAAAACAGAGCCAACATTTGTTTTACCAAAATAACGAAAAGTTTGAATTCAGTGTAACAACAGAATATGAAGATTTCAAGTAGGAAACTTGTCTACAAACCATTGTCAACAGGATCTAAACATTATCTAAAATCTAAAAAAAATGGAGTTGTATTGTTGAGTTACGACTGCTGTACCTCTCTTGTAGGGTAAACTGTAACTTTCCGTAGGTTTGGAGTCGAAGAGCTCGAATTCGTACACGATTAAAGGGGCTATCGGTTCAACAGGATATCCCGTCGCCAAAAGATCTTGCAAATTGATTTGTCAAGGAAAAAGCAATACAAATAAAAAGATTGTAATAAGACTTGTCATTCGCCCCTTGTATCGTATTCTCTTCGTAAACGTGCTCTTTTAGCGCGTTGCGTTTTATTTAAAAATAAAAAATTGGAATCCGCGGTCCAAGCGGAAGCGAAACGGTTTTCACTGTAGAATTAGGTTAAAAAAAAGTATTGGAACTTATTGATGCTGGAGAGTTAGTCAAATTGAATGCCAGAAGAAATCCGACAAGATTAGCTAATTCTAGTTTGATACAGTCAAAGCTCCTTAGTCGCGGTTCCCTTATTCGCGGATTCAGTATTCGCGGGGGAAATTTTTGTGACCGCATCTCTTTATTCGCTGCTAAAAAATTCGCTATTCGCGGACGGTGCGTGTTAACCTGGCATCGCAGTCGGGTTAAGTCCGCGAAATCCCATTCCACGACTGTTCGTAGCTCGTGCACACAACGTTCGCAATCAACTTGTGCTTCTGTACGTGTCTAAATTTTTCAGAATCAGTGTTCTTGCTATTCTTCTCTATTAATTTCTGCCACAATCCTATCATTATGGCGAGTAAAGAAGAAGGAAAGGTAACCAACAGTAGGAAAATTTTGCCACTTAAGGTAAAAGTAGAAATGCTCGATCGCTTATGTATTGGGGAGTCCTTTGCTTCTGTTGGACATTCATTAAACGTCAGTGAATCAACAGTAAGGTTCATAAAAAAGTTGGAAGGCAAAATCAGGAATTCCGTAGCTTCAACCTCGTTATCTTCGAAAGTTGTGCGTGGTCCCGCAATTGAAAAAATGGAAGCAGCACTGAGCGTGTGGATTGAAGATTGAAATAAACGAAGAAGCTGTGAATGCTTAGGAAATTACCGAGGATATTGTTCGCGTAGCAAACAGCATAGGGCGAGATGGCTTTGAAAATTTCCAACCTTACGACGTCGAGGAATTGTTAGAATCTCAAGAAGAAGACCTAATCGAGGTTGATTTGGAACTCATGTTAAATAAGGAACCCTCTGTAGAAGATGAGACCGAAGACAGTACAGATCAGACAAACTGGACCTCTAAAAGCCTGACAGATGGTTTGAAGTTTGCTCATTAGCTTTGCGAATATTTTATTAACATTGATCTTTCGATGGAAAGAAGTTTGATTTTTAAAAGAAAATCGCCGATGCAGTGCTTGAGTATCAGTCAGAGTTAACCCAGATGTCAAAAGCTGCTAAACAAGCAAAAATCACTAGTTTTTTTTAAGGCAATAAATACAACAGCCGACAAGGGATTTTTTTTTTAAATAGATAAAATAAAAATAAATTTTCTTCTACAAACTGCCTTTTTAAGATAACTTTGGAACGTATCCCTGTTTTTCAATGTAAATTTCCATTCCACATTCGCGGTTTTCCATATTCGCGGACTTTGTCCGGAACGTAACCCCCGCGAATAAGGAGCTTTGACTGTACTAGACAATAGAAAATTACTAATTTCTTAACGAAAAGCTAATGTATAATCGATATTTTTGAAACAACATACACATTCCATAAATCCTAATTTATGAACTGTAGTTACCGTATTATAAATTGGCTTTGTCGGATTATCCGGCTTTTCCATTATCTTACATTTGGTTCATTTTCGAACCTGTCGGATTAGAGAGCCTCCACTTTTTTACCGTGAAGAGTCGTACAAGCAACACACGAACTTTGAACTTCTGGTGACTGAGCTTCAACTACCGTTGGTAAACTTGGGACAATTTGCCGATAGCCATAGTTGAAGCCATGTGAGCCAAGCAGAAGCGATGGGGACTGGGTCCATCCCTTCGCCAGTCTTCACGTCTATTTCCCTGGTGACCACTTGCGCTCCCAACCCCGTCGTAAGCTCTGGGGTATTGGGTAAAGAATGTGTTTTCTTTCCCTTTGTGGCTTTTCAAAGATTCGGAGGGGTTTTGTCCCAAGCCCAGGCCGAAGAAATAAACGAAAAGACGTTTATTCTTATTTATTTTTATTTTAAACTAGCTATTTTCTCCGAACGCAGGTGAAACCCACGTGCGTGCGACGCCAGCTTACGAAATGTCAAGCTTCATCTGAGTTCGCCCTAGCGAGTCCTTTTATACCTAAAGGAGTCGACAATTCATTAGCGAGCTTTGCATCACCGGTTGGAGCAGTGCCTCTGTCATTATGTTTACTACTTCACTATAATACTGCATGCAACGTGATCATTAGTCGAGGACGGGGTGAACGGTATTATGAACCCAAGATGACGAAAGGCCCGTAATGCTGCTCCCACACAGCAAGTCCCCCTTTAATCTTCAAGACAGGATGGTCGTTCCGTTTCCGCGGAAATCCTCGGCTTACTCCAGACGTAGTAAACCTCGGATCAGCCGACTGGGGGCTCCCTCTTTCGTTTTCAGAGCTTACGGGTAGGGTCAAGCGAACTCTGGGGGTGTATTGTCAGGTTTGGGGTAGTAGTATATAACCCTTGACGAAGGGTCACTAAGAAGCTTCCATTGAGGGATGCCTAGATTGAATCGAAGCCATTTTGAGGTTCCCCCTTCCGAAGATACTGGGACATTGATTAGCTTGGCGGTAACGGTCCGACGGCCGAAGGCTGGACTGGCAGAGAATGATGGAAAAACCAGGGAATTTAATTTAGGTCGGTGAGGTGATAGAAGCGATGAGACATAAAAAAAGGAAGATTTTCATTACGAGGGAGCTGTGGAGCAAACGGCCGCTTTTGCTAACGTCTTTAGGGGAGAATGACGCCGTGTCGTAGTAACGGGTGGTCAGTTTAATGGCAAATCTTCCGCGGAGTCGTTGGAATTAGTTGCGCCTTTCATGAGAACATAGGAGATGTTGCGGAACCGGAGTGGCCCTTGGAGCGAAATTAGACTCGCCTTTGTCGAGTGATGCGTTCTTTTGAGAGTTTAAGGCCGGACTGATTTTTGAGAGATTTGAGTTTGTCAAAAACGATCGAAATAGCTGTAAGCACCGCGCAGTTACCAAATAATTGGGTGAAAAGCTGAGGCGATTTTGGGCAACATAACTTAGTATACGTTCATTGGCTGCACTGGTGTAATATTTGTGCACATCCTGTCAGAAAGCTAGGTTGTACGAGCTAAAACTCGGGGGATACCAGTGGAACGTGTTATTAGTGGGTTGCACTGACTTTTTGTCAGTGTTGCAGCTCCTGTGTCATTTCGTTGCGCGTCTTTTTTTCGAATATAAGAGGGAACTGTGTGTCACCTTGAAAATTGATTTTCAAGACAATTAGGCACAAATTAAATCGAAAAGGGTTCAGGTAAACTGTGCAAAAATCAGAAATCCTAAAATCAAAAGTACGGTCTTCGTTTGCCTGAAACAGTATTTAATAAACACAATTCCGTAGGCTATATGGATGTGATAATTCGTTTTGGTAGCATTGAAATACATTAGGGATCCTTACTATGTTTTTTACTACAGAAAAGTGACGTTTCTGAAACTAGATACCTGTGAGAGGCCGCGGAAATGTATTTTTGAGTAGATATTAAAAGGCTGCCAATTGCACTGAGTTTTGGGAGCACTGGGTGATATTAGTTGTGTAATTCAAGTTTCTAGGTGATAAAACCAGGTTATGTTAGCTAGAACTCGGTGCAGCCAGTGAAACACATAATTAATTTACGACGACACTAGTTTCTTGGTTAGTTCGTATACGGTAAACCAATCACTCTTTGGCAATACAAGCGGCCACTGAGCCTCTCATCTCAAAATGAAATAAAAAATAAATGAAAAAAATCACTCTTGCTTTAGGATGGTCTCCGTGTATGTGTAGTGTCGTTGATACATAGTGGACAGCAAAGTTGAGTTTAAGAAAAAGAATAAAAAGTTACAGGTGAGGGAATTTCAGGACAACTCTGCAATAACGAACTTCATGGGAGGCAGCAAGAATTTTTAGGTATACCCAAAGTTTGGCCGACCTAAAATTAATATGTGCTACCGAGCATTTATCTTCTCATAGAAGCTATAGTTGATGAATTATAAGTTTTATAATTCCATTATACCAAATATAGAGTCTTCTTGAAAATTGATTTTTAGCATTAGTTCAATGTAACACTACAATAATTTCTGTGCCCTGCTTGCTCCATCATGAGAGAAGTGGACACAAGGGCCTCACTTTCTTTGTTCAGTACAATAAAAGAATGTAGAAGCGTATTCGTGACATCGGACGCTTTTCCTGTACTTTACATAAGCGTCTAACTGGGACCTGTGGACCTCCGCCATAAAAGCCGACATTTCGTTGTAACCAGGTTTCGCTAGGCGGAAATTTTAGTGCAATCCTATTCGCTTTGTTGTGTAGCACTTTTTTCGATAGTTTGCAAAACGGAAAATGGGCGTATTTTTGCCAACTTTTCCAGTTAAGCCAGCTGGATTGCGAGCGCTAGATACGTTCGTACAAGAGATTACTGAAGCCCTGGCCGTATGAAGTCAGTATTACACGTTTCTCAGCGGAGCTGAATTTAATTAGCGTATGTTTTCTGCGTGTGCGTCTTGTGCACAATGCATGGAAACATGATGCTTAGATGCTGGGGAGAGAAAATAGGGTACCGTATATCAAAGTACCAGCGACTGAAACGAGAGCTGAACTCGTTGATAGACCAGGGAAAATCGATCAGTTATTCATAGAGCTGTGACGAGGAAAAATGCTAGATTTCAAGATGGGAAAGAAATTCAGCATTTCCATGACCTCTTGTGTAATAAAAAGGGAACAGAGAGGCCATAACGTGGAAGTTTCTAGGAGGCGTTCGGATTCGCCCACTCGTTCACACATGAGTTAAATCACTGTTGGGAAGTTTTGCTTGTTTTTCCTAGCGAAAGACGAAGCAGAATGATAGCTATTGCTTACTGTGCGAATTAGTATTTCTAGCTCAGTCCCCTGTTCCGCTTCACCTATTGTAACCAAGAGAACTCCCGTCAGGCTGTGTAGGAAGGAAATGATAAAAGGTTATTTCGCTCAATAAGTTGTATAACTGGTGCTAGTAAAATGGTCGGAATGTCAGTGAGCCAACTTCAGGAGCTATTTAGCTTGTAAGTTTTCATAGAAAGAGTTAAGTTAGGCTCGTGGTGTCATTAAGCGCGGAGAATGTCAAAAGAAAACCGATTCCCGCCTCACCAATTGTTCTCGCCATCGTTTGAAATTTATGTGCAGCCCATGTGAACTCCTATTGTGTTATTCGTGGCTAAAAGAAAGCTAGGCTTTAAATACATTAACCTTTTTTTTAAACGTCGTTGTGCGTCAAAAGTGAATATCCACGCGAAAAAGGCCATTCTTCTGGCAAATGTTGGACTAAATAGCTTAATGTCTTTCCTTTTGTCTCTTGATACCCACAGGTTGTTGTTTTGTCACGTTCTACAAGCGGAAAGACGCACTGGAAGCTCAGAATGCAATGCACAATATCAAAACGTTACCCGGAGTAAGTTTTTCCCTTTCTTCGCTTCATTTTACATTTCTTGTTCTTTTCTCAAAGTTGTTATGTGCTGCCTTTCATGCACTTCAAGGAGCTATTGTGGTGTGCCATGCTTTTGTTGGGTGTAGGTTATTTGGACGACCTGCCTTCGGGACGTTTCTTATGGCTCGATCCATTTTTCCCCCCTTTATTCTTGTTTTCCTTTTTTTAGTTTTGTTTTCTTCCAACCATTTTAAGTTAACAAAAGCAGTGTGTACACGTGATTCAAAGAAGACAGAGAGAAGTTGTTCCTGGTGTTTTACTTTCCGTATAAATTTTGGGGGCTGGCGTCTTCTCACCCAAGCGTCACATGACAACGTCGTTTGCCAGCGTCCCGCCTTGCATTGTGCTGGCTATAAAATGAAGGCTTACGTGAAAGAGTAAAACTAGCAATTTCCTACCCCCTGAAGAAATTCAGATCTAGAATGAGCCCAAGAAGAGCACGCGAATCTGTGGCCAAGGCATTTACTGTAGGAAAAAAAGAAGTCCACGGCCCAGATTGCAGGAAATATACTCGGACGCTGTACGATAACTCTCGTACTAGCTTTTTATCTTTCCCGGCGTCCTCTTTTGTAAAAGCTTTCTTCTTCCAGCATTGACGTGAGCGAGTAATAGCCTTATTTATTTACAGATGCACCATCCTATCCAGATGAAGCCAGCGGATAGCGAGAACAGAAATGGTAAATATGCTTTTTTTTCTCACGTGCCTTTGTAGATATATGCTATTTATGTACTGAATTAAATCTCATAAATCCCATCCATTTCTAGAACGGAAGCTTTTCGTGGGCATGTTATCGAAGAAATTTTCTGAGAACGACGTCCGGATGATGTTCAGCTCCTTTGGAACCATTGAAGAATGCACAGTGCTGAGGGACGTCAACGGCCAAAGCAAAGGTAATGGATTACTTTTTTAGTAACGTTTTATCGAGTTCTTGGAAGAATCTCCCTCGTGTGTTCGTTTCCCTCGTCCGTCTAAACGAGTCTGTCTTTTGAGTCTGCAAGCACCAAATTCCCCTCCATAAGAAAAAAAAACAAAAGTTTTCCCCGAGTATGATCCCTTTATTTTTCCTTGTGTTTCCCGGCAGTACTTTTGCTGCGTTATCTCTGTACCCACTCTTTATCGAATGTATGTCTTCCGTGCGATCTCGGAACAAAAGCCCCAATCACTTTGCGAGTATTGATTGGCGTTTTGTTTGCGTTTGGTGGTACTGTTGGAAACGGGTCCTGTCTGCCCCCTTCTCTGCACTGTGTACTTTACCGTTTCCTATATGGATTTCATATATTCCATATAAAGGGTCCCTTTAACGACTTGTACATAGTACAGGAAAGCAAAAAAGCTCGCAAGAGTTCTGTCGTTCAGCAATCTCGCACCTTCGTTGGCCATTCGTTAACCTTCCTGGAATTGCGAAGCGCAGAATAAGCAAACTAACACAAACTTGCTTATAGGGCGTGATTAGAAACTGTTTACTTTTCCTCTAGATCCCCAAACTTTTTATGGAAAGATTTAAGCTGTTACAAGTTGGGGCGGGTAGCGAAAGACAGAAAGGCAAAGCCAGGTATGAAAACGTTCGCTTCGCGTACCGAACGCGGTGTAGCTAAGATCGATAGCCAAAAAAAAAGAAAAAAAAAGAAATTCCGACGGAAAAGTGAAGTTCGGTCCAAGTTGCCGCCAAGTCCACAGGTGCAGTGATGGCCAGTATTTTGTCACCAATATGATCAGTCCACGTAAGGCTTCGCTGCGTGTTTGCTAGCCACTTCCGTGACTGAAATCTACACTGTTTTGCGTGGCAATAACTTTTTCGCTCTGTGTATGTGACAGCAATGATCATATCTTGGTCCGTTCAAGCATTGTGTGGCGGTTTCGTACATAACTGTGGCCATTTCTTAACTGTGGAAGAATTGTTTCACTTTACCAGAATTTATATTTGTGCATCCTGTGCTGTAGGTCTGCTAAAGGATTCTGGGCTAAGAAATAAATGTTTGATCTAATCCTTTTTAAATATAGAGCAGTCGTGTACCCGCACGTGCACAAGATGCAGAGAAGGCGACTGGCGGTCAGCGAAGAGTTATGGGCACGAACATGGACCGTGACACTCTAGGAAGCGGGGAAAATGCCTCCCCAACTATTTTATGATTAGCTGGGTGGGTTAGCTGATTTATTAAACGAGGATTAGACAAGAAAATGCTGCATAACTGGCAGTTTTTCTCTGGCTGTGCGTTCTGAGGAAAGCAAAAACGAAGTTTTGATGAAGCGTTACTGTAACGGGAGCGCGTGGTATTGATTGGAGTTGGAAGTGAAGTACCCGAGATTTATGAGTGAAGTTTGAATTTTGCTGTAGAGGAGAATCGTAAGGAAGGTAGGGGAAGGTATTTAGCGATGCGGTACGCCCGCAGGGGCTAATGCTGCCAGAGACGGAAACGAGGGAGCTTAATGGATACACTTTACCATTGAATGTGTGTTCTGTTGAAAATGGCAGAACAAATCGTCCTGCCTCGTGAGCACTTTACGCCCAAGTCTTTGATTACAATAAGGGTTTTTCGCCAAAGTTTCCATTGAACGCTTTCGACGAGCCACCGTAAATCGTGTTCCCTTGTCATTGAATTTATCATGTGTAGGCATTGTTACGCGTGTGCATGCTTCTATTTCGTGCGGTTTTGGCAAACACTTTTTTCAGAACCCTGTGTGTTGTAGGTTGTGCGTTCGTAACGTATGCGTCCAGACAGTCTGCCATCAACGCCATTAAGGCCATTCACCATTCACAGACGATGGAGGTAGTGGAACTTGTCAAACTTGACTTTTGTTGTTAAAGCACTGGACAGTTGTGAACAGCAAAAGCTAATGTCCGCCGCCCCCTTTTGACGATGCTTTGTATTTGCAGGGCTGCTCGTCACCCATGGTGGTGAAATTTGCGGATACGCAAAAAGAGAAGGACCAAAAACGATTTCAACAAGCCACGGCCGGTTTGTGGAACATTGGCGGATTGGGTGTCAACCCACTAGGCACGCAATACTTGACCGTAAGCGTATTTACGTTATATTCCCTTTTAAGTGTTTTGACGTTATAAACCCGTTGTAGGTACTTGGCCTGCGTTAGGTTTTTATTGTTCATTTATGTGGCATACAGTGTTGCCGAAATCGTTATTTGTGGTTCTAAGTTTTGTAAAGAGTGTTACTTTTACAGACGAACTGTTATAGACTTTATAGGCTTGTTACCAAAGACTATGAAGTTAAAAGCGAACTGTAGTAATTAAGCTTTACAATTTTATATAGTTTTTATGTACTGTTGGGTAATATAAGGGACAAAAGTGTTGGTGTACAATTATGGGACAATGACAGTTTTAAAAATGGATACTTATGAAGAGAAAGGGAACGCTTGGTTGGCAATTGAAATTGTCGAAAATATTTCCCTGTGTAAACGCAGTAATTACAGTTTTGAACTGTCGAGTTGACAGAGTAATTCAGTTCATAGTACGGACTAAAAATATTCCTTTCTTCATGTAAATTGCCCTGTGGATGTAAACTCCAGTACCAGGTGTTGTCATTTTTTAATTTAGAAACAGTTTCGATAGTATGCTAGTGAAATCAGTCCGTAACTTTAAATGTATTATTGTAATGTAACGATCACTTTTTAAGGCACGTAGTTTTAAACATAATACTTCCAAAACTGAATAGTCACTACTTCAAATTGCACTACACTGTATATAGTTAAGTAATGAACAAAGAATGTCTGGAATATACCTCCAAAGGAATGGAATAATTCAGGAATAGAAAGAGAGAAAAATGGGAAACGCATATCAGCGCTTTATTCGAGTAAATGTAATTTCTTTGTTCAGTTTACCCTGTCTAAGAGGTTTAGCAACGGTAACAGTCGTTCACTGGATATCCTCCGACAGTTCTAGAAGAAAGCCGTAAAAAGCTCGAGTCAAAGAAATGCAGTAAAAATATTTCGATATGAAAATAGCCGCGTTAAAATGTTTAAGGAAGCGCGATAGACCAGACTTTATTAAGTTTCCCAAGATGCAAAGTACTAGGTCTATTTTACGCTTTTCAGTGAATCGACTTTTTATTCCTGGGGTAATATTTTACACAGGCTCGCGAGAGTTAACGCTGTAAGATTTATTCGTCGAGTGAAGCCTAACAAGTAGTAATTCTTTGTAGAGCAAGCTAAATAGTAGCCAAAAATCCGCGAAAGGAGTTTTATCTCTAGTTGAAATGACCCGAAAGTGACCCTTTGGATTATTATGTTTGCCTTTTACTATATGCCTAGCAATTCGGAGCAGTAGAATAATTAGGATTTGCTGATTACTCGAGCATAATGTAACTGGTGATCATTGTATACATCCTCGTGTACAGCGTCTGGTTTCATTGATAGAGGCACGTGTTAGTTTTTTCTGTAATGGTCCACATTGTACATTTCCATAGAAACAGATTTTACGGTTACTGACGCTTGCGTCTGCATTCTTTTCACACAGTGCAACCCATAGGTGCAGTATACAAGAACATCAATATAGCTTTATAGAACAAATCCTTTGATTACTGGCCACCCCAGCGTTAAATTTTCTTTTCCGCGTGCGTTGCTAGGATCCCATGAAGAACAGGATTTCCAAAGCGTAAAAAAAATAATAATACATAACCAACACTTCGCGATACTATCGATTTTCGTATATCTACCTGTCGATCGCTTTAGAAGGAAGGGATGGAAAGGGGGAAAACAGAACAGCTTCAAGGGTTGAAAAAGTCTTTCTGATGTGTCCCTTCGTGGGCCATTGTTAGCTAATTGTTTTGCCAAGGGAACGTTTATGTATGTTGATTGACATTAGCACTACGTTACTCTCATGTATTTTATATGGTCAACAAATGTTATACGGACATTAAGGTTTTTCTTTTTCTTTTACGCTAGACTACTACAACAGCGCCAAACAACTTGGCCGCGTTGTCCAACTTGCAGCAATTGGGCGGACTTGGAGCTTTGGGTGTACAGCAGCTTTTGGCCGCTTCTTCCCAGGGTACCGGTAAGGAGTGCTGAATCGGCATTTGTGATCCCTTGCCAAAGATTGAAAGATTAATTTATATTTCTGGATCTTTCAATAGGTTTGCAAAACCTGGCCACGTTACAGAATTCAGCCGGAGGTTTGAGTTTGAGCGGGTCGTCCGCAGGAACGCAAGGCTCCGATCTAAATTCGACAAATTTGCAAAGTTTGCAAGCCTTAGCCAACTTTTCAGCCAATTCAAGTAAATTGTCTTTGTCAGTATTCTGTCAGCATTTTATTATTATTATTATTATTATCATTGTATTGTCTCTCACATACGCTGTGGTTCGCTCATAGACCCAGATCTCAACAAGAGATCAAAGTAGTCTGTCCAAGCACCGTTCTAATAATATGCGCAGTTCCCATCAATGCAAACTTCTGCAATTCCCATATTGAGGGGTGATCCGGATTATTATTATTATTATTATTATTATTACTATTATTATTACTACTATTATTACTACTATTATTGCTACTATTATTATTACTATTATTATTATTATTATTATTGTTGTATTGATATTGTTATTATTATTGTAGCGTTTAGTCGGTTTCCAGTTGTTGACGAAGTTTCAAAAATCGTACAACTTTTAGGTATTAACGCCATGAACATGCAAAATTTAGCAGCCTTAGCGGCAATGGCCGGTGGTAACAATGGAACCCTCACGCCCATGTCTACAGGTAATTCACCTTACGAAGCTGCCCATTACCATTTTGACAATGTTGCGTCGCTGTGTCTGAACTTGCAGTCCGAACTCCATAAACATGGTAGGGAATTGAACTGACTGGTTGGGATTTTGCATGTTTTGCGTAGGAAATTAAAACTTGATACGGTGTATAGTTCTAACACGGTGCGTAACTTTATTGCAGCACATAACCTTAGGCATTTTGCTGAGTAATTCTAACAAAGTTTGTCTCTGTCGCTATGGGGAACTTGTCTAACAAAAAAAGTATCACCCCGAAACTTCCTTGCGTGAGTCATGCCTCGGTTTTCTGCAGTATCGAGATCCCGAGCTTCGACTAATTAAAACCATGCACGAAACTCAAAAGAAAGTATTTCGTCTAACGAGCGAAGACTTCATTTTTTTCATGACCAATATTTCCGTCATTTTTCGGTTCACGACCTTTTTTGTTCGCAGTCGAGCTGTGAAGAAGGTATTTACGTAAAACAGTTGCTTTCTGAGAAAGGGTGGCGATTTGGTGCTGGGGCAGTAGTTGAAACTTCAAACTTGAACTTGTGTGTCGTAATTCTTACCGACCACGTATGAATTTCATGCTCCTTTCACCTGTTTGTGTACTTAAAGTCCGCATAATTCTCACACCTAGCGTAATTTGTTATTTTTTTCTTCATTCTGCCTTGGTCCTGTTTGCGGCACGGTGTGATTCGGTTCGTTATAGCTCTTGCACGCGGTGACTATATGTTACCCATGGCGGCCATCTCCGGGATTACTGCAGGTACGTTTTTTTTGCGGTTGGCAGTTACTGAACGATGTATTACACGGATTGGGGCTTTATTTGTGGAGCGCAGATTGTTTTTCTTCATACGAGTCACTTTCCCAAGTGCTTTATGTTCGAACGAGAGAAAAGAACCGGAGAAGATTTTACAAGAAATAAAAAAAGAAGATTTCTTTTATGTAGCTTGCATCTTGGAATTTACAAGGTTTTATGGGTGGTTGGTTTTCAAACGGGTTGTGAAAATTTCCTTGTTTCTTTGAATGTGCAAATGTGGGAGGGCTTCTGTGGTGTTTTGCGTGTTTTTTTTACGGTTTTTGTGTGGGTGTGCCCGTGCAGGAAATCTTGGTTCGGGTTTGGGTCTGCCCCATCGTGGTACCGTCGTCTCTTCAATGTCCATGCCTGCTGCTGCAGCTGCGGCGGCAGCAGCAGTAGCTGTGAACGGTATCAGCAATCTGAATGCTTTGGGAATGACGACTAATGCGGGTTTGAGCAATGGGGCAGGGCTTGAGGCACTTTCCAATGCTTATCCATCCATACAGCAGTATACAGGTTAGTTTTTACCTATTGGAGTTTCGTTCTATTGTTGCTAATTTCTTCGGACATCCTAAAGGCTTTCTGCTATTATTCTTCCGAGCTTGGCTTGGTCATTTTGGTCTTTTGTATACAGTTGGCGTGTGTAGTTACCATTGACTGACGTAAGGCAATACTACTTACGGAACCTTCGTCGTCCAACTTGTATTGATTTATTTTATTTTTATACATTTTCTTTTTTTGTTCCTCAGCTTTCCCAGGCTACGGACAAGCATCGTTAGCCAGTTCACAAGGGAGCCTTAGTCCGGGCTTAGGCGGAGTGTCGTCAGGTTCGCAGTTACGGCAGCAAGAGGGACCGGAAGGTGCCAATCTTTTCATTTACCACTTACCTCAAGAGTTTGGAGATAATGACCTAGCACAAACGTTTGCCCCCTTTGGAAACATCCTTTCTGCCAAAGTTTTCATTGACAAGCAAACAAACCTTTCGAAGTGCTTTGGTAATTTTTTTTTTCACTGCCGAAAAAAAGAATTATGATTAACAATGTCTCTTATTTTATTAGGTTTCGTGTCTTATGACAGTGCTTTGAGTGGTCAGACGGCCATTCAAGCCATGAATGGTTTTCAGATTGGTACCAAAAGGCTTAAAGTCCAGCTTAAAAGATCTAAAGATGCTTCCAAGCCATATTAACCTATAACTGACGGTAAGAAGATCGAACATATCAAGCAGCACTGGAAGATAATGTGAAAAAGGGATGAAGACAAGGTTCGTCTCCACGGAACGAAAATCTTTTGCGTTTGTGTTCATACCCCTAAATTATCTGCCTTCTGTGAAGGCCTCGTCTTACTCGAGAACAATAAGAGAGAGAAAAAAAATGAATCTGTTCCATTTTTGTTGTGAGCACTCAGGGAAGTACGCATGGGAGGGTAGGCTTTATTTTTCATTACTCGAGCCGATTTTGCTCTTTTCGAAAGCTCGGGAGTTTCTTAAAAGCTGTGAGACAATAATTTTTATGACGTAAAAGCCGCCATCACCCTTAGCACTACTGATATCGTATTGAATGGAAGAGAACATTGTGTTTAAGTATAACGTTGCATATACCCTTCATTCTTGTAGCGCACCTTTTCGTGTTCTTTGTCTTCACCTTGTCATCGTTAACTTAATTTTTGCACACAAAAGCTGAGCTACACCTACACCGATTTTTAGCTTCCTCTTATTTTTCGTTCAAAAGCGTTTTTTTTATTTACCATTTAACGTCCATTTTTTACATCTTTGTCTTATGTGTTTGTTTTTCCCCCATTTTTCTTTTCGTTTTAGATTGTTACGTAGGGTGGCCGTATAACGCGTGCTGTTGTCCTGTGAACGTGTGAAAAAGCAACCATTTTGAATTGTCCGAAATTATCCAACAAAAGCACCTTCCCAAATAATGCCTGCTGCCTGCTAAAAAAAAACAAAAAAAAATGTCAAGCCGCACACCGCCTATGATTCCATCCTGTACGAAAAACATGTATAAGTGATTGTTACACACTACCTACCCCCCAATTGGAGTACCGTTGCCTGCGAAACCAAATACGTGTGGATGATTTGGTCTTGGCGGTTGTTACAGCTTACCACCCGTATTGCCTGCGCTCCCATATCGTGACACTACCGTTTTGTGACTAGTAATGGCCAACATCAGTTTCTGCGTCGTTGGAAGAAAACCGTTGTCATCCATTGGCAAGGAGAAGTTGACGGCTCAAACTTTTGTTGCCTCCCAGATTTTTTATTTGTGTGGTTCGGTATCTCCCGCCCTATTATCCTCTCAATATTCCAGCTGATTGTCCGTGGTATTTATTCTAGTACGTGTATACCACCTCATGTTATAGGCACGCTTATCGCAATAGCCGAATTCGGTATTGCATTCGGGCTCCCTTTCTGGAACATTGGCCGTAGGTCGATGCGGAAAAGGATTGAAGGTACACGTACTTAAGATTTGGGTGAATTTTGGGTTGTTTTTGCAGAGTCCTAAGGCAGAATTTCGTTCAAACTCGGTAGACTTGGAAGAGAAAGAGCGCAAGAGACACAGCGTCAGTTCGTAGTCTTTTTTTGGGTTTAGCTAGTCGTATACGTAGTAAGCTCAAAGGCTGTAACCTTTTTTTAAAAAAAGAAGGGTTACCGGTTGAGTCTTTAAATTTTGTTCGTCTTTCCATTATTGTTTTTTTGAATCAAACCGTTTCTTGATTGTTAACCAGCTAATCCGAGTATTAGCGCGGACTAGGCCAGTTTATCGTCAGTCGTTACGTAGGCACGTAGTAGTAATCGTTAGTTTTCGTTTTGCCAGCTGTTTCATGACATGCTAAGCTGACACACTTCTTTCTGCTTTGTTGGTACCCTAAGCATTCATTTGCTTTTTGAGTTCTTTAGTCCCTTATTTTAGCTAGTCTCACTAATTAGTTGACGAAGACTAGTTAGAAGTCTCCACTTCCAGTCCTTGACGATTTTGCGGGCTGTACAGGAGTATTCGTTAAGGAGAAGTACTTGCCAAAAGTCAAAGAAATTTAGTGTACTTGTCGGGGAATCAGTTAGAAGATCTTAGTGTCTCTAGTGACTAGAATTCCACAATGTACAACTTCTTCTTTGGGCTTTTTTTTTGTATGTGTGTGTGTGTGTAGCCGTCAAAGTGTTTGGTTTGTTTACCCTGTGCAACATTTTTTGGTACTGCGACAAGCTTTGGCACGGTCCACTTGCACCAATATCCGTTTTTTGGTTGTAGGTTATTGTTTTCCCTCCTTTTTTGCTCCGCTGTTAGCATGACGAAGAAGTCCTTTGTTAATTTCCCATTGTTCTCCTGCAGTGCCTTTTTTTCTTGTCACGTTGCCATCGTCGAGGTTTTATGACTATCCTTATGCCCAACGTAATGATAAACTTTCGTCGTGAAGCGTGAAGTTGGAAAGAGTAATGTGCGTAAGGTCAGAAGGGTAAAAGAGCGGGGATTTAGAAGGGTTATGGGTTGAAAGCTAACGTGCATCTGTGGTCAAAAGCTTCGACATGGCACCGTGATTTTTTTATTTTCTTTCGATTTTTTTCCTTTCGGTCAAGTTTAGACTTTCAAGCTGACCAGTTCAAGTGGTGGTGGACGACCTAGTCATCCGTAATTCACTGGATGTCCCCCCCCCCCTCCCAGTTACCCTTTAGACGTGTTTGGTGTTGTCCTTTTCGTGTGTGTCCGATATCGAAAGTAGTATTTAGCGTTTATTGGCCGAACGATGAAAGGCACAAAAAACTCGCTGGGGTTGTGAGCGTAGTTAGACGTAAGACTGATAGTTAGCGGAGGTCGGGACCCTCTTTCTCTAGAATTAAACATGGTGGAAGTGTAAGGGTGATGAGCGGCTTCATTCTCTTCTAGGTTTGACATTTGTAACTTTTTTATATGTACTCGTTCTTACGTGGGAGGCGCAAAAACCGTCCGGTTCATGTACTTTTTTGTCAGTCGTAGCTCATTCACGTCAATGCGTCAAACGACCACCACCCACCTGCACTGTATTTGTATTAGCGGTGGCATCAGTAAGATACACAAAAAGCTACCCAAAACACCCCTCTCTCTCCCCCCACAAGAGTTCCTAGCAGTATTTATTTGCCATCTATTCTTCTCCCTCTAAAAAGAAACGTCATTTTTCTGTTATTTTGCCCTCCCTTCGCTCTCCCGTCACCATTGGCCTCGGACGATATGGGTTGATTGGTCTGACGTGTGTACTGAACATGAAAACGGACATTATGCATGGTCGCACTGGTGCCAGAGCTATGTTCTGTGCCAATCGTATAGTTTGAAGGTGCCATAACCTTGTTAATTCGATGTTGTTGTATGGCGTGATGAAGTGGCGCAAAAATGTGCACCAAGCAGGGTCATACGTAATTTGAAAAGTTTATTTCGTTTTCTTTTCTTTTTTTAAAGCGGGGAAAGATTTATTTACAAAATTGTTCAATAGTACATTGTACTATACTTTCGATACCGATTTCTTGGAAAAAGCAGGCTTAGATGAAAATAGCTCTTTTAGTCTGCTTTTTTGAATCGTAAAAACAAGAAAAGGGCAGCCAACAGTGTTAACAGATGATTTACAAGGGAAAAGCAGAATACACTATTTTCAAAACGTTCATGGTGTGATGTATTTTAGTATTGAATGTTAAAACTTGTTTTCGACTTCTGGGAATATTGGCCCACAATGATCATGAGTTGCGTCGCAGAGAAAAGCTGAGAAATTGGCTTAAATAAGATGTGTGATGGGATGGTCTATTAAGTGATTAGTCTTTAGGCAAAGCAGAGTCGGATTTCCCTCGAACGTACGTGCGAATTCCTATTGAAGCTGATCCACGGTTGCCCAGCACGCGATCCAGCAACGAGTGCGATAGAGGTGGTTTGGATCTTCGTCGAGCTGCGTGAACTTGACGCCCCAATTCGGCGAAAGCGTCCGCTATAGGTTGCATTTGTTCCGCCGCAGCCACTTCGGCGAAGTAGCAATCTAAGTCCTTGGCTAGTTGTTCCCCTATAAGTCACACGATTTATTTTTATCGTCTTATACACGTATGTGTATCTAATGTTTGGAAACTATGTGGGCACCTTCTTCGGCTGCGACTTGGCGCAAATGGACCATGTCGGCTTTATTGGCTAATAAAACAATGGATAAGCCACTTCCACCGGGGTCTCTTAACGCCTTTTGTTCTGTAATAAACCGACGAACTTTGGTAGCATAGTCGAAGGAAGTTCGATCCAGAATGGAATAGACAAGCAAAAAACCGTCCGCCCATTGTATTGAATCAGGTGGAGGGAAATCATCACAGCTCTGTGAAGAGTACAAAAAAGGTTTGGATTACATTAATCTGTTCATACCCCACATATCGCTGGAATTCAAGGAGGGGAGAAAAGAAAAACCCGAAAGTTACGTCTTGACATGTTTCCAAGAGATGAGCATGCTTACTTTGGGACAAGTGTCTAATATTTCAAAAATCACAGGTTCGCCGTCCAACATAGCTTCATGCTTATACCGGTTTTCTAGACGTAGGGAGAGCAAGAATTGATTTTGAGTACTTTTTCAACGCGCGATACACTCCAATTAACCTGAGTTATGATCATATTCGCCTATGTATCGCTTGGTCAAGTAGCGCACTGTCAGGGCTGTACGAAAAAAAAGAGTGAAAATAACGAAGATGAGTTACAAGAAACATACGTTAAACAGACAAAAAATCATAATGGATTCCTTTCGGCGTGTCATTTATTGCCTGGGAGGTTTGTGCAACCTCCGTCGCCTTCCTTGGGGTTTTAGGTCGTAGACTATTTTTACCCAAAAGCCATTTGGTTCCGTCTATTATGCTTTTGTTGTCTTTTTTGCCCCAGCCACCAAACACATACGTCTTTGGCCTGCTATGTTGCGCCCAAGAACGCGAGAACCACTTGGTTCATAGTCCTGGCTTTTATCGACTATCATTCAAACACTTACGAACTGTTTCCTAGGCTAGCGTGATTAATACAGAAGTTGCACCACACGATATTACTTCCAAGCTATCTGAACGTCCGCTACTGTGATAATACGAGGCTGTTAGCTTGAATTGAAACTTAGGCATAGAAACCGGGAACAGACATTTAGTAATTCCATTCCGCTGTCCGGGCTTTTTATTGTCTGCTAATGTTTACGGTGGTGTACTATTCAGTAATAGCGAGCAGTGTCGCAACTAAAGTAGAAAAGGGCGGAAGAAATAGCTATCGTAATGCCTTTTACAAAATAGCTCTCTCAATTTCTACTTCGTGAAGCGCTACAACCTTTATCAATGTCTTTACTTTCAGACAAAACCCATTACGATTAGTCCTTTGAGATTTTTTTAGTACCTCTTTCTCTTCTTTGTGCGATAGTATAACGCCGGCACTATACGCCACTTACTGTTCTAAAAGTAGCGGTTGTACTTCTCTACATTTTTCTTGTTTTGCCTGGAAAATACACTTGATGCGCTAGGCTAACGAGAAAAGCAGTGTGGTAAACAGCACAAGGGTACTTTTCATATATTTAGACACTCATAGATTCAAATTTCGGTCCTGGCTCACAAAAGTGTGCATGGTGTGTCTAGGTCTAGAACTCCAGAAATGTGACGTCCTCTTTCATGCAAGCGATGTGGAATATCACATGAATGTGCGGAGTGAAAGTGACGCTTGCCATGTGTCAGACGAAATTCCGTGCTCCAAGTCTCAACGCATTATGCTTTCCCGTGTTTTCGCAAGAAACATAAGCTCAAGCTGACAAGGAATTCTGTCTGTCCTTGTCACGTATTCATATACAGAAATACGTCTTGTCTTCCCTAGATTGATTGACGTACACGTCCACATTACAAAGATATACGACAATGTCTCACTTCAAAAAAACACTTCATGGGTAGGAACGCGATAATCAGTGACGAACTTGCTCTACATAGTCGTCATTTTTGGTCAGCTAAGTAAGCTAAAGTAAGGTCACTTCAGTGGACACCCACTGAGTCTGTGTTTTAACTTACCTGACTTGCCAACTCCCGGTGCCCCTACGACAGCAATTTTCACTTCAGAAAGCGAAGATTTCTTACGTCGAATAACTCTCATCGCCGTAGAACTCATCCTCAAGAAAGACTGCGCTCAGATGGATTGTGGAAATTTCTGTTAGTCTTCGAATACTGTCTACTGCTGCTCGGCGGAACGAATTTCTTGCAGCCTTTTGGCTTGGCAATACATGCAACACTGCGTCTTGAAGTCGCTGTTCCCCTATACCTTAGCTAAGAATGAAGATATTCTACATTTAGCTTAAAAGTGAGGAGCTCCCTCTACACAGTATAAACTTAGTTAGAGACTCTCTACCCTAAAACCAATCGTAGCAGCTCAGCCGCTTTTATACTGCAGACCCTTCTCGTACGCAATTTTCTTTTGTCAAGTTGGCGTTTTTGGCTGTTCTAAAGCGTCAGTGGGTTTCGGCTTTCCGCAATTACTAGTCTTGGCTTACCGAAGGTTACAGTAACTCGTAAAAGTTTTCTACACCTGGGGTTTAGGACGGTTCGTAATTCTTGCTAAAGGAGTACTTGGTGTAGCGTCGATTCACACTAGCATGGTGCTTACGTGAACGGCATTTCACTCGTTATTAAATTACTCATGCTTCTTTTGTGATGACAGATGTTAAGGACTCTTACGAAGAAGACGTTGTCGTTGGGGAAAAAATACGAAACGTCGTGGATGTGGCAAGACGGAAAAAACATGCGTCATGTTTTACTGGACTTTGAACAAAGAAATGCTACCGTAGCAAGTCAAGTCACAACGACATTGGCAAAACTTAGGAATACTGTATAACTTTTCTCGTAGGAAAGTACGTAGTCCGTAAAGTACGTAATGTGGACGTGTACGGCAATCAATCTTAGGGGGGACAAGACGTATTTCGTATGCTTACGCAGTTACACGAATTTAAACTAGCGCAGGAACAAGAAAACCGTTTAATAAAATAAAGATGTCAATTTTTTTATCAGGGCCCTGGCCTCCAGTCTTTTGAGTTGAAGTTCCTAATATCCACGATTACTACCTTATTTTGTACTTGCATTAATCAACCGTATCTTCAACGCCAAAAAGAAACGAACAGAAGTTACCACGGAGGTCAATATAACTGTTCGTAATTAATTTAATATACGATGCAAGTTATACACCAAGTTCTTGAGTTTATTAAAAATAATTCTGTACACGAAGGAGGATATTACGTCTCCCATAGAGGGAATTTTTAATTGTCTTCGTTTATACATTAAGACTGGTACGATCCGAGATAGAACAGAGTCTCCGCTTCATTAACAGTTAAGGAATGGGCTTCAACCACAGGTACAGGTAACAGCAAGTTTTCGACAGGCCAATCTAACTCCTCGGTGGTTGGAGGTTCGACACAGTCTCCTTGGTCTTTTTTCCTGGGGTACAACAGCAGTCATTATATAGAGAGTAAAATAAGTAATTAGCATTAGATAACTTACTGATGTTGCGCACTATGTCGTCTCAATGCAAAATTGGTGTTGAAACGTTTAGGGCATACGTTACAGGCGTAAGAACGCGGTCGTTGATGAATGGTGGCCACATGTTTGCGCTGCACAGACCGAGTTTTGAACGATGCACCACAAATTTCGCATAAGAAATCCCGATCATTGGAATGTACGGTCTAAATACCAATCGTTAGAAAGTCAGCGCCACATGTATTGTAAGTCATTACCATGTGCTCTTGCATATGCGCTCTGGTTCGAAAAGTTTTGCGACAACTCTTGCACGAATACAACGATACAGTCCCTTTGGGCGCACTCTGGTTAGATTCGGTGTCCACTTCCGTTCCCTCGGTCGCCACCTCGGGATTGGGCTTCACGTGTGTCTTCAAATGGGCCGTTAGACCATCTCTTCTTTTGAAAGCTTTCCCACAAGTTTGGCATAAGTGATTCCGAAGGGCAGTATGGACTGCTCGGATATGCCTGGTATAATGTTCCTTCCGCCAGGTTTTGTAGTCGCACTAAAACTTACATATTAGGATATTGGCTTTACAGGGTAAACAAGGTACTTGCTCGCACTGGAAGGGTTTCTCAGCGCTGTCACCAATTTCTTCATTCCCTGCTGTATGAACCCTTAAATGACGTTGATATAGATGAAATTTTGCTGTCTGATACGCGCATATGGAACACGGGAACAGTGTTTCTTGTTTCGTTTCTGAAGTACTGTTCCTAAACCGTTCTTCCTTATGTTTACTTAAGTGTCGTTTAAGAAGCTTGGCCTGATCCGTAGAGTAGCTGCACTGGGAGCACTGTAAAGCTGCCGTACTATGACTAACCTCGTGCTTACGAATGTGACTAAGACGAATTGAACGAAAATTGCATCTAGTGCATCGATAAATCGTAACATTCTGAGGAACAACGGATCAGCACAAAACGAGCTAATTATTTTATTATACTTTCTCGTGGAGCTGGAGATGCCTTTTGAAGTGGCTCTCCCGTTTGCTTTTGAAGGAGCACAGGTGGCAAAAATGTTTGAAAACTGCCAAAGCTTCGTAGTCTTTCTTAGGAGCAAATGTTCGATACTTCCGCTTGGAAAACACTGGATTAGTGTTCGGATCTATTTTCTCCTGACTGATTTCGTCTTGTTCGAGTTTCTTATCCCACACAAGTAGCTCAACATCGTTAGCGGTTTTCTTTACTTCACGGTCTTCTAATAAACCTACACTTGCATCGTCCAGTTTCTCCTTGTAAAGATTCTTTAACAGGTTCTAATATAAACGTGTTAAAGATTTATAGTGTTATAGGATTAGTTTAGTTACTTCTGCTTCTAGAATAAAGTTCCATGGCCCTTTTAAAATAACACGGCCTTCACTCCATTCACAGGTTAATAAACTGGCTTTGCAGAGATTTTCAAGAAACTCAGTTAAGTTGTTAGGCATCATCTGTGAAAGATGCTCCAAACAATGCTCTGAAAGTGTGGCGACTCCATAGCTAAAAATCTACATTAAACAGTTTTTATTGCTGGAAATGAAGTATAATGAAACATACCAATGATTGAGATTCCTCTATTTGCCTCCCAGCAGGACCATTTGATAACTTAGTTGCCTCTTTAGTCGAGTGATCTAGTCCCAGCTCGGCTTGCTTTTCTGGCAGCAATATATGACATAAATTCGAAGACTGTTCTGCACCATCGATCCCACTAACGTTCATAAAAATATCTTCAGCATTCGTCAGGGAATTTGTGTTACATTCTTGACTTTGCTGGCCAAGTAAAGAAACATAAACAGATTCATTCGTACTGGAAGTTAACGTTAATTCGCTTGAACCTGTACTATCTACTATCACTGAATCACAAGTGAATGACTGACTTAGTTTTCTGAAATCTGTTTGCATAGTGGAAAATTTTTACTTTAATGTTTATATGACAAATATTTATGGACAACGAAAAAATTAAAATGTCGTTTCAAATCAACCGCGCGCGCCATCTGACGGGCGCACTATCAACTACCGCTTACGAATCGGGGGTTTCTCTGGATTCTTTTTGAACCAACACATTATCCGCGCCAAACTGAAGTTTAAAAGGCGTTAGCTTATAGCGCTTGTCTCCGCATTGTTAATATATGTCTTCGACATCCTTTTATAAGGACAAGTTGGTCGAACGGTCTAGCGGGTAACGCGGAGATCGTGATGCCGCAAGTTCGATCCCCGGTGTCGCCTGGTTTATTTTGTATGAGAAAAACTCCAGCGTATATACCTTCATTCCTCCACCATTCTCTATCCGAGTTCCTTCCTGGCTCGGTCCCTATCTATCGTGCTTACACCTATCCAGTATGGAGTACCTAGTGGTTCGGGAAACCGAACTGCGTGGAAAACAGAAGGATAGGAGCGAGCACAAGGTATAGGGACCAGCTAGGGAGGAGCAAGGACGGGAAGGAAGGAGGAGCTCCAGTTTTTCACGTTTTCTGAAGGGGTACCCCTTTGCGTAGCATTGTTTCTTATGGAAAATAACCCGGAAAAAGCCTTCCCAGCTCGAAAGCGTAACCACGCCCATTTTTTCGAATTGTCACCAATGGGAAGATAGGATTTTCGGAGGGAGGCCGCTGTTTTTGCGGGAAATTTTTGCAAAAAATACGATTTTTTTGGGTGGGAATGATTGAAAAAATACCAAAAAATACAGCAAAAATAGGTTTCTAAAATCAGAATTTTGAGTACAATTTTCGTTAGTGTGAAAGGACCATGTAAATATTGTTCACGCTACCTATTTCGTTAACGGAAACGGTTCTTTGCTTTGCATCGTACTGCACACCAGCACTAAGTGCAGCTGTTATCGACCAAACAAGTTCGGCGTCAGAAAAATAGTCGACGACTTAACTTACGAAAGATAATGGGGAAAATCCAAGAAGAAAATCCTCCCTTTAGGAAGAAAAGGTAAAGCAGTCTTTCTTAGGTGTAAAGTATTGATTTCAAAATTATCATACTATTACGTTCTAGGTACTACGTCTCCGTAAATCGAGACCACGTCGTTGATCAGCTGAGGCAAGCTAAAAGGCCAAATCAAACGTTCGGCCAAGCTGAAATTCTGCTGCCAAACCCAACTGCATTTTTAAAAGCCAAATCAAGACAGAGAGTCTGTCAACGTAAGCTATTACTCATCACCTTTAAATTCATTAGTTTCCACATAAGCAATGTTCTTAGCTGCAACATGCAAGGAGCGATGCTGCCAAGAAAGACGTCCACCGGTCCCAAGGCGTGACGAAATACCTAAAAGTTATCCACCTAGTAATGTTGACTTCCTTCGAGCCAATGCACACTCCTTACACCAATACCACCGCACACCCGGTGAGCGTAAGAAGATGGACGACAAGACCGGTCATATTACAGATGTCAAAAAATCTGGACTAGTACCGTGCTATATGCTTCGCAAAGTGGGTGACACTTTTGTTTGCAAACAAAAGCTATGAAATACTTAACTGCCTTTGCAGGATTTCGGGAAAATTCCTAAATATTTAAAAAAGCTACCAGCCAGCAAAACTCGGACGGAAGTTGAAACGCATGCTACAGGACTGACTAACACACATTCGAATGCAGAAGCTAGTACATGTACTCAACTTGCTGCTTTACAGGTAATAATGTATCAATAGCGGAGGTGGTGGTCGCTTCCTCAGAGTCCCAATTGTGAACACCTCTGCTCACTAGAAAACGAAAGTTGTATGTTAAGTGTTCTCTTCATGTAGGAACTCCGCCGCCAGTGGACAGATAAGGAAAGTCAATTAGCCAAATTATCCATTTGTCGGGCACAACGACGCGAAACAATTGAAGATGAACTTCGTCAAATTGAGCGACACATACGTGACCTGCTGGTTTGAGAATAAGTGTTAATTTCGTTACTGTCTAGGAAATTATGTCTTTTTATTTTCCTGTAAAACAGATCATTCACGTTCACCATCTACTTTGAAATGTCTTTAGATGCATAATATGTCAGACGAATTGTAACATCAACACAGATAAACAAAACTTATTGAAATCCTTGATTACGCTATTAATTAGAAACAAGGATAGAATGCACGAGATCTACTTCTAAGCAAGTTAACAAACCTAAAGCTTTTTACTCCGTCATTTGCTTAATAGTTTAAAGAACCAAGAGGATCTGCGATGGCACATAAGCAAACCCGTAATAAACCATTACGTGGCGAATATTTTCAAAAGACGATTCAAACAAAAATAAAACAAAAAAGACGGCAGTGTCTTAGAAATTGTTCAGGATTCATGCACGCTGGTCCCTATAATAGGTCGTACATGCTACAATACTGTTATGCTCTTAAAAGTCCATAATAATTTCACGTTTCACTTTTAAAAAAATTACCGCTAAGGGTAAAAAAGGGTATGCATCCACTCGCTCCTGTAAGTTCCCTTTGAGGTCGAAGTTTGTTTCACTTCTCGTGTTGATTGCGGTACCTAGCAAATTTACCGCCTTTCAATTGGGCTCGGCCTTGTATCTCGTCTCACTAACTTTTTTAACCAATATTAATGTCCAACCGAAAATATAAATGAAGTTTATTTACTTGAGATGAAGCCACGGACATTGGTTGCGATACGGTGGGCGGGGAAACCATTTGGTATGCCGAATACTGTTGTCCCAAAGGGTGGTTTGCACTAGAAATGCAAACACGCATCGTCGTGTAAAAAATTACAAACAGTTGAAATCTAATTTTACCTGCTGGAATCCGGCGTTGAAGAAGTACTGCGCAAGACAGAAGAAGAATAATGTTGTGGGGGAGGTCCTAATCCTGGCGACATTGATGTGCTAGGACTCGGACAAGGATTACTTGTGTAACTGCCCAGACTACCCCTTGAGTTGTTGTGGGAGGGTCCTTGCACAATTAATGGGCTATTTATAACCCTTTCTGGGTGCGACTGGTTCCGGTACGTACCGTATAAAACAGACTCAGGTACACCATTTTCCAAAGGTACGGGAACCGTGCGGGTACTAACAGGAGGCTGTGAGGGAAGCACACCCCCCGGTACGTTAGCATTGGGAGGCGGAGGTTGGTATGAAAACGGCACTGACAGGCGTGCCTGGACAGCTAGAAGTTGATCCCTACGCCGCATCAACGACGCTACGTGTTCTTCAAGACGTACGTTTTCTTGCCGTAATTGGTGAAGTACAGAAAGTAAGGAAGCAACTAAAAACGACAACATTAGCTTTCACATTCCCTTAAAAAGAGCTAACTGATAAAAGGATTACTATCAAAATTTTGGGCTTGTTCAAGCAAAAATTGGCTGCCTTGTTCCCACTGTTTCTCTAAAAGCTGCTCGAGGCTTTGCGGGAAGGGAGAGTTGCTTGAAGATTTCGACTACAGACATAAGAAGTAATTAGCAATAGGACTGCACACAAAAAGGAAAAATGAGGATTACGGTTTCAGATTGTGAGGTAGATCGTCCAGGAAAAGGAACACCAACCCACGGGCTGCCGTTTGTGCTTGAGAAGCTGGTAGGCGTTCCCCGATCACGTCCAATTGCATGGGCTTCCACTTCCGCTGATAAAGTGTCCGACATAGATTGAGCCATGGACGACATGGGATTGAGTTGGTTGCCGAGCATATGAGGTGCATTCAAATTTTCAGCGCTATTCAAATTAAAAGCTTTTTCAATAGGAAAGCCTTACGTTAAAACAAATATTGTGCTACCTTTGTAAAGTAGACTTCTTTCTCCGCTTTGCACTGACGTCAGATTCCCCATGGGAATCGGGCGAACTCGGGGGTGACTCAGCTGGGACTTCACTGAAAGAGGGGTGTGGCACCCTGTTATTCGTCATAGCCGGTACAGATGAAGGGGCCGTGCTAGACTTGGGAGGCCGGCCTTGTCTACGCACTTTCTTCACTTGTAACGACGTTTCATTGGCCAAAGACCTCGGTCTCATTTCTTCGACTTTGGTCACTGCGATGAATCGTGGTTCCTCTGGGTTCTGGTTGGAGGTCGTGGTAATAAATATTGGCGAAACAGTCCTACTGGACACGGAACCGTTCACGTTTCCCATGGCCATGTTCTGATCGACAGTTAGATGTGAGTTGGTATACGATGTGGAAACGATCACCGACGTGAGCGGCGTGGATGGTTCCCCTTCCGGAGGGGTTTCATACTTGAAAATAGGTAGGTGCTGAGGTAATGAAGTGTGAGCGACTTCTGGCCGCGAGTCTTGGGTATTCATCATATGATCTGACGCATTTGACAGTGTCGACTCCGTGTCATTCCCTACACTGGATGGTGTGTGAGATCTTCCGCTGAGACTCTTTTTATTCTTCTTGCCCTGTTTCGAGTCTTCAAGTTTGTCTTTGTCCTTTTTCTTGGTTTCACCGAGTTTTACTCCCGAGGCTTCAGAGAGCTTGATGGGATTCACATTCACTTCTTGCTTAATTACGACACCACCAAAGGAGGGAACAAGGGAGCATGCTGAGGTAGACTCTTCTCTCAATTCCGACGGTCTGGGCGTAGGACTGTTCAATTTAGTCTCCGGATTTTTCATCAAGCCAACGCCTGTCAGGACGTTTGCTAAAGGGTTCAAATCAGGTTTGGAACCCAGACTCTTCTTTTCACCGTCCTGGCTAGCCTCCATAATAACAGACTGGGAATTCTGTTTTAGGGCAAAAAGAATAAGAAGAGCATTACGATGTGCCAGATGGAAACTTTTTTTACGATAATATTCATACCTTATTAATAGTCGTCTTTTTATTTGCCTTCTTTTTGTTTTTGTCTTTTTCAGCTAAAGACAGCGAGTTTGCACTGGAGCCCGCTATACCAGGGTGCTGAGGGCTAGATTTTTCTGGGGTAGAATCCGGCGTTGATCCGGCTGCGGGTAACGGTTTAAACGCGGGAATGGGTTTTACGTTGCTACTCTTTTTCTAGGAGAGAACATAGAGACTCTTCATTGGCCCCATCATTGGTACATTTCTGTTTACTTACTATTTTGCCATAATGATGCTGACAGTAACCGCAATAACGAACATTATCCACATAATTGCCCGCCTCTTCACAAAGCAGTCCTTGTGCTTGGGCGCACGTGACGTGGAAGTGAAGCTTACAACCATTTTTGTTACAGGACATACAAGCTCCAATTGTCGCTCTGGTATCCCTCCCTGCTTCTTCACATACATAGCAAACCTAGAAATAGACCAATATTACAGTGGATAGAAACAGGACCTTCACGATATGACTTACTTTATTGTACCTTTCCGGTGGTACTAAATTAAGCAAGATAGGCTCCATTGTGGTTACATTACCAAAACGGACTTCAGGTATATATAATGCACAGACGACGTGTGCCCAGCCATTGGTATCTGTCCGTTTCAGAGCTCCGTCTTTACTCGGACACAGCTCGCAACGCTGCGACGGGAACAACAAACCTAGAACCGTGAAAAATTAACTGGAACACAACTAAAGGCATACCACCCTTGCAGCGCGTTCCTGGGATTCACATTTACGGCAGAACCATGGGCCAGAGGGAACAGTGACGATACCGTAGCAAGCTAGTTGGAGCACAGGAATCAGCCGAGACCATTACGCGCACAATTTTAAGAGATAAACTACCTTGGTGTACAGCAACAGTGCAGCCTTGTCCGTCACAATATACGAGCGGGTTTTCGGCCCAACCCCGCTCGTCAGAACATACACAGCACCCGCCAACCATCTCCTTCATCTTCTGACGGCCAGTCTTGATTAAGTTTTTTTCACCTGCTAAGCAATTAGAGTAACTTAACACATGGTTGTTTGCCCAAAATGCAAAATCACATAGCACCCTGCCTTGCTTGCTGCTTTTGATCGCTTTAATCGTGCGATTCCATTACACAATCGATATCTGGAGAATATCGAAATTGTTTGTCACAACGCGATCATAACAACAAAGTCTATCTGTGTCAAGTTTTAACAAGTTAATTTTTTTACGCAGGAAATATTTTACTTCCTTTTTGTGCGCGTAACGCTCAATCCTTTGAAAATACCGGGACAAAGTTCGGCTAATAGAATGGCTACTAGGGTACTGGATACGATTTTTCTCTGACAAAGGCATGTTTTTGCATAATTGCGTGTTTATGTTGCAGCTGCTTAGCCTAAAGCGCACTGTTTTATACGGAAGAAATCTGCAAGTTTTGGCTCGCGCACTTCACCGAAGGTTTTCGTCAGAAGGGAAAGGACCCAGAAGTCCTCATGCTCTAGTGGTCTTTGACGAAGCTGAGGGTTTGTTTCGCAATACTTTTTTTGCTATTTGTTTGTTAATAGTCTATTTGGACAGGATCTGGCAAGCGCATCTGGCCGGACTTGACTTCAGGGTTGTTAGGTCCGAAAGACGACCGCCTACCGCTACCTGGAGATCTGGGGTTTTCGTATCAATTAAATCCCCCTCCCGTCGTCCCTTCAGTATCCTCCCCTCATCCTGCTGCTGATATCCTTGTCAGCAGCACGAATTACGAAAGACAGTTTTCTGTAATAGTGTTCTCCCTTATTCGTTGAATAAAGTCTGATTTCAAATTTAATTCAACTGTCAACAGATTATACGTCAGTTTCACACCGGATTAGCAGAAGAGGAGGCGATGGAAGAGATGGAAGAACAAGCTATCGAAGAGCTCTTGCTAGATCTTCCTAAGCCTTCTGATATATTAGAAGTTGCAGCTCAGGATTGCCCTAAACTTGTTAGGAAAGGTACTTGGTTTCCTTCATTACAATTCGTAGTTAACTGCAGAAATGATTTTGCAGATTTTTGTGATTTATTCCCCGGAAGAGATGTCACAGCTGGCCCTTTGACTGTCATTTCTTTGACTCAGAAAACTAATAATGACATGAGCATGTTCAGTGACGATATGGAACTTGAAAGGGATGAGTTGACCGGTTATGTAAGTTAAATGGTCTTTTTCGCTCATCAGTTTGAAGTCTGTTACTAAGAGACTGTTATATAGTTCATTGATGCTGCCAAAGCGTTCTGTCAACAAATATCGGACGCCGGATTCTGGGCCGATTTCATCGACCCAACTTCTGGTCGACCATACTTGGGATCCTTCACGAGCGCCACTTTATTCGAAACCGATGAGCGTTACCGCCACTTGGGCTTTGTGGTTGAGGATCTGGGCTGTTGTAAAGTAATCTCTCACAGTCGCTGGGGGACCCGTAGTTTTGTTGGCTGTTTGTTTACCAACCTCCCAGTCGACAGCCCACTGTTAAACGCAATCTTAAAGAAACATGGAAGTTAAAAGAAATGAACGCCATTTTGTTCTTGTACATGCTTCGTAAATTCAGGAGTAAATACAGTTATATATCAAAAACGTTACAAACTACCTAAAGCCAAAGCCTAACAGTAATCTAAATGGCAGTTTGTTAACATAGATTGAACAGTCCACGCGAGTGCATGTCGTGTGGTACCAAGGGCGAAAACTACGCAAGAGTTGTATCATAGAATATCAAAAGCTCGGAGATTCTCAAGAGATTACAGGAAATTATTTTCGCTTCCCATGAGAAAGAAAGCGCAGAAATATAAGGCTGGAACTCAACTCGGAAGTTATTCTTGCCAAACGCAAAAAAGAAACAGCTTCCTGTATGCTTACAAACCAAGCGCCTAGACTAGAACGCGAACAAAAAGCCATTGCATACGCCCCAACGAGTGCCGAAAAAGGCTGAACAAGAAGCAAAATAAATTGCCCTACAGGAACCACTTAGCGTAGCGAGAAACTACATTTCAGCATTTTTTTACGGGGAAGACTGACATAAAACGATGGGCTAAAAACTCGTCTACAATTACTCTTTTTTAATATTACCAGCTGCATGGGATATGTTGAATTTTTGGAGTAAATTATGTTGCATATTTCTTTTGTAAGCTGCTAAGGTAGTAGCCAAAAATGTGTCACGAGTTAGTCCCTTCGTGATTATGAAATAGAAGGCACGACATTTTGGACTGAGCAGTTTGGTCCGGACCATGAATAACGCTGAACTACTTCTCTCTGTCTGTGAACTATTTCGTTCCAACGTCTAGCTTAACAAAAGAAGGATGTGCAAAATTCAGATGAACACATGCTCAGAAACGCATTAAGCTTCAGCCGTTCGTAATGTGCTAACCCGTTAAAACAAACGACCAGGAGCACAATTTAAGGGCCCCCATTTTACATTTTCATCGTATCTTCCGTTGCCTGCCCCATGGAAATCAAATGAGACGCAGCTTTCGCCACATCCCAAGACCAAAGAGACAAGGCATCTCTTATAGCCGCTGCTGGGAGCTGAACGTTAGTAAGAGCCGGCGAAGATACCAGCAACAAACGCAGTTTGATTAACTTTATGCCTTTATGCATATCCCACTGGGTCTCATCTAAGGCAGCTACGCATTCCGACGGAGTTGCTTTCTACACCATCGAAAACATACACATGCATTAGTATACTGTCCTTCAAAGGAGCTCGCTGCCCAATTTTACGCAAATTCATAAACTTACTTCTTTACCCAAAACTTTAGTCATAATGCGAACTTCATCCGAGTCAATTCCACGTGCCGGGCCCCGTGTTCTCCTTGAGTTGGGACGATCACAAGCAAACTCTAACAAATCTTCGCACGATACGTGGTCGCCACGTGCGTACAGCGGAGTAATTTTCGACGCCCGGCTCTCTGAATGTGCTTGTAGAGTTGTTTCCAATAGACTATTGTTCACACTACTAAATTACAAATACATTCTTATAATTAGAACCCCAATGAGCACAACGGTTCACTTAAATTACCTCGTCAAGGTTTCGTCTTCAATATCATCTAAAGCATCCAATTCCGACGCAATCTGACTGTCGTAACTGTCATCCAAACTATACGTAGCCCGGGGCGGTTTCGCGGGAGGTATAGCACCACTCATTGGTAAATTTTCGACCAGGCCATCTAAGGAGTAATCATTCGCGTAGGTCGCAGACAATGGCGAATCCGGCTGCGTTCGGTACTCTTGGTCCCCTCCTTGTGTTGTACCAGCTGTCGTCGTTCCTAGTCCACAGATTAATGTTTCCGCATTTAGCACGAAAGCGTGGACATATTTACCTTGCTCTTCAACGGTATATCCTCCAGGCATTAACAAAGGGTGTTTACGAGTATGCCTGGGCATATTGACTGGCAAAACTTTGGTTCGATCTCTGGGAGGCAGAGGAATAGGGTTGTCTGCATCCATTTCGGGGGTTTTGTCTTCGTAAGGCTGATAATGATCGAAATTGGAATTCTCGATAAACAAGGGAGAAGGCTTGTTGAGCACGCGGGATTTGGGCGACGCAGACTGTGCTCCAAGTTTGCTTTGGGTCAAAGGCTTCGGATTTGCACCGACGGCCGCCCCAAGGTCGAGCTCTTTCGTATCGCGAGGGGAAATCAGGGAATTGTGTTTATTTCCTCGCACTTTCGGTCGCATTGTCAAGCCGCTCCTCAACATACGCAGCGGATTTTCCTCCACATCGGCTGGTTCTGGGGCCACGGGTAAAACCACGTTATCCAAGACCGGTTTTTCGATTAAGGTATTGTAAGCTTCCTTGGACTCTTCGGTTAAGGATGACTGGTAGTTCAACAACCAAGCAAAATACCGTACGACACGATCAGCACGTAACAAACCCCAGGAAAGAAAATAACGACGCGTACCATACCGGGGAAGGGGAACGAAACGGGAAAAAAAAAATAAACATAAAAGGAAATAAGTTAGCACTATTCCAAAAGCATAAAACTGACGACAGTTTTGGCAAGCAATGACAATCAAGACAAGAACACAAAATGCTGTAAAGGGATGACTAGAGAACTTAATAAAAACAGATAATGCTTTAGACAAGAAAAACTATAGAAAATCGTAAGTAAATTCTGGGTACTCTTCCGGAGTAACGGTACAAGACGACGAAAAGGCAAGGGAATCAGGACGGGAAAAGATAGAATCTATATTGGGTGAACCAGTTGGTGAAGACCTTGGCAGCTAAAATATAACGGCAGATTAAATTCAAAGCACAGATTAGTTCTAAAGCCTGCGTCTTTGTCTAAGAAGACAAAAAATATCGTATTACCTGAATATCAGGGATTGACGCCGCTTCATCGGAAAAATTACGGCGTTCAAGTTTGGGGCTGGTCCTGGCCCCGAACTTGAATGAAAACTTTCGTTTTGACGGAGAATTCGGCGTATGTGGCGAATCGATATCCAAATGGCCAAGATGATCTCCCAATTCTAAGGATTTCGTATCCAAGTCTTGCATAGATTTGCATGCCAAGTCATTCGCCATAGCAATAGCTTGGTCCAACCGACGCTGATCCGACGCGGAAATTGGTTTTACCTATTAAGACTCTTAAAATCAAAGAAGTTAGCATAAACAAATGTGAAAATACCGTAGCCTGCTTTTTCTTAAAAGTGTCCTTTAGAGTTCCACTTTTACTGCTAGTTCTGCCATGCTGCTCGTCCTGCAAATCTCCATGAGACACACTATTCGATGTTCCTAAGGCACGCAAGACTTCGTCCATTAGGCTGGGTCCTAAATCAAATTGGCTCTCCTGCAAAATTAAAAAAATCGAGATTTTAATGGGACCTTGTTTTTTAAAATAACTTTTTCGTTAGCTTCTACTAAGCCTATAAGTTTCGGAGATACTAACTTACTTCAAAATGAGGACTTTCGACAGTCTCTTCATCGCTTATCTCATGATAATCATGACGATCATCGATTTCCTTTTCCTTGGCGCCCCCTTTGGCTTTGTTTCTTTGCAGAGTGCTTAGTGGTTGTAAAGATTTTACATTGGGCAGGAATCCCGGGGTGGGAGGGGCAGAATTTTCGCTGGCTGTGTCGGACCAATTATGGTCTTAAAGAAAATGCAAATAGAACATAATGAGTACATGGGATACGACATGGGAATCATACATACCTGCAGCAGGACCAGCTTTGCCCATATCGCCGGTTCTCGACAACAATGGTGCGCGATCCGAGAATGACGTGGCGGAAGGAGCTGGTGATGTCCCACCGTCCTGGTCGTCCTGGGGCTTGTAAGGTGCTACAACTTGCTTAGGGAGCTGATTGTACTAAATAAAACATTGTATTATATATATAACACAGTGGAACATATAACACAAGTATGAATGTTAAGGTGAAAATAATGATATTACCTTGTCCCCCAGGAAAGATACGTCGCCGAAATACGCTCCGTCTAATCCTACATGACCTGTATGTTTCAAGTCTCCTTGAGGAGAGCTAATCATGTCAGAACGAAGTCTTCGCTTGGACGAATATGCATTCTTCCCATCTAGAAGAAACACTATAAGTGACAAATGGCAACAATAAGAACTGTAAACTGTACCTCCACGTGTAAACTGAGGCTTCATTGAAGGCAAATTTTTGCCTAAGTATGTAACGGTGTGAGCAGGATTGAATAGGCCAGTTTTCCCGTTCAACAACACTCCTTTCCAATAAACTGAAGAATCTTGAAGAGGCCTACGGATACGTTTTAGCATTACGAAATTATCAACACAGCTTCAACCTTACTTTTTGTCTAGCACTGTAATAACGTCACCGACTTGGTACAGCAAATGATCCCGTCTGGTTTTGCACGGATCTTCGGAATCTTGCACAGCCTGTACTTGCTCGGGCTTGCACTAGAAGGAATAGTTGTTAGGAAACAGACGGTGGTTTACTTAACCTAGACGGTAACTATTAGCAATGCTTACCTCAGGTAACAACGTCAGTAGATCCGCAAACCTAGGCCTCTTATGTGGCTCATGTTGCCAGCATTTCAGCATGAGAGTAAAATATTCTTTGGGACAGCATTCAGGTTGCTCTAATCTTTGATAATGAGGTTCGTCGATCGCTTCGAGAATTTGTTGGCCAGTAAGTGCAGCCCAAGGTTGAAAACCATAGCTAAACATTTCCCACAACGTGACACCGAAGGCCCAAACATCCGACGCGGATGTGAAACGCAAGTAATTGATACACTCAGGAGCACACCTAGAAAACACACGTGCTCACATATCCTTTTTCACTTAATCTCACGTCACTTACCACGCAATAGGAAGCTTGAGATTAACGTTAAAATTTGTCTGGTAATAATCTTTGCCCACACCCAGTGCGCGAGACAATCCAAAGTCGGAAATTTTTATTTTGCTTTTCGTAAAAACCAAGATATTTCTAGCTGCCAAATCTCTGCAAAAAAATATCGTGAAAATGGGGCGTATATACGCGTGTGTTTTACTGTACCTGTGAATGAGCCTTTTTGATTCTAAGTACTGCATGCCATCGCACACTTGCATGGCGAATTCGCACAAGGTAGGAACAGGGAACGATGGTCGCAATGCGGGTTCCTTTAGACATTCCAATAAGGAACGTAGAGGAGCCAACTCAGTTACCTAGTGTCAAGAAACGCTTTTAACTGCAGCCTTGTCAAGACAGTGAAGACTTACCAACATAAGCGACAATGTGTCTAAAACTACTCCATATAACCGCACAATATGTTCATGATCGATAGTGTGCATAATCGCAGCTTCTTTTAAAAATTCCATGGGATTGCTTTGCATGCGCTCTTTGCTCAGACATTTAATGGCCACTTGAATCTGTTCACAATTTACAGTTAGCGACTTCCCAAAATTTCTCCGACAGACTCCCTTACTCGATCGCCTTCTTCATTTGTCCATACACCCTGTTGCACTACGCCGAATTCGCCGACTCCTAGCTCCTTGTTGATGACAATAGCTTCTGCGGGAATTATGTGTTTGCTAGGTACTTTAACCGCGTGTGCTCTTTCTCCAGTGCTTTCTTCGGGTAAAAGAACCGCCATCCCTGACACATCATCTTTCTTCGTACGAATGATCTAGTGCATAGTACTGTGAGTTACATTCAAAAGAAAAATTTTCAGGAAACTTACACTTTTGAACTTCGACAAATAATTCTGGGGGCAGTACTTCTGAAATATTTTCCGTAAACGCCGAACTTCTGGTCTGGAAAACCCCACTTGAAGAAAATCCTCATCCGCGGCGTATTTTAATTGAGATACATTTTGGATTTTGAGCTCATTCTTGATGCTGCTATAGTACTGCTCAAGTTCAGCTTCTATGAGGAACTCGTACAAACCTGGGCCTTTCGAGCCCAAACCTGATCCCGCATGTGGCATGACCACGTTCCTGAAAACAAAAAACAAAATTGTAAGAAGCATTAAGCATTTTTTTAAAAAAAGACAGAATCACTGTCAACTCCTTATGAACTCTTTAGCTTGCCGACACTTTTCCTCCTTGTCTATCCTTCAAAACCTAGTCACTATATACGCAAAACAAAACAAATCCGAACGACCCACAGTTTATTTTTTTTTGTAACTAAACTATGATTCCAGACACTGAATAAATAAAGTCGAAGGGGTTTGGCGACGTACGCAAACGGACCAGAAATAAAAAGTTCATGAAAACTGGAAATATTACGGACTTTTTCCAAAGCAATATCAGAACATACTGCTCCAGTCAAACGACGTGTTAGCAAGACTTACTAGAATTGCATAAATTTCACCCAGCTAATGCATAATCACACACAAATAACGCAAGATCAACAAGCAAGCCCCAAGGCAACGTTACTACGCTAGCGACCTTCGTCGCTTCCAGCCCAAAGGGGGTAGTTTTTATTGACACGAAGTTCTATAGTCTGCTTACCAGATGGCAAATCACATCGCACGGCCCGCGTATTTAAAACACTTTTAGGTTTCATTTACTCACGACACTCGCAAACTCAATAAATGACATCGTGTACTCTACTGGTCCATATTTTATACTGACACGCGTAAAACCCTTGTAAGGCACTAATCAAGGTAACGATCACGAACAATAGTTACTGTGACAGAAATAAATAGAATACTGAGAAAGATAATGAAATAAAGTAAATGCGAGATTTTGATCAGGGTTAATAATCGGTTTCATATATTGTAAACCACACAATGAAAGAAACATAAACAAGTTTTAAGGGAAACAGAACATTCGAAAATTGGACTCGTGTTTACAAGTCAAGATCCTTATCCCATTTCCTGCGCTCGAAGACCGAAATGAAGAAGCCATTTGTTCTGTCTCCTATCGGGTCAGCAACAGCGCACTTTTCTCCTTCCTGAATAGTAGAGCAACCTCTTCGATCCCAATTCTCCAACGCTTTGCGCAGTTCAAAGAGACGATAGTAGGTCTGATAAGCTTCTTTTACGACATTTTCATTCTCCTTCTGGTGAACTGAGCAGGTAGAATATACGACACGTTCCACCTTCGGAAACGATAATGCGTGCTTTAACAACATGACCTGGAATCTTGCTAAGCGATCCAGCCGAGTGTCGTTATTCTCTTCTGCATTTTCTCCGGATAAATCTCCTATCCTTTTAACAATACCTGGAAGAAAAAAATATACTAAACTTTTTCTTCACGGCATTATGTGAAATCTTCAATGCTTGATGAACGATCGCTGTATGTACATCGCTGTTTTCACTTCAGCTCTTCGTACCCATTATTTATTTATAATCGAAATAACATCAGTTTGCAGGGCAGGGTTTCCTTCAACAAATTTGCTCGGAAGAGACTAGTTTAGACGAAATCTTCTCATAACTCATAACTCAATACGAACTAACCTGATCCAGAGCACGACGGGTCAACAAGAATGTGCGTAACATCGCGGTGCCTCTCGGGCTTCAACAGAAGAAAATCTTTACGTTTGATTTCGACATTACTGGCACCACATAAGTCAATGGTTTGGCGCAGCACTTCACATCGCCTAGCGTTCCGATCCAAGGCCAAAACCTTACTGGAAAGCATTTTAATCGACAATTATTACTAATTTTCAAAAATACCCTTGTCGACCAACCATCGCTGCCAAAAAGGACGTTTTCATGCCAGGAGCTGCACAGGCATCAATCACATAGGCGCCATGCTTAGGTTCTAGAGCAATTGGCGCAAGACAACTTGCCTAAACAAATTTGCCGATTAAAGTGATAACGTTTTAACAAAAAACAGAAATATTACCTTCTCCTGCAAGACAATTTCACCTCGCTTGTACATCTGATGCGAAAAGAACTCTGCTCGAGCGTGAAAGACTAGCAAACAATCGACGTGAAAATCGGTCATAAACTCTTCCGGATTAAGATCAGAGATTGCTGAGACGAAATCGGCGTATTTGTTCGGGGTCTTCACTCTTCGCCAGCCTTCACTGGTCAACTGTTCGATAGCATTCTCAACTGACAGCTTTATTGTGTTCACTCTAACGTACCTCGGAACTGACAAAAATACTCGTTATCGAATAGGTTTAAATACCTAGGTAATCGTTACTTTCAATATGAGGTTCCGGTTCCGGGACACTCTGGCTACCAGACATTAATGCTCGAATATCTGACTCCCTTTCCATAAGAATTCTAACGGGCCTGGCATCCGCAGGTTTGAGTTCTCCTTTCCCATAGAGAAGCTCGGCAAGTAGGACTTTCGCAGACCATAGGTTTAGCTCGGGGTGTGATTCTGCAAGCTTTAGCTTATCAATAATGTTCCCAACTTCGGTGGAATGCTGAGCATACTTCGCTACTAAAGCCAACAACGGCTTTTTCTCCTACAAGGGAAAGGAAGTCAGTATGGAAGATGAGTAATCGAATAAAAAGGAACACTTGCACGAAAGTCGGACTGATAAACAGCATTTTTAAAGCTTGCTTTGCTCTCAGATGCTTGTTGGATGACTTGTGCAGCCTTCCTGTATATTAACGGAAGATTCACGCGCTTCTTCCGCTCGAACTGTGCCATTTTATGGACGACGTGAAAGGAAGTTTCAATGTAGTATCCACGTGTAGTCCTCCAGTGAACTTCAAAATACCGAGCCAAGCAACGAAACTGCTACCAAAGCCAGTCTATGAGATTGAACTTTTCATCACTGGGTGACATCTATGAGTAGGATTTATTTATAGAACGATTTTAAACCAAGGGAACACTGGATATTTGAAAAATTACGAGAATGTAGGACATCCATGCATAAACATTTTACTGCAAACCGTACAAGCAATTTAACGACATAATTGCGCTTTTAAAATTTTCGTACACATGCTGACTCACAGACACAGGGGCAGCACGAGGGAGTCTTTTTTTGTGTATTTTTGGGAGGGGGAATTTTACCGTCTGTAGACTACTATGATCATTTTTGCCGAACGCATAGTGTTGAAACAGTAGCAAACTAGTATTTATATTTTATCTAGTATACAAAAACACCTTTTCGATCTCCAAATTTTACTCACGACAACCAAGATTTTGTATTTACATGCTACATACATTCGAGCACATGGTAGTACAATGCCTATGAATGAAATCGATAAAAGGACATACTTCAGCGAGAACTGAATGTTCGGGCACTAAAAAGTGTAACGTGTATTACAGTACTTCGTTTATACAAATGCAATTGCAATTCTGAGATTTACAGGAATACCTTTTAAAAGTTCAGGACGAAACATTCTTTTGTTTCATTCCCCCTTGTTTGCGTACTGCTTTCTTCTTCTTCTTTTTCCCCTGAAATGGTTGCTTCCTAGTCGACGGGTTCTCAAAGGGCTCAAATAAGCAAGGGGGTTTATTTAACGCGCGATGTACAGGAGTAATACATTCCGGATCAATCTGAAACGGAGCGGCCAAGTTCGGAGCTGTCCTAGAGAAATCGACCTTGTATGCAGCACGCAAATCGAAAGTTCTAACAAAAAGCATGTTTAAGAATCGCTTGACAACCTCTTATTTATTCGTCTTACCCATTATCTTTAGCTTCTAGTAGATTTAAGAATGGACCACTTTTTGCCTCGTGCTGCAGAAGGTAACTACCAGGAGCTAAACCGTTGAGTTGCTTTAAAATATGTAACAATCGTCCCCATAACGACAGAGCGATGGGGCCGTTCACTAGCTCGACTACCTCGCGTGTTAATTGCGCTTGGTCTTTCTGTTCTGTCATAATATATTTCGAAGTATATGGGTCGATGCGCACTAGAAGAGAAAAAGAAAGTAGCTGATAAGATGACAACGAAATAAAACGAAAAAAGTGCGGAGTCACCTTGACGAACATGACTACCAGGGTGTATGTACGTTTTCACGTACTGCTTCACAACATCATAACCAGAAAAACGCTCCCCACCATACCAAGGCTGATAATCCAACTTAGAGGCAATATAGAAGGGAACAAGCTTGTTCTCCTTAACCTGGGTTAATAAATATGGTTATTAGAATGACACAATCGAAGTTTGATGTCTGTACGTACCAGGCAGGCCTCGCACGTGCTTCTAAGCATTAAACGGAAGCAAGTTTTGCTATCCCGTAGTTCCCATAATGCATAAGCTACATTATGCTCCTTTAAGGGTTGAATATAGTTTTCCGGTGGTTCTCTAATAACAGACACTTCGTCTGCTCCGCTATTTTCGTTTACTAGTTCGCGTTTACGCGTAGCAGGTTTGTCACTTTTGAGCATCATTGCCTGCTTTGCCAGTAAATTATCTAAAACTGACTCAGTCGGTTGCGGATCCGTTCTCTGAGCTACTGCTGTTTTCCCTTTCAGCTTCTTGCTTTGACTTGACAGCGCATTTTCAGAAATTTCCTTCGCCTCTGAACTCAGGGGAGATTGGCTAGTTTGACTCCCTTCGTTGCCCAGACAGATTGCTAAGCCGTCTTCGGATTCCAGGTCTTCTATTGTATCCTCAAAAGAGGCGCAGCTATCTTCCATTATATCAGGGCTGAACAACCGGTTTGTTTCGGGCTCCGCTACAGCACTAAAGGTTCTCTTTAAAGATTCTTTCTCGCTTGCGGCCGTCTTTCCTGGAGAAGCCTCCGTGTCTTGTTTTGTCCTTTTCGCAACTCGTTTTTTAAACCTAAACAGATGACGCTAGTTACACTACCCGCCTTTTGCGTTACTTGGCATCATTCACTTAAGTCTAACATACTTGTAGGCTTGCGGATGTGACGGCATGCAGAAATGGTACTTGGATGCGCACTTGTAATACTTCTTATTCTTTTCCACTGCCGTCATAGACGTCGGTGGGAACGGTTTATCTATGTAGATTAGCTGCGCCACTGCAGAATCTCCGGTTGCTTTCAAAATAGTACAGATTAAGATTTTAAAGAGATTTTTATGTATAATAATACCCCAGCTTGCATGCTCTTTGATAACGACGGGAACCATCCAATCTCTTTCGTACTTGCCGCCTATGTTGTTGATCAGTGTCACCAGTGCAGTTGAGTTCATTACTATCTTCGCCTTATTGGCCAAAGCCAGTGAAGCAGCATTGGTATCTTTACTTACTATATGAAAAGCCTTTCAATGCGAAGGTGAAAATACTACATTCTGCGTTACTTGGAGTTTTGAAAATTGAAGGTTCTGCAGTCATTAACACTTTAGGGTCCGGTGGGTATCGTGCCATTAATTTAGGACTAGGCTTCATTACAGAAAACAACGTGTTTGGCGGCAAGATTTTCAATAGTGGTACAGATCCCTGCGGAACAGAAATTATGTTTTAGAATTTTTCTCCATAAAAATTTATTATTACGAGCTCCACAACTGTTGCTAATCGTTTGAAGTGCGTATCCTCATCCCTGCCCGTACAGGGGAAAATGTCCTTGGGTGTATAATACTGAGGATATGTGTTCACAGCCTCTAAACGTGCCTTAGCAAAACAAAGAAAATAATATTTATTTCCACCAGTTAGGCATTAATTCCATTTGATTTACTTTCCAAGACTCCTTTACGTAATCGTTGATCTGATTATCAAGGACGTCATACATTTCTCTATGTTTCAGAGCCACTTGCATGGCAAACGTTACATATTCCTGTTGCTCAGGTCTCGCCAGACCTTGTAATTCCTTCAGAAAAGAAGCAATCGAGTGACTAGAGATTTGTTTTTTAAATACAAAATACCCGCAGTTGATACACTTCCTTCATTTCTTCCTGACTGGCGTTCGTTACACCGTTTCGGAACTTGAGTAGAAGTCCTAGTAGCCTTCGTTGCTGAAATGCTGTTAAACTTGAGAATCTCGGAAAGGGTTCGGGCGGATGCGTAACAATGACTTCTCCTTTTTTGAAGCCGGGTATTGTTTTCCTTTTTAAGTGCACCGGATCAAATTTTCCGAAGCTACCATGAACGGTTGGGTCTTGATGTCCCTGCTGCTTAACTTCTTCGTCTTGAGCCCCTGCCCAAGGAGCTTCATAATAGCCATGTGACATAGCAAAAGCTGTACTGTTTTCACAGAATTGGGCCGATGAGATAAAGTGGACATTATCGTTAAGCGTCGGTGGATGCCTAAAATAAAATAAAAATTAAGCAGATTTAAAGCACATTATCAAAACTACCAGTCAATATTTGAGAAGATATCCATTGTGTATCTGTAGCACGTGCGAACGTAAACAGTGCTCTTGCTTCTGCGGTATTGGCGGGCAATCTGCTGTTCTCCAATTGGTGAGTTATTCCAGGAGGTGGCACACTTGCTTCTGGCTGTGACGTCACAGTCTACCTCAGCCAATGGCGACATTAAGCAAATTATAATAATAAAATATGCTTGTGTCGCGTACAGGGCAAAGTGCAGTCGTAAATATGCGAGATGATGGCGGGGTGAATTCATCCACTGAAATCTACACTTCTAATAATCAGTTGCTTCCGCAGTACGTAATATCTTCACAGAAATACACGTGACTCCTTGGCTATAATATATTTTCGAAGCAAAATAACTTTTTCCGTAGAAAGTAAACGAACATGCTCAAGGGCAGTGGTTGATATATCAGTTCTTTTTTATTTGAAGAATACATTTCGAATTAACAATAGCTAATTATATCACCTAACGTGAAACTTCACTTTACAAAATTCAGTTTGGAATTCATGAAAGGAATATCACACAATTTTTTTAAGGCCTTGGAATGTCACGTAAGTTGCGCACGCAGCGCTGGAATGTTTTCATGCGTTTCAGAAATCTTCGATTATTTCGGATAAGTAGACCCATCTTCAAACCGAAGTTCGCAAACCTACAGAAGCTGATGGAAAAAGAGGTTGTGGAGGTTTGCTATTGGTTCCAGTAGAGCCCACTTCTCGGACATGCGACGACGCAACGGCAATTGACAAACATTGCACCCATTCTTCGGCGTTTTTTCCGTCTTTTGCTTTCAATACATAAGTCTTATCGCCCGTAAAAATTTCAAATGCCTTCGGTATAGTGCGCCCGGTCCGGCCAACTTTAACGCTTCGAATGCGGTTAACCTCGATCGGTGTCACATCCGGGTCATTCTAACCAAAGGAACCCCAATTAGTGCACAAAATCCACAATACATGTATGACGTACTAAACAAATGCCAAACATGTGTGAAAAACAACAACACCTTTGAGTATTTTCAAGTACTGTATGTTCTTTGCATGCTCCAGATTACGCAAAAGAAGTCGTTACTCTCCTCCCGCTTGAGATTACATCAGCAAATATTGTATTTAACTCTTTTTTCGTAAGCGATAACGATTAGTATAAGGAAATTTACTTACGGAGCCTCGGTAGGATAGATGCGCCCCTGAAAGGGTGAAGTAACGGGGTCGCCATTTCCTGAAGATAACCCATTTACTTTTTTTCTCTTTTAGCTGACCTTCCATAAGAGTGTTGTTCTCTTCCAGAAATCCAGCAGCTCGCTCAGGGTGATTACACAGGAAGCAATTCCACTGCTGCAAGGGGCCATTAAACTCAAAAACGTCAAAAAAGCGCGCTTGCTGGAGCTCTTGTAGTAAGTGGTCCTGGTCCTAGTCATACTTCGAGTCAATATTTTGTACGGTTTATGCGGAGACCATATTCATAGATCATGGATGTAGATACCATCTTCATCGCAACTCTCTTACCTTTGCCGAAGGGAAAGCTGAAGTAACCAACGTCAAGAAAGTCTTGTTATCACATTTCAGGATATCCCAGCAATTTTTCAGGCTGCTAACCGAAGTATCTCTTGTACTTAGTGCAGCTAACGACCGTGCCTGATTATGGAGACAAAACGAAGTCAAATTACTCATTTTTGAAAAAACGTGTACCAAGAACAGGTACCTGTAATGCCAGGAACATTAAGTGAATCCATAACCGGGGATGTCTTGTTTTCAAAGCAAAGAAGGCCTTGCTATACAAGCAATGTTCTCCTTTACCCTGGCAGGCGAAGTGTACTTTAGCGTGCTTTTTAGCTTTGCGTTCTAGAAGGTTAAGGGACAATTCAATAAAAATGTTCGAATGTTACTCGAGTCCACAGTTTTACCTTCAATGGTACATTTAGCTGGTAAAGGTAATCGTGCCGTTAGTCGTTCAATGTAGGCTTTGATTTTGTCTAAGTGTTTTTCGCAGAAATGTTGAATGGTGTCTCGCATAGGAAAAGGCTCGAAAACACTAATTCGCTGAGAATTGGCCATGTCGCTGCCGTTCGCGCAGCCATGAGTAATCATCGTCACGCTGGTGTGAGGACGCCGCATAATAACACCCGAATTGACTCCAAATTCCTTTCTCGGTCCGTCTTCTTTCTTTATCTCGCCATCTTTCTCTTCAAGCGGAGCGCGGTCTTCAAGAGGAATGTGCAAAGGGGAGTAGGCAGGGGGAGGTGAAGGCTGTATTGGGTAAAATGGTGACGGTGATGGACTGATGGCTAAACCGGGTAAAGGTAAATGGACGGATGGATGCGTGCTTGGAATGGTTCGGAAATTCATCCCTAGAATAAGAATGCAATGAAGTTACGAAGAACAAGCAACAGCATATCAATACCTCTTTCAGCTGAGCCTGCTATTGGTCCCAAAATACTGTTAGGCCTGTCACGTTCTATCTCTTGGTGTTCTTTCATAGTAGACAAACTGCCACTGTTCATTATAAAACAAATTAGCAAAACACATAAAGTATCAAAGTCATTAACTTTTAAACTTACCTCTTGCTGCGCAATGGGCTTTGCGTTCCTGAGGACGTAGTGACTGTTACACCGCCGGAAGTAACCCGTGTTACGGCCAAACTGCCTTTCGAACCCGTTTTCATACCCCGAACGCTGGTGCCAGTGACGTGCGGATTGTGGATACCAGGTCCGTGCGTAACGGGGGATGGATTCAACAAAGGGGCAGGGCCCAAGCCGATTGCATGACTACTGGAACCTAGCCTTGTCATGGACTTGTGCAACGAAGATGAAGGTGCAGAGCCTGGTCCAGGGGAAGGATTGTTCGTTCGCCCATTGATGTGTACTAGACATAAGTAGTCCAATTATTGAGAATCAACAGTAAAGTTACGATGCGTTATATTAGATTGACGAAAAAAATTCAAGGTTTACCTGCATTGAGCCAACTAGTGCTCCTATTCATTGCTCGCGTACTGTGGACACCACCGGTAAGGCGCGGCGTAGATCTTGAAGCGTCGGCGTGTTTAGGTCTACTTCCTACCATTCGAGTCCCACAGCTATTGCCAACACCTCGATTGGGGCCAGATCCTAACGAAAGAAGGACGGGGACTCCCTGCGTGTTACCGGATTGACCAGGAAGCACCGTAAGAGGGAGATTCACGTTGACCAGTGTGCCTAAGGAAGACCTTAGGTACGAAGGAGGAGGGCGCATTTGAAGAGTAGACATCGCAGGCTGCGAAAGTTCACTACTGCCAGCTATACTACCGCTTCCTCCTATCTTTATAACCATGGAACTTGACGTGTTCCTAAACAAGATAGGAAAAAAAGTTATATGAAGACTATACATCGCAACAAGGGTGTACTTTGGGTGGTAACTGCTCAACAACTGTTGACATATGTTACGCGCAGCTTGGGGAGTGGTGGGGGCTTCCAAGATCTGACTGATGCGTTCCATAAGAGGTTCAGTTTGCAATGAAGGAAAAGCTGCACATAAGGATTGTATCTCCTTTAAGAGTAAATGCAAACTGAGCGGCTCAGCGTCATGTAAATGAGAAGTAATAAAATCTAAGGCATTCTGAGCGCGTTCCTAAAAATTTAGCGGAAAGCATTACAGTTATATCGTAACAGCACATCGTTCGGTGTCATACGAGACTTAGCTGCCCGAGTCGAGAGACAAGTTGAGCAGCAAGAGGCAGTGCGGCAGGAACTTTCTTGACGGCTTCTCGTACCCTAGGCCAATGCTCTGCTAGCCAGGGTGCTCTAGCGGGTGAAGACACATCCAATAAAAGTTGTAAGGTTGACGAAACACACGAAGGTATAGCTAAGCAATCGCATAGCTGAGGTACACTTGATTCGAGTAACTACAATTGAAAACGCGATTATGCCATGAACTCTAGAAACGATACCAAATACATACGGCTGGTTTGCTTTTTGCTACTAGTCTTAATAAAGTTAATAGGGCCGCTTTGTCTTGCGTATCACATAAAGGAAGTAAAGATGCGAGAGCCATAATGTGGTCGTGAACCGCTTCATTATTTACAGGATAAATCTGAGGCAGCACTTTCGCTAAAGTATAATTGCCTATCGATATAAAATACGAAAATAAATTTGAAAAAATGTGAAACAAGCAGAACGGGAGAAATACCTGATATAACTGAGTCAATCATAGGCTGAATGTGTTGTGACAACAGATCTGCGTTGCCTATTGCAGCCAGGGAGAGATAAGAGGCCAAATTACGCGATAAATCTCGGTTCCCTTTGTGAAGAAACTTGACGGCTACAGGTAGGGCCAACTTCATCACTTCGCGTTTATTATAATGCTGCAAAGAGTAACATCATGGACTCTTAATCTTATTTGTAGCATAATATACATACTCGAAAGACGCAAGCTAATACATCGGAAGCAATTTTCGTATGGGGCGGGTCTTCGTCTTTGCCCGTGGGCGCTAAACTGTGACTCAAACATGACTCCAATAGAGAAATCAATGGTTCAGCATGTTTCTCAATAGAATTTGTTTCTCTGGAAATTCAACAATTACCTGGAGATTAATATGGATGATAGCGAATTTACCTTATTGCTGATGTGATACGGGTTATACAAATTTCAACCACACTTTGATCATTTGCGTTTTGTCGATACTCCGAAGATCGAGTAATCTCTTCTACTTTCCCAATCACTTCCTTCAAATCCTCCGAAACATTATGGTCATCTACCGAAAATAGATCTCCAGCCTTAAAAAAACAGTAATTAATTAATATACCCCCAAAGTCTAGGGCGCAAAATTATTATAGTTGCCAGGATTACTTTCGAGAGGTCTCTTTTCCCCAGTACTTGTACAAATAGTTCATGCATCTTGGGGCGATGTTACTGAACGCTATGCGTAACTAAAGCACGATGGCATCCAATACCTAATAATGAACTACCAATTGTCAGTGTCATAGCATCCATCATTCATTTATCTATGACACAAGACCTACATAACGAAGGTTAAATGAAAGTAATCACTTTCAGATTGGAACGCTTACTTGTTATGTGCAAGTTGCTGTAGGTGAACAAATCCATCCTAACGAGTGCTACGTAAATGAAATGAAACCAAAAGACAAATCAGGATCAAAGTCAGACGAACAAGCAGGTAGGCACTGTTATCGTCCACCAATGACACCTGTAATGCGTTCACAACGCACCCAAGTGTCGTACGCAAACATTCAGTACCAACTCGATCTGTGTATAATGGAGCGTGTATCAATTTTGGTTCCTTTTAATTGAATTTCAGCCTTTACTACAGACGTGTACCTTCAGAAAATCAAATGGAAAAAGATCATAAACATCTGAGAGGATAATAAAGCTTGCATTGTTTAAAAATAAACACTGACACATTTTGTTCATTTATCTGTGGTCTGTACGGACATTTTAACACTGCCATGGCTCGGTACTTGGATTATAACGCAACAACGCCTTTAGATAAAAGAGTGGTGGATGTCATTGCTTCTGCGTTAAAAGATGCTTGGGCTAATCCTAGTTCTCAAACTTTCGGAGGGCAGTATGCTAAAGGCTTATTGGAAAAGGGAAGGGAAAATGTTGCCAAAATGATCGGCGCGGTGCCTTCTGATATCGTTTTTACTTCTGGCGGCACTGAAGTAACAGAAAACTATTTCATAACAATCGCACTGTAGCAATAATTATACAGGCCAATAACTGGGTTATTAGCTCTATAGTTCAGCTCTCGCGGAGCACCGGTATGAATCCGCACGTTGTGACAACCAATGTCGAACACGACGCTATTAAAAAGCCTCTTCTGTTCTTTCAGGAACACGGAGAGTTAGGTATGACATAAAGACAATGAAGAAGATACCAGAGAAGATGAAATATCTTTTTTTAACTGTAGAAGTCACTTTCGTTCCTGTCTGTAAGATTTCTGGACAAATACTAGCGTCCGATATAATTGCTGCCGTGAAACCAAATACTTGCCTCGTTACGGTGATGTTAGCCAACAATGAAACGGGTGTGATTATGCCAATTCAAGAAATCTCGAAGTATGGAAATATGGGCATTGTGCCTGTAGCTGCTCGTTTGTAACCATTCCTTTCTTTCTAGGGCATTGAGTCTGCTTCAAAATAGCAGGCGAATATTTTTTCACACAGACGCTGCACAAGCTATTGGTAAAATCGGGATTGATGTCGAAACTCTCGGCGTGGATTATTTAACCATCGTTGGACACAAAGTACAGTTGGGTTAGCTTGAGATATATACAGCTTACGACTCTAACGCAGTTCTACGGCCCACGCATTGGAGCACTTTACGTCAAAGGGCTAGAAGACAAAAGAACTCCTCTGATTCCTCTCTTTTTTGGCGGTGGTCAAGAGCGTGGATTTCGTCCAGGAACCGAAAATGTGCCCATGGTAGCTGGTTTAGGAGAAGCTGGGATAATTGTCTCCGAGAATGTATCCCATTTCGAAAAACACTATAACAAACTACGTCAGTTCCTAGAATCCAAACTGAAAGTAACCGAAAACCGCATCTGTTCTCTGTATACAGCTTCTTTTGCGATTAGGAAACTTTTGGAAAGGATGTGAAAGTGAATTGCGACGGGTCGCCTAGATTACCGAACACTTGTAGTGTATCCTTTCGAACTAGTTTGACTGGTGGGGAGATTCTCAGCCGCTGTCGAATCTTGCAAGCTAGCACCGGTGCTGCCTGTCATGGCGTTGGCAAAGTTTCTGGTGAGATCGATCTTACTGAAAAAAATAATTTGGTTTGATGCACTATTTGTATTATTTTCCCCACAGAAATCCTTCTGGCTTCCGGCGTAAGCTACGAAGATGCCAAGTCTAGTGTTCGCCTTAGCCTCGGGCGAGAAACGTCTGAAGAGGACATTACTGAAATTATTGACGATCTACGCCAAGCACTGGCACATTAAAGGTGCCAAATATTTGTTGGGGACATATTTGCCGTACCAGATATGGTATCGTCACAGACACGTCGGTTAGAAATATCAGAAAACAGGCTTGGGGATGTATTCAAAGTAGAACACCAAACAAATAAAGAAATATGCCAAGGTACTTGTATGTACATAAATGTTCTCAGCGCTCCTGTGGCACTAAACTTTGGATTCCCATAATACAATATAACCGTCCGAGTTGTTCCCGTTCAAGGTGCTGCCTTTCTTCAAATGCATGTATCCATTTCCTCCCATGATCGTCATAAGAGTTCGAGGCGCCTCCCCTTTTTTCAGAGTTTGTTGCGACTTGTTGGTTTTGAGAGTCCCAGTTGCATTTCCCGGCCCTGGTACGCCGGAGTATTTGGAACTCGCTACTGGGAAAGTGTTCTCTTCGGAGCCTGAGGAAGTGGTATGGGCTGATGACCTGGAATCGACTGACCAATTGGATAAATCCAAAGATCTAGGGCGAGCTGCTTTCATATGTACACGACGATCCAGCGTGCTAATTTTTTGGGGTAGATTAGCCACGTCAGGGTCACTTCGTCGCAGTGTTTCGTAGAGGGGGCTACCGTTTTTAATTTCCTCGCTGTCTTCATACTCGGCCACGTTCATGAGATCCCCATATAAACCGTACACGTCACATTCGGCCGAATGATTGAGAAAACTGGCATGACGAGGCAAAGCCCGAGCGCACGCTTTGGCATTTTTGTTCTGCTTCATCCGTGGGACGGTGTTGAAGTTTTTCTCGTTGCTCACGCTGAACTCGGTGGCACTTGTTTTGTCGTCGTCTTCGTTTTCTTCTTGAATGGTCTGAACCGGTTTGTGAGCTTCGGGTAGAGCCACTTTCTTGGTTAGGGGTAAAAAGAAATTGATTGGACCCGCTAGAGCGTGGAAGGAGACATTTGCACGGCCACTGATGATCGGTAGCCCTTCTAATCGCGGCAGAGGTAAAGTTAGTGCCACGCCTACGTTGGTTCCCACCCATAACCAGCCTTTGGAGGCGGCGATGGTGGTGACGTGCACAGACTGCGGTGAAATATTTTGCAAAACCCGGGAAATGTTGGAAGCGACACTAATATCTTGCAAATGCCGGAAAGTTTCCGAGTGATACAAGCACACCACCGGGGAATTTTTCATAGAGAGCCACAGGCCTGTTCCCGCATGCGCCATGGCTCCAATGGACGAACCGGATTCGGAAGAAATCACAAAAGAACGCTAAAACGGGAAAATAAGGTTAGTTTGTGCAACAAAGTACCGTAAAAACTGCTATGATAATTACCAAGATGTTTCCAGAACCTGCATCCAGCACAAAAACGCTCATGCCGGAGGCGACATAAAGCGACGAACCGATGGGTAATAAACTAGTAACGGGTTCAGAGCTCACAGACACCGAACTGAAAGTGCCCGCGCTTAGATCCCAGGTCCCCGATGTCGGATTGCGTTTGTACCATGCTACGGTTCCGTTATCCAGGCCCACAAAAAGACAACTGCAGTGATAGCGAAGTTGTAGGATGGCCCCTGGCAGTACAGCGTTCGCCGCAATGTTGCCTGGTTCAGTATCTCTCACCAAGTACGACAGCAACCTGTTCCAATACGTTGAAATTCAGTATTACTTCTAATTCTAACTTAACACGGCTGAAAGGTGATCTTAAGGCCACTGTATACCGCAATTCTCTTATGTACGATTACACGGAAAACTTGCGTGGAGAATTTCGCATTTACAATTGATTTTTTCTCAACGTAATGTTGACAGTAAAGTTTTAATTGATATATTCCAAGAATCTGACGAAAGAGATATCTTTGAAAAAAGGCAAAGATAATTTACAATTATTCAATGAATTTGTCTGCATTTTTCTCCAATGTTCTGAATATCGAAAATTGCTCCACGTTAGATTCTACGTATTTTTCATTTTAAGACTTTGGCTGAAAAATTATCGAAAAATATGAAACAGTTATGGGAAAAACGTCCACGCAATTTTCCCCGTTTTTTTTTTTTCATTTAGTCACTGTAAAATAAGAGAAAGGGTATACAGTGGCCTTAAAAGTAATAACTTACTTTCCACTTTCGGTTCCCATCCACACCATCTCCGAAGCCACTTCGTCATTCTCTAGAGACGGCGTAAAATCGCAACAGGAAACTTTGGATTCCATTATGCTGAACGTATGCAACAGCTGGAGGTTGAGCTGCATACTGTAAATGCACACATGACTGCTAAGTCCGTCACTCGTTACGGCCCATAGGAAAGACTGTGGTCGTGGTCGGGGCGGAGGACCTCGAACACGTGGAGGTATCACATGTATGGTATAAAAGCACGCGCAGCGGACCTGTAAACAGCAAATTGGACGTTAGACATGACTATAGTGAGGAGTTGACAATGGCGACCGCGTACCTCTGTTGCACGGCTTGTTTTATATACAGGCTGAGCTTCGACAAACAAAGGCATTTTGGTACAAGGTTTCCGATGTGGATCACACACGTCCCAGGAAGGGGCGTTCTTGGGGTGTAGAGCTAACTGGGCTAAGCGCAACTCCGTCAGCCAGTCCTGTTTTAAGGCCGGTGTTTCGGTATGAAACAAGAACCGCTCCTCTTTGTTCTTTGTCCGAACTAATAGCTGCAAACAGCACGCATCGAGCCAAGCCATTTCTTCGTCCTTAGTTTGGATTTCCTTCTGGATGAAGGCCAGGGCTTCTTGTGCACCTGTCGCACTTATACCCTTATGAAAAGAAGGAAATTAAAAATATGAATACATTATGAATAGTGAATTGTTCCACTGAAAAGTTATACATACGGGATATTTCCCCTTGAGACTGCTTATGAGTCCCGAAATTCGACTTATAACTTGATAGTCATGCATGAGCAGGTTCATGTCTTGGCATAAAGCATCAACGGTACTTAGTGTTTCACCAGGCTTGGGAACAACCCCGTTTCCACCAGAGCTTAGTAGGCGACTTAAAGTAGGAGTGGCGCTTGTATCCTCCACCTATAACAAAAGAAATGTGTGAATTACGAGATAGTAAATTATCAATATAACATATGCAAATAAATGCATCTAAATGATATACCAATAAAGAATAAAAATAAACAAATGAACTGAATAAAGAAGGAAATAAGAAAATAATGAAGTGGAAAATAAAGTACTGATACAAGTACATGGAGTGAAGGGAAAAATAAATAAACGGACGAAGTAAAGAAAAATAGGATACAAATTATCACTAAAAATATCTTTATAAATACAATAACAATGAATAAAAAACTCTACTCTCTTAACAAACGAAGTCAATTAAACTGAGACAAGGCAATGCCTTGAAGACAATGTACAACGACGAACACGACACCAGCAATACGCCAATGCCTGCGTTGGTCTACGGAGAAGAAATTGTGCAGACATAAAAAAGTTAAACAATAGGAACGTAAAAGGAAAAGAAAAATGCGTGAAAAATAAACAAAGTGCAAAGAATAATCAAAACGCGAAACCTCATAAGAATAAGACTGCATAACAGTTCCAAGACAAACGTCCGAATCGAGTATGCACCTGAATATTTCCATAACGCTGGAAAAGGAAAAACTTACTTCGACGTCCGAAACGGGGTACGACCACTTCAGCGTCAAACGTTCAGTGTTGGCTTGAAACTCGTTCCCATCCTTGGAATGGATAGCCAAGCAGACTAGCAAATCATTCAAGAGTAAAATACGTCTTTCTTTGGTTTTGGAAATCAGGCCGAGTGCGTTGAGTTCCTTTTGAATAACAACAATAACGCCAACTTTAGTCAAAGCGTACTGAAAAGAGCACGAAGAATATCCTACCACTAATGTCATGGTATCCTGCCTCAAGAGGTACCGATTGTTGTCCACCAAGGGACGCAAAGAAAACTTTCCTGACACTCTTCGTAACGTGTCTTTAAAGGCTTGGTACTGCTCAGCTTCTCTTTTTCGCTCATTAAGCATTTCGGCCAAGCTCTCCAACTGCGTTAGCGCGAGCTGCAGCGACATGCGATCATGATGGCCTTGTGGCGTATGTTTCAACAGATCCTATTCAAATGAGACATCTGTTCAGACACCGCTTTCATGCCAATAGTTCTAAAAGTTACTTGTAAAAGAAGAATAAATTGAGGAAATCTTTGTACTGGTTTGACCATGAGTCCGAAAAAGGAAAGGCGATCATGGGCCGTGATTTGTTTAACCTACGGAACGTCAAAATACCCCCACGAAAGGTTAATAGCTATTTCTATGCATACGATAATGCACAAGTTACCTTCAAAAAGTCAGCAAAGGCAGATTTGCGTTTCGCTTCTTGTTTGGCGACTTCCATGGCCAACGAAAAATTGTTAATAAAGTCGCTATAAATATCTAACACAACAGCCTTGGAAAACGACGCAACAAATACGTCGCCTATCTTTTCTTCTTTATCCCACGATCTTATACACTCAGCCAAGGCTATGCGAAACAATGTATGGCACTGCAAAATTTCGGACAACCTGTGGAACAAGGTGGTGATACTCCGCTGGTTTAAAATAGGTGGATGACTTTCTTCCAGCGGCTTTTTAAAATCCTGACGAAAACAAAACAAAACAAAAATTCGTTACACTTGCGCTTCATGCTATCCATACACAGTATCCACAATACTTACGTTAACCAACCGTTGCAGCGTGGCTACATAATTGTTTTCGGAATGGACGATGGTAGCGACAATATAACGCCTCTTCAGCTGTTCCGGTGTCAAATTATTCGGGATTGGAGGTAGAGCTGGCGGCTGATGACGTCTTTGGAACAAAGATGATATACTACCATGGAACCCTAAACTGTGTTGCCATTCTTCTTCTTCCAACAGGGGCAAAGTTCCCATCGTCTCACTGGCCTGGCTAGCGTTGGAATCCACATGGCTCGCCTCCGTCTGCGACGAACGTCGTAACGAAAATAAACGCGAGAAACGGCGTTCGGGCGGTGGCGGCGAATCCGACGAAGACACGGATTGATTCGGCACTCCCGTCATTTTGTCGTCCTTAGTCCTCTTCCACTTGTCACGTAACGATTTGGCAGTGAGAAACGCTTTTAACGTGGCTGTGCTTAGTTTGCCCTCATTCCCTTGCTCTTCTTCATCCGACGAGAAGCTTTCAAATTCACCCGAGCCCCAACTATCATCCGAAGACATGTGCATACGGCGAATGGGAATTGGACGCTCTGGAAACAAGTCGCCATCTGTTTCATCCGCCTCATTGGGGTCGCGATCGATATCTTCATAAATCCTTTGCTCACTGTCGTAATCGGCCACTCCTGTGAAGATAATGAATGCGTTAGTGCACACTCGCCAGCTCCAAACACCGAACAACAAGATAAACTTCGCAACGATCCCAACTTCCACAGTATCCTTCACGCAATTGTTGTCTACGAACTCCTCGTCGTGAGCCCCGTAACACCCCGCTTTTCACAACGAGGCAGCGCGAGGAAAATGTAAGTCTGAGCGTGAATAGCAAGTTAGTAAGACTAGGTTAAGGGCAACGAGAAGTGGGAAAGCGACATGACGTAAGCTATCTTCGCCTTCCTAAGGCGGGTATCCGTCATGAATGCTATTACCCGCCGTCTCCTCATCCTTTTTGGCATCAGGGACGAGCCTGTATGGCATTTTACGTCGTAATCCAAACACAACTATCGATGCTTGGTTCATTAACGCTCCTTTTCACTGTGCCATCATGCAATGTTGCTAAAGAATTCAAGAGAAGTCATTACCGTTACCGGAGGTATTACTGTTGTCCAGATGATTCATCGCCTTCGAAACGGGAGGAGAGTGGCCATTGGGCACGGTTACCGTTGCCGTATTTTTTGCTGGCGTAAGACGAGGGTCCGCATGCAGAAAACCGCCAGGATCCGGTGGCTCAGGGTTTGGTCCACTATCACATATTGAACGACGGTCTAATGAGACACGCAACAACATATGCATTATTTGGCTTGGCTGACTCATGTATCACATTCTATTCAAAGCTGGCAAGCTAAATATAATTCAAGCGAGTTTATCCTTCCAAGCAAGGAAATTTATCTTAACCAACAAATGAATCAACACACGAGTTTTAAAAATTCGCTACATCCGTGATGGAATGACATCACAAAAATCCGGGGTCACAAGCTTCCTGTAAGGAATCACAACATGAAATGATAAGTCATTCCATGTTCAAACCACAAACCTAATTTAGGGATTTTTAAGCTCTTGGACCTTATTCGTACTCGACAGAAGGCGCAGACCCACTCTGACTTTACCCCAGATTTTCTTATTCTTAAAAAGAGTTGTCGATTTATTCTAAAATAATTCGACAACTCTTTTGACACGTCATACTACAGACCACTGCATGCCTTAGTCCCTTACAGACGGATAACACGGGGAATTGTGCTAATGATTTGTCCATTCCTAAGAGTTTTTTCACCAAGTTTATGAGCGTAACGTTCAGGTTGATACTCCCTCGAAATAACTAAGAACTATCCTTGAAAAAGTGGACCGTTAATTTGCAACAGTTTAAGCCATTTTAGTCTTGTACACAATCTAGATCTAGAATATCTAGAAAGATCAAAATCTAGAATATTTCTCTTTGATATTTTATACGAGTTATTACGTAGGAAATTATGCTTCATATTTTTTCAAAATAGAAAAAAATCGTGAATATGCTAAGGTTACTTATTCCATACTTACTACGTACCCTGACTTCTGTGAACTACATGAGAACTGATGTGCAAAAACATTGTTCCATGTTTATTTAATCTTTTACGCTAGTTTTTCATTCACCGTATTTACAACTTGTCTTGAGATGTATTTGTAAGAACGAAGTTCCGTTATTTTTCGGTTAGATTTGCTCCACCATTATTCAGGAACAAATTCTGAAAACTGTGAACCCAATTGCATGAAAACTCTTCCACAGATAGGAACGATTTTTGCATTACATTTTCCCACCCACAAATACAGAGAACATAAGCGCAGGAGAAGACTACTTTTCTACTTTTATGTTAAAAATCGTCAATAATTTAAAAGTCTTTAAACAAAATTGTAGGGTAAATCTCGAACCTAAATTACCGGCATTATTAAAAACAGCAAATATAACTTCCCTAACAAGACAGTAAACTACAGTAAAACTATCGGAGACAGGATATACAGTGGCCTTAAAAACACCACGGATCAAGATCGCAAACCAGTTCAGGGAAAGGGTACCGGCATGTGTGTTGGTTAGGCACGACTCCTGAAGGGTCTGGATATCCGGTAACTACAGATGAAGGCCTAAAAGCTAACCACCTGTTTGACCAGCTGTGCGCTCGCCCCATTTTTTTTTCTTCCCCAGCTTTCGCCTTAACAGATCTGTAGATTTAGGCTGTGCAGCGGTTTTTGGGGCGTACGTTTCCCGTTTTTTCTTTTCTTTCAACGCGTGTCAAAACCGTGTTCCCATGCAAAAGTGAGAGTCATGCGAACTTACATCCCAAAAGGACCACATGGTTTTCCGATTTGGGCGAGTCCGCGCTGTTTGCGCTCGGCATTGTTGTGATAGACATGGACCCTCTCCGGCGCTGCCGGGCGCCATTGTTAGTCAAAGTCGAGTTCCAACTGTAGCGTGCCGAGCCGCCCATGCCGACACCACGACGCCTCTTTGCCACGCCTATTGAACTCGTCTCGAGAGTCATTTTTAACTTGGGGTAGATTTTTACGCTCTTCTTCCTTCCTGTGTATGTGTGTTCTTGAAGCTTCTCTGTGCCACGAATGAATGGGGACACGAGACGAAGAATTTGTGGCGCAAAAGGAAGGTTGCAGATGATGAAAAGGCTAGGATTACAACGAGTTCTCGTTTCCTTTTAAACAAGAGGGGGAGCCGAGTCGGCCCAAAAAAACAGGGTCCACTGTTTTTCAATTCCACACTAACCGAACGATTTCCTTACGCTACAGCTTCTCTGTCTATTAATCCGTCACTGTTATAATTCCCGCGTTTTATCTTCCTACGCCGGCCATTTCCCTTTCCCACCCCTTCTCACTCGTACAACTCCACTAGTTTAGGCTAAAAGCACCATCAGACACACAGGATGTTGCTCATAAGACTTCCCACATCACTAATTATAGCCATGTAACTGCCGCTGAGGAACGAACAATACGCCAGGAATCGACGCTAGGATAATTGGTTCCACGTAAAACCGCATTCAGCTTGGATATTCCAGTTCCCTCCCATGGTCAAAGTTGCACTGCTTGTACTGGCGACTGCGAGACACTCATAAAAAAAGCGTCCCAAAAACTGGTAATGGCAAAAACACGCTGGCTCGAACTTGTGTGTGAAACAAAAGTTCGGGACAAACTAGGAGTTGCCACTGCCACGGCCAAGGACCCAAGGAGCTTGGCTCTGCTAGCGGGCGAAAACAGAGCGCGACATAGGGGCGAACGCACCAACGAACATTGGACCTTTTACTGCTCACACCCCCGCGGAACCGAAATTAAAACATATGCTGCTACATATAGACTGCGAGACTCCCGACAGTCTAGCACGCACCACGCTGCTCACTGTTTCCCTTTCCCCATGGCAGGCTAAATTACAGCGCTTTGTGGAGGAACAACGCAAGCTGCCAAACACACATGACAGTGAGCGACCAAATTCGCACTGATGGCGCGACAGGCTTGGACTGAAAAAAAATCGTAACAATGGCTCACTATATGACGGGCTCATTTCCTAGTTAACTGTTTTATAGCTCTAGCAAGAGGAGCGTTGGCTGTGCCACATGTGCAAGGGAGACTAGGGAAACTGCGGAGGTTGTTTGTGACCCGTGACGTGAAAAAGGATTCGCATCGGGTTGATCAAGTAAGCCTCCTACGCAGAAATGGCGCCAACACCCCTGGGGCGATGCCAATTTAGTTTTAAAAAAAAACTAACAATGCGGAACAACCCATGTAAGGAATCAAATGATAAAGTATATGTACTACAATGCGGTACAGCATTCAAAAATACGGCAGTACTTAAAGTTACAAGCATACATGGGGAAAAAAGAGGACTCAACTGGAATTATCAACAGTTTTTCTGGTGCTGATTTCGTGCACGAACTAAACTATAGCCCGGAGTTATAGCTAAGGGATGAAAAGGTGTCCTGGCAACGAAAAGATCTACGACTCGCTCGGAGTAAAGAAAAACACCGAGTAAACGATCATTAAAACTGGTTGCTCGTCATGTATTTCGCATCTGTTCCAACCGAGTCGGTGCTGGGAAAGAATGGAACATCGGGTTTAACATGCCTTTCCGCCAAAGGAAAGTTGCCAATCTTTTATTTTTAATAATTTTAAATTAGAGGCTTATTTTACTATAGTAGTTGTACAATAATACTTTTTATACATTTATAGTTTTTTATACGTTAATTTGTGAATTAGGAGCCTTGGTGTCTAAGCGGTTAACGTTTTGTTCTATAGATTATGCTTGATGTGAAACTATATTTATGTACCGTATAAATCTGCTTATGCGCACACATTTAGTACGGTTGTCGCTTTGACTGGACATATTCTCGTCAAGTTTTTCTCCTAAACTGAAAAATAAAAGCGCAGAAATGAATTGATAAGTGAAATTTGGTAAGTCTGATATGGAACGAATTGAATGCCAGAATTACGGTAAATAACTGAAGGTCACAAAATAACCTCTACTTATATGAACGATTACATGGAAATAATTATGGGAAAATGGTGAACGCAATTTTGTCGTTTCTCCGGTTCAGTCAGTGTAAAAAAAGAGAAAGGGTAAGTTGTTTAAGTTACATCTTCCCCTAATGTTATTGGATATTTGTTAAAGTGCAATTTTTCTGTACGGACAAATGCCGGCAATAGGCGCAAGCCTACGCGGGCCAATTCAATAAAAAAAAATAAAAAAAAGAGAAAGGGTATACAGTGGCATTCAAAGTAATAACAAATATTTAAATACTCTTCTTACAAAATACTACTTTAATTTTAATCTTGTTTACGGGCTTAATGGCTATTTTATACGCTATTCCGGATTATTCGGCTTACAGTTATCCGGTCAAGGGTTTGTTCCCCTACCTGCCAGACATGAGGGCTTCTACTGTACTTATAATAAACTAATGGAAATAAAAGAAACCCCCACTGTCAAATGACATGTACCGAAACCCTATTTATATTATTTCTTGGTAATCTTTGTTCTTTTCCCATGAAAACTATTCTCACAACTCGTTTCCGTCACTTACTGGGTCTTTGACTTTTACAGTCTCCAAATTTCTATCGTTCATAAGTTACAATTTTCCTTCAATTTCAATGCCTCGCGTTCCCATTGACACCTCTCTCCATTGCCTAACGATTCGTGTCATCAACCTCTACGAGAAATTAATATCTTTCTTAATAATGAAACACAACACAGTTGTGTTTCATATATTAAGAAAGATACAACACAGTTGTGTTTCATATACGCATTATAGATACGTCGTAAGAATCTAAGAAACATTAAAAAGAGGTGTTCCAAAATAACAAAGCTTCCAAACCACACCAAGACGCAGACAGAAAGAAAGAATTGCGTGATTAATATGCGTACTTGCAAATCTCGAAGGACCTGTAACCTTCACCAAATTCTACGCATTATCTCCGTCGTCCAGTGAAACCACTTCTACCACAATACTAACCGCCCAAAAAAACTCCACTACGAGGATTCACAGCACAATTACAAGGTAAATGCACGGCGCAGCTGCAAGGGATCATATAAGAGAAACCCTGCCTTCCACTACTGCGAGCGGCTTTTCCTCTCACGATAATGAATTCTAAACAAGAAGTCCTCTAGGAATGAGGGAGTCTCGTTTACAAAAAAGTAGGTTAAACAACGGACCGTTCTCTTCAACAACTACTCTCTAGCGCAGCAAAGTCTAAAAAAAAGGGAGGAAAAATAAATAAATAAAAAAACAGAAAGTTTACCTTTGTCCTGAAAGCGGGTTTTCTTTCCTTTGCGATTCCACACGTGACTGCATTTGTCCCGAAATTCTTGTAAATCTTGGAAACTCCGATGCAAGCCTTGTTGCAAGTTTCGCAGACTGCGTCGCTCGTTCACATCTGACGTCGTATGCGCCACGGCCGAAGACGACGCCAACAGCGTTGACGCGGACGCCCGCCTTTGTAAACTTTCCTTCAGGTCCAAGGATCCATAACGCGAAATTTTTGCGTGAAACGTAGGCGTGGAATGGTGCGTCAGGTGTTCAAAACTGGTGGATGACACCGGACTTGGGCAATCGGACGCAAATCGGCTGCTGGAAACACCCTCACTCGGTTTGCCAGTGCCACCCGGTGGTGCGTTGAAAGGGGCTTCCCCATTCTCATTGTTGTGGGACTGTTCATGAGCATCAGGCATGATAAGATTTTCCACGTCCAAGTTGAGCTGGCCTAGCGTCGTTAAATGTCTTTGTTGAACGCGAGCCACTTCGTCCAACACCTCTTCTACCAAACTTCGCCTGTGGAAGTCGGCCGGTTGCGCTGCCTTTCTCCGATCCGTCATCGAGACCACGTACCGCGGGGAAGGCGCCGAGGAATGGCCGATGGATTTCAACATGGCATGGTGTCGCGCAATCCGCTCTTGCCTCTCGAGATCACTGATCTCTTCGTAGATGTTTTCCAATGGTCCAGCAGCGTTGGTCAACACTTTAACGCCTGAGCGCATGGGCGGAGCGTCGTAAGCGTACGCGTACAACGCGCTCGACGCGAACGACACTAAGCTGGCTTCTAACACGTCCGGTAAATATCCGTCATCTGGAATACTTCCCAGGTTGAGATCAGTATCAGGTTCGGTCAGCTGTTCCGACAGAGTCACTCGGGCCGAAACGGATCCATTCGGATCTGGGGGGAAAGTGGCGTTCACGTCGGCACTTGCATCGTAACTAAGAGTGGTGACGTGATGCAAATTCCAATGAGGATGCAGGGTAGACGGCAACGCTGAGGTACGCACGTTCTTGTTCAGCGAATTCAAACGCACTGTTGGGAGCTGATTCCCAGGAGTCAGGACTGTGGCGTCACAATCCGGGTCGTGAGAGCCCGAGGCGTCTACGTAACCCGGCTTGCCGGGAGGAGTGGAAACGGTCCGGCGAACGTTCAGGTGGTCACTCGCTGCGGTAGAACCCGTTGCCAAGCTGACGGCTGTTGAAGTTGTCGCCAAACTGACTGTCACGGATGGTCGGCCACAGTTGACGTACACGGCCGACGTCTCGTCCACTTCGCGCTGGACAGCGGAAAAGACGCGTTGCGACGTAAGTGCGCACGAACTCCTGTTACGCGCTAGCATGTTTGCGCCACCTAGAAAGTGGACCGCGTTCACGCTGGTCTTATCCATATCCACAGCGTCAGTTGTTGCGTGTCGTAAACCCAAATAGTTCTCAATTTCGAAAAAAGGACCACGTTGAAATACCTGGCTGGTCTCGCGTAGATTCTCAATTCAAACACACGCGTTCTCTTACAATATTTCAACAGCACTCTCTTAAAATTCCTTGTAACCCTTTTGTGGCCGAACAATGGTTTAAAAAAAACTAGTGTTTTACACCCAAACAGGACGAATGAACCGCGTTCAACGGGCACTTCTCGAGATCCATTCCATGCTGGCTAATCTTCCCGCTATAACTGATGCTTGTCTGCTGAAGCACAACCGCATCTTACGTTTTTCTTCCCTTTTCGGTTCTCGCACATGTCGATGCCCTTCTTTGACGTTTCACGAAGGTCTGTTAGATTCGCAGAGCCTCTTTACCCAACGCCCAGAGCCTTTGTAATTTTCCATCGCGCCCACGACGTAGCAATGTTAGGGTTCCAGGTCAAAAAAGGCACAGCGCGTTAAAAAGGCCAGGTTTTTATAGCGAAAAACTAATGGGAACCATTGCAAGAATAGAAGAGAGCGGAAGTGGACGGCTGACCATTACTAATGCCCCGCCGTCCCACGGCAACGAGCTAGGGAGAACTATGGAATTTAGGAAGGTTGAAATATTCCACGAACTTGAGGGGGGGTGAGTCAAGCTTTATCTCTGGAAGCGCTGACAAATATTTGCACTTGACTCTCCCACACGACGCGTTCGGAACCGAACTCGCATCGCTGTTGACGCTTTCGCTGCGACCACACCAACGCTTGACAGGGCTAACGCAGTCTATTGTTACTAATCAACAACACTGTATAATACTGACCTATAGTCTCAAGTCCAAGACTCTTTTGGCAGGGCTCACAAATCGATTGTTCGGCACTCAACTCCACGATTACAAACCATCATTTCACCAGCCACGAACCTGCATAAAATCCGGGGTTAACGACCCTTTTCATTTTTCCCTGCACGTAGTGATGAACGAACTAACATAACATACACGAAGAGGGAAGAAGTGGGGCTTTGTTGCCGAGAAGCGGAGAGTTGTTGACTGCCTTTTTTTTAAAGACGGCCCAGACCAGTTTGGAGGTCACTGGGAGTTTCAGTGTGTTAAGAATCCCCCAAGTCCTAGGGCAAATCGCTACAAGTGCGGGCTTCAATAGGACCGCATGTTGGGGGATAAACCAGACGATTCACCGACCTTCCTCTCCTGTGTTTGTCCAGTTTCAACAGTGTATAAAAAAAATTGGTGTACTGATTTTTGCAGCGGCGATTGCAAGGCTTACGTGAGATTCAGTTTGCTGACTGTGTAAGCACAAGGTAAAAGTTTCTAAGGGGATTCTAGCTTAGGTTGTTGTGCTAACTTTCTACCTGCGAAAATCTTGAGTTTGTCCTTATCTTCCCCGCAACCACCTTGCTTGTAGTGGAGGTTTTCTGTAGGCATATACCATCTGGCGGCTGCCGTGTACACTTTTTTGGCGCGACATACGAATGAGAGATGAAATGGACGCAAAAGTTAAATGTATTTTTCTGGGTTAGTTACAGAGAACATGGGACTTGATGTACCGCCACCGGAAAGGTTAACTCAACCTATCAATGTACCTTCGAAATTGTTAATGGGGGCTGGGCCTTGCAATGCTCCTGAACGGGTGTTGGAAGCTGGTGCGTTGCCGTTATTGGGACACCTTCACACCGAATTTGTTGAAGTAGACAACTGTTGGATTTTAATTGATGTTAAAATTTATGAGATATTGATTTCCAGATTATGGACGAAGTGAAAATGGGCCTGCAGTACGCATTTCAGACGAAGAATGAACTGACGTTGGCCATCAGCGGTACGGGCCATGCGGGCATGGAAGCAGCCTTGGTCAATTTACTTGAGCCTGGCGACGTGATTTTAATTGGGGTGCACGGAATTTGGGGTGAAAGAGCCGTAGATATGGCAACTAGGCAAGGTCAGTGTTCATTTTAATTGCAAGGATTTTGCTCTTTGTGTGCAGTAATTGATGAGCTTTATTTTTTATATCTTCCTAGGAGCCGATGTACGTACGATACAAAAACCACCGGGCGAGAACTTCACATATTTTGACATCAGTGAAGCATTGGAACGTCACAAACCTGCAATCTTATTTCTGATTCATGGCGAGTCGTCCACTGGCGTAGTTCAACCTTTGGACAGTCTCGGTGCCTTGTGTCGGAAGTACGCATTCTACAAAAATGTTGAAATTCATTTAATTTAAGCTTGCGCTCGGATTATTCTAGGTATAACTGTCTATTCTTGGTAGACACTGTTGCGTCTTTAGGAGGTGAACCGTTTTTTATGGATCGTTGGGGAATTGATGTTGTTTACACGGGTTCACAAAAAGTGCTAGGTGCGCCTCCCGGTACTGCACCCATTTCGTTCGGTCCTCGTGCACAGTAAGTGATTAATTATATTTCTCTGAACAAAGTAATAAGATGAGTTGATGTGGAGTCAGGTGTCGCTCGTTTAAAGGCAAAGTTCCGTAGTTCCTATTAAAATTGCTCCTAATGTTTTTACTTTTCGCTATGAACTAGAGCCAAAATTGCATCTCGGAAGAAACCCATTTCGTCTTTCTACTTCGACATGAACTGGCTAAGCAACTACTGGGGGTGTGACGGAGCGGCAGTGCGAAAGTAATTTTATCTTTACTCAGGTGTATACACATTTCATCGTTTACATTTAGGTATCATCACACAGCCCCAATTTCAAGCATTTATGCTTTGCGCGAAGCTTTAGCTGTCCTGGCTGAAGAAGGTTTGGAAAAGTCATGGGAGAGACATCGCCGAGCCCAGCAGCGTTTGCATGATGGGCTGCGTTCTCTGGGTTTGGATCTCTTCGTTCCGGATCCGTCTGCACGTTTAACATGCATTACTTCTGTGAAAGTCCCAGATGATATTGACTGGAAAGCTGTCAGCATATACGCAATGCAAAAGTATGTCGATAGAATCCGAATTTCTTACGTTCCTTTCATGTATGGACTCATAAATATCACACTCTTCGTAGGCACCGTGTGGAAATTGCTGGGGGTCTGGGACCTACTGCCAACTTGATTTGGCGAATTGGTTTAATGGGCCAGAACGCTAAAGAGGATAAAGTAGATCGTGTCTTGCAGATTTTGCGAGATGCATTAGAAGAAATGCGAGGCAAGAAAGTTAGTAGCTTGTAACAGACTTGCTCAGCTTTCCGTGTTTCTCGGTAACTCCGATAGATGCTAGAGGACCCTAAATATAATTAAAGGGCTCTGCGATTATTAGTAACTATATTCTTCCAGCCCGAACCCTGTGACCCTTTTCGGGACATGTACGACGTATTCTCGAGAAGAAAGGTGGTGCTACCGAAGGTACGACTGGGATCAAATTGTATAACCGTAAACGGCATTACTTGTTTCTGTTGAATGTAATGCTATTATATACTAATGTAGTTGGCACGTATTACGGAGTGCAGATTAAATTTTGCCCTTTTTTGTTGAAAGTGTCGGGAGAAGTCTTGATTATTTTCCAACTTTATCTGAACAAGAGAGACGGCAGGCGTCGCTTCTCACCATTGCTTCAAGGAGAGTAAGGTATTCCCCAGAAGGAAAACGGCTGCATGGTCGTATCCGATGAATTAGCTGAGCGAGTACGAAATTGCCGTCGGATGGGAAGGGGTACCAATAAAAATCGGTACTGGAGATAAATAAAATGAGCACAATGGAGTCAGTCAACAATGAAGGCGCCAAGTCTAGCCGGAACTGTCGGTAGGAGAATTAAGGAGCCGAAACCCAACTCCTTTGGACCTTCGTTCTAGTAACAAAAAGGTTTTTGTACAAGTTTTCTTGGCTCGAGGTTTATGAGGGAGGTTGTGTGAAAAGGAAGAAGGGAACTCATTTGATCTTCGTGCTAGAACGCGACACAATACCGGTCCTGTCAAGCGTGAATGGCAAGTGCTCTTTATGAATGGTGAACCTTGCTTCAAGTATGACCAATAATGCAAGCCTGAGATGAAGGCGTACTGGGTACACAGGCATATTGGCCTGTCTTTTCAAGAAATTATGCCTGGCTAAAGAAAACGTCCAACGATCATGAGAGTACGAGAAAAAGGAGAGCCTGTATTAGGCAGTAAGGGTCAGTGGCAACAAATCATATAGTTAGACCACGAGAGGAGTTATAATAAAAAGTAAGCGAAGCTCATGCCGTTGGTAACAAATGAGGAAAGAAGGTCAGTCTTTGCATACTCCCAAGTCATAATGTCAGCATTTCTTCTTCTGCAGCCGTGGTTACTAATCGCTATAGCATAAGAAACCTTTAGTAAAGCCAAAGATCGACTGTTACAGAAGCTGTGATGTTTCTTGTGAATAGGGTGCGGGAGTAGTCCTCGTTAGTCTTGCTGTGTGCATATGTCCGGGGAAGGTGGAGCTAAACGGTCCCCGTACCTGCATTATCTTTTTTTACCCGGTGCGTTGGTGGAGTGGAGGTGGAGTGGGACTCCCCTCTTATCCTCGTTCATACTCTGTTACAAAGTATGATCAAGTAGCAAGCTCTTTCATGTCTGGGATACTGCGCAGGCATGAATCATCGTAAGCTGTACTTCACGACCCTTAAAGCCAGTTCTTTAGGATCTGAGTAAATTGCGCATTGTTGTATGAATTATAGTATAATAATAATTGGTATTTCATAATAAACTGTTAAATAAACGATCGGAAAGCCACCTAAAAGGCTTTCGGCAAGTATGGGTTTCTACGTAATGTAACATACACGATTACTTACATCAACACCGATAACGGTCTGAAGTTTATTCGTTGACGTTTCAAACTAAGATTACTAATCGGTCAATGAGTTCAACTGGAATAGGAGGCCAGTGAAAAAAAAAGATACCCTACGATCTACACATATTTTTGTATTCGGTAGCTGCAAAAAAAATAAAGACGCAATAAACAGAGCAAATTATTTGTAAAAAAAAGCCATGGGAAAGTAACAAGGATTACAGGAGAACTTAAAGCAAAACTGTCTTTGCTGCTTTCCTTCCGAGAATAAGTTTATTTCTTGCACTATTCTTATTATTATAAGTCCATCATGTGTTAAGAAGCAATTACTGTTTTATTTGTAGGATAAATTGACATAGTAAGTTTAGCAAAATTAGTTATAACGTTGTATAACTAGTATTAGAAATTAAGTATATCATTAATAATAACAATTATCTAACAATTTTCTTTCTAGTGAACCGCAGGTGAATTACGGCGTTTCACTCTATCTACTTGGTTGATTGGGACAATTTAGGAGGATCTAATTTAAATTATTGTTTACTGACATTCTCCATCGTTTCGAGGCTTACTTGAACTCGGAGAGTTAGGACACATTTATCTAGTGTATGTAATCTTGTAGTTTGTGGCAAAACGAAAAAAGGGACACCATTTATAATTCTAATCAACCCCATTCTCCTTGACCACGAGAGCAATGAATAGGAGCCACCAAATGCAGTAAGGAAATGCGTTCCTGGTCATTTCTAACGTTACCGAAAAGGATAAAGTAAAAAATATAGCGACAATATATAGTTTAAATGAGATAAATGAAAAACACTGCATTATCCTACTTTGGCCATGTTTACTTACAATTAGCTTTGTTTTCAACAAAGTTTGTAAGTAAAACAATTCAACAGGTCTGTGGTGGGCCCAACCGACCAGTACGCAAATCTGGGACTAAAAAGCAGCAGCTAAACAATTATACAATTAAAACTATGTCCTAGTTTTGACATGCGCAAGAATTATACTCTTCAAATATAGCACCGTTATTTACATATTTAGTCAAGATGTCGCGTCAAGCTTTGCAACATTTCAACTTACCAACACAACGCCTATTTTATATTATTCACTAGGATCAACAAGAGAGGCGCTTAAAAGTTTGCTTATCTTTAAGACGTTAATGGACATATTTTTTTCCCTCCTAGGTGTTGAACCTCATCCCTATCCGGCCAAGTACCCGGCCGAGCCGTCGAATACGGGGATAGGTGCTGTTCTGTGTCGCCCGTGAAAACTCGTGCTGCTGGGGCGAAGCTAAAAAATTCAAGTAAATGAGTGGGGGTTAATTTTCTGTTTCACGACCTCCCTTTTTTGCAGGTTAATTGTTCGAGGGGATAACTAGAGACAGAAAGAAAGGCCTAATAACAACCAGACCAGTGTTAGGCAAAGGCTTGCAATGATTTAGGCAAAAAGGGAGTTGTTGCGAATATTCTAGTTGAATTCACAGTTATCGGAAGGTTTAGTCTTGCTCTGTGTATAACTGTTTTGCCCCTTCTTGGTATTGTAAAGGTAGCCCATCACCTTGTCGGTAATAAATAAAGCAATGTTTATCCCGAGTTTGAAACCATCGTCTACAATCGGCCAGTTAAAAATAATATTATTGCCATAACATCCACCGCAATTACACGTGCGAACACTTTTTTTCGACAGTGTACAATACATCGCTATCAATAGTCCGTGTGCTTTTTAGAGACATTTTAATAAAAGCTGAGAGCACACAGTACGATCGAAGTGACCCAGTTCAGTAAAGCTACTTATACAATTTTACCGTTCCAACGTGAAAATGTCCCGCCCATTTGTCAATTGTCAACGTGCGGACTGGTGTGTTTTGTATAGGTCTCTAGGACAAGGAGGATTTTAGACTTCTTGGAAACGAACTATTCGTCTGGTAACTTTCATGGACATTTGACAAGAAGAGAACGCTTCTCCCAATGTCGACATTAGTACAATATATCAAATTTGAGCAAACAGTACGTACGAGTCGCAGAATTTTTCGGGCTTGGAAAAAGCTCACTAGCAAATCAACGCAAATTATCCAAAATAATTCCTTTTCGGTTTCTATGGCTATTACAAGAATAAAAAGTAAATACACAATAATAAGGTATTGGAATAATGTTGCCATTTAGCTTATTTCTGTATAAAACGACGCTGATGTTAGACCTCGAGCCTGTAGGCCGTAATTTGCCGATACCTACTTTCGTGGAGGTTCTAGGTTTCTAGATATAACACCATAAAAAACACGCAAGATATTCACTGTCACTTGTAAAAAGAAAAAAGAATAAGAAGGAAACCTATTTTCACAAAAGAAGGTAGTTACTGTGTGTCTATCTCGTCTAATAGAAACTGTCAGCCTTATAATTTCTGTCTGACATTTGCATGCGCTCCTGTCTCTATAACTTGCTGCACATAACCAAACATGTGACTTTTCCTCAGCGCATATTTTAGTGCCGATAACTATCTTGATGACATATAAGGCTATCTCGATTCCGTCTTGCCCCTTCTGTGAAAGGCACACACGGTCCCAACAAGACGAGAAAAAAATAATACATTTTTCGGCAGGCCAGAGTATTGCACTTGCACACGGTAATGTTTGCTTCGGTCACTACCTTGGTTCAGTATCCGACAAGAATGTGACAAAGAAAGGAAGGATGCGTGTGCTGGAAGTGTGTGGTTAACCCTTGTCAAGCTTTGTTATTGCATTGTCCCGTGTCACACGTTTTACCATGGGGACAAGGCTACCACATAAATTGGAAGCGTGTACAGGGAGATTGAAAAGAGGGGAATCACGCGGTCTTTAGCCTTTTCCCAGCGTGGGTGTTAAATGACTGACTTGGGTAAACCGAATGTCTTGAAAATAGCTACATTATTCTATCTTTAGCTTAAAACAGCAAAGTTGTTTCCCAAAATAAGCTTTTGACGTAGGTGTAAGTGGTAAAACTTCGAGATAGGAACGCAAAGTTGTATCTCGCCATGATACACATCCTCGTGTTTAAGGCTTTCTTTACACGTTGCAGGTATCTAACTGCCCCTAAATTCCTACTCACGCGAAGGGGCGGATAATATCTGCTGGTTTTAGGAGCCAAATAGTAATGTTAGAGGCTAGCGTTGGTGTGTAGGCGTCTCAATGCTTGTGTTTGTTCGAGATACATAAAACAACTTCATTCAAAGAAGTCTTTCCAATCCTAACCACGAGGAAAAAGGAAACAAAATGCCCCTAGTAAAAAGTAAAGATGGGTGTTGTACTTTTAAGTCATTCATAAAACAAGTCAGCCCTTGCTTAACAGCCATGCAAGTGGAAGGAATGTTTAATGTGTGGGAGTCCACCTAACCTAACCTTAGTGAATCTCTTTTTATTTACCTTTTTTAATGATCGAGCGCCTGACAAGATATTCTCGAAAAAGTAAAAAAAAAAGTGTAACTGTTACACCCGCATAGAATTGTGGGGAAACGTAGCACGACATTTCGTCGTTTGTAGAGGACAACAAAAGGCATTGCACACAGCTGAAATAGCGCTCGAGGCTCTTGATTCTCTTGTTTTGACAAGCTTGTAATGAAGTTCTAATTGTCTGACAGGACAGTACTTATTTATTTAGTACTTACAGTACATAAATTCTGCCTAAGTATAATTGAAAATAAAATGAAGAAAAACAGTTTCAGAATATAGAAAAAAATTCAAGAAAAAAGAACGAAGATACTGATTCGTCATGGTAGGAATGTGAGATAAGGCAAAGGTACCCAGCACCTATAAAAAAGGGGGGGGGGGTGTCGCAGAATTTTAATGAAAATTCAACCTAACTAAAATTTTAACCTAATAGGGACAAATGTCATTCTCGCCCGTCAGTTTATTACACTTTCATGTCAAATTTGACATGACTTGAACAACTACGTAACAAAGCATCAGGCAGGTTATCTAAGACAAAATTACCAGTGAAACGACACCGTATTTATTTTAAGGCTTGCTTTGAGGATTTCCGATTTTTTTTTAGCCAAAGTTTTCCATTTCCGCATTAACAAAAGGTTGGTCTTAACGTCATTACATATTCGGCATACCGCAGAAAAGCTGTGTAACGCCTTCACAGGAAGTGACACAAAACCCGTTGTCAGGTCTAGCTGAAGTTGAGACATTAGAAAGGCATTCGAAATACCTCGTTGGTGAAATCAAGACCGAATTCCTCCACGCATTACACACAAAATTAATTCTCGAACAGACTATTCACGCAAGACCTTTGCCGTGACAGCCTAACTTATACGACAAATACAATTTCGGGGGCAAATTGGCATTGATTACGATTTTTAAACATTGTACTAATTATTGATCTCTGCACAATCTCTAATCTGGTTCAGTGTTTAATGGAAGAGTGATGTAAGCGCGTGTGGTACAGTAGACAAGAGTGATTTTTATTAATTCGATGTCTTAATGTGCATTACAAGATAAGATTCTGTGCAAAGCAGGGATGACTGTCAGATGATGAAGGTGGATGCGCCAACGAGTTACAAGCTCTGTGTGAGATCTTTACAGTAAGCCTATCCACAGAAAGGAACGCAATACAAGACACGGATAGTGGGTTAACGTTGAAGGGTGAGATTAGCTGAGCTGCTTGCTAGGGGGCAAGGCAGGGAAGAACACGAGCTCTCGAGGGAATAACACGAGAGACTGCCTGGCTCCTATCGACTGGAATGCATCTTCGAAGAGCTGAGATGATTTGCAAGGGGATCTTTTTATGAAGGGGTGGAACAGCAAAGGGCTAGCCCAGCTTGGCAACTTAAAAGGGCACCGTAATCCTGAAGGGAATGCGAGGCAAAAAAGGGCGACAAAGGTTAAAAGGTTTGACGGAAACAATCCTGCCTACATTGTACGTTTTCTGTTTAGGCATCCGTCAAGCCAATAGACCAATCTATTCCCTTGGAGCTCGCACAAGAAACCCCGAAGTGTCAGCACCGTCATGGTGACCTGGGGTCAATAGTCACACCTGCGACCGTCGGCCTTTCGAGAGACGGCCAGAAAGACAAAACTGATCTGTCCTGTTTGGCCCCATAAATCATTCGATTCTCCAGCTCTCTTACTTACGACCGCTGTTCCAAAGAGAAACAAATGCAAGTGGCAAACAACTCCCATAGAACGTCCATCTAACACGAAATGAGGAAGCCCGAGCTTTTCTCACACAGATTAGGGGACATTTCCCACATGCTATTATGTTGTCTATGTAGTGTTCACTAATACAGAGCTAAGTTACAAAACAGAAACATAGAGATTCCCACGCGAACTTCACTAAAAAGCTGCTAAACGAACTAAGTTAATTAAGGGGGGTTTGAGAATTAATTGTAATTACCAGCAGCTTCATTCAATATAGGCTTGATCTTTCACTAAGACCTCACAAGACCACTTACACACCTTATTACCAGCAAAGTTCTCAGCCCGGCAGACAGTATCTCTGATGAACGCCCCTTGCGGCGTTTCCTTTGACTCCTTACCAGGAATATTTGGTAGAAAATTCAGATCGAGGTTGGTCGTTTGGCATATCACGCTATTCTGAGCACGTCAGTGCACGATCATATCGAATCCAAATCATTGATATATCTCTTCTAGTTTGTGCTGCATCATCCTTAATACCTAACTGGCGAGGTTCGTCTTCAGTAAATCCCCAAGATCCATATCTATTTCGCAAACTCCGCCAAAGTTCATGTATTGTGTGTGAATGTCTAAGAAAAGAAAGAATGTATAATACTTTGCTGGTTAGGACGTTTCACGAACACAAAAATAGTGGACCATTTCCCACCCCTTTTCAGGGTTCCCACCCTTCCCTAACAAAAGTATTTCTTTTAAGTTCGTTATAAGAGAAAATTTTTGAGAAAGCCACTCAAGAGAAGCTCTTCCATGAAATAACAAGGACATTGTTACGTTTCTAATTGAGCAAGGAAAGTTGCAAGCTTTGCAAACTGAGGGCCAGGTTTTTATCCCGCGTAGGCGTCGCCAAACCAAATTTGTGTCATAGCGTTTCATTTTGGCTTCATTTCTTCCCCAGTCTCCATTGTGACAAGAAATGGGATAATTTGGACTTAATACTACTGGGGAGCGTAGAGTGGCCAACAAAAGATAAACATGGTTCTTTTCCCATCTATCTTTGTCATAACGAAACGCAAATGGCAAAAATTTTCATGAGACCCATTCTCGTCATGGGGGTCAAAGTCCACGGGGAATAGGTGGAAGGTGAGAACGGCCGATGGTGACTTTCCTTTGGGGACATCTTTGACCAGACGGGCTGCTAATGAACTCATTTTCCGTAAAACTTCCCCAAACCCAGGTGTGCAGATGGTTTACCTCCTGTACAATTACCACGCCTATTTCCCCAACGTAGACTTGTAAGACTTTGGTGCCCTATAAAACTTTGTCCTTTTATGTTCCCAATTGAACCGGTTTGTCGAAGAGTCCAAAATAACATATGCAATAATACTCTTTCTGGTATCATTGCATTTTTTAAAGTTGACATTCTATTTTAAGAGACAAGACAAAAATGCACCTGTAGCTATATAGACCGACTAAATTAATATCAAGCAGAGATAGGAGATTGTCTAAGCGTGTAAATTAAGATGTGACTATAAAAGACTTAGCAGTTGGCTATGGAAACGAATCAAATATATTACGGTTTCTGTTTTAAAAAATAACTCGTTATTCTTCCCTTCTCAGGCTACGGCCTACAAAAGGGATAAAAACCTGATGTGCATAGCATTAAATATGAAAACCCATCCACAAATTATTGCCGATAGCAAGGCTAGAAACAGAATTTGATTCTTCTTCATCTCACCCTCATCACTAGGCCCTCTTGAATCCGTGTAGTCTAGGACGTTTTTTTCTTCAACAAAAAGTGAAAATGAGGATGGAGAGCGCAACGCTGTCAGAAAAATATTGTTCCGTTGTTCGTTTGCATTTTAATTTTGCTTTTTTTCACGTACTTTCTTTAAGAAAAAAAACTTCACCTATTTTCATTGTTTAAAAAACTGGCTGGGTGCAAGCCGCACCTGCCACAGTTAGGGAATTTGCGAACGGCATTATGCTTTGTGTGAGAGTTGCATTCCTGTATGTCCCCCATAAATCCAATGTTGAGCAAATCGAATTCACAAAGATCTTACCTGCCGTGGGATTTTTTTGGGCAAGTCACATACCAAAGTGTTTCCTGTACAGTGCGACAGATTGAAACTTCTTGGTTAGCGCAGTGGTGAATTTCGCACAAATTTAATCCAGATTAACCGCAGATAAATAAAGGTAAACCGCCATCAATGTGAAAGGTCTTCAAAAATATTACAGATTGCTTGAGAAAAAAATAGTCTACTGTCTTACTAGTTTACGCCGTAAGGAATCACTAGTAAGTAGAAGGAACGTTCGTCAGAAAACAAGTTCGTAAATGCGGTTATTTTAAACTATCTTAATACCAAATTTTCGAACAACGTGTACACTCGCGAAATTGTCAGGAAGACGAAATCGCGCTCTTGGAGCCCTGTGGGTTTTACAAGCTCTGATTATTTGAACGTTTGGATAACGATTACTTAGCCATTTTCACACGGTTCGTAGTGGAAAGCCAGCAATTCCTTTTATTTCTTTTCTTTTTTTACTTTTTTCCCCCTCTTGATGCATGCGGACTCAGGAAAACAATAAATAAAGTTTGGGTGTTGTGCATTTTGGCATTGCTCCAGCTTAATGACGAAGGAAGTGAATATAGCTGTACTCCACTTCTTTGACCCTTGAGCATCTATTCACTTGTAATCATACAGCATGGTTTGTCATAAGCTAACTGGAGTTTACACATCGAGTCCTGCCAAACTAAATCATAAAAATTTACTATCCTTCTCGTGCCAATAAAAAAAAAAGTTCCAGGAAAAGGGTACCAGTACTTTTGAACAAGTTCTTCCACTCATGCAATTTAAAAACGTTTGCGAATCTATTTATCCCCCACAATAGTAATGGTCGTTCAACCTGTTTATTTTAAGTAACACACACCTATAATTAAAACGCTCCATGCATTGTGCAGGTCCCACATTAGCAAGTTCTCTGATTCATTGTACGGCTATGTTTCTAAGGCGTGACTCCGCAAATCCACAGGTCACGGTCGCCATTAATGTTTCTATTTATTCCTCTGTCTGAAGTGCCATCTGAATCTGATGCGTCATTGATACTTTTTTTTCCTCTTTGTCGTGCTTCTCCTTGACACTGACGATAACTACATAGGAAGCTGAAAAGATAACAACCTAAAGTTAGATTCATGTTCAGTGTGGCATACTTACACCACTATCGAATTCTATTACTGCTGTGATTATCACATTACTATTGCGTAGTTTGACTCTTGCATTTCGCGACCCTCATAGCCATATGTCGTGTGACGTGAAGACTTGAAAGTGCTAAATGTCCACGGTTCCCCTGGCAAATATATCATAAAATGACGTACAGCAAGATCCCCGACGTAAAACTCGTCATTATTGGCTGACGACGTAGTGCCCAAAAGGTTACGATTGCACCGGACAAGAGTAAGAGAGCGACCGTTGTAGGGGCAAAGAGACGATGGAAGTAAAGGGTACGACGGATGTCAAGACCTTACTAATACAATAATCTCCTGTGTCATGAACGGGGATTTTGCTTGATAGTATAAATCAATGAGCGTAAGCTTGAGCACGAGATAAGCAGGAACGAGCTGACTGGAAAAGAAGCCCTTCCTTAAGAGAACCCCTTGGCTTGAGTGATGACGTGACGGGCGGATTCCAGGCTTCTCGGCGCCTACTATTCCAGCGCCCGTCCCGTTGTGGCAGCTTTGTGTGTTTCTTGTTGGATCTCGTGGTGGTCCCGGTCCGCGTTGCACGTCGCAGAAGGCACCAACCTAATTTCGGCCGGTTTCCCTATCAAAAGCGTAGTCTTCTGCATTGAGCTTTAACCACGGTTCGTAAGGTATTGCCTTTTCTTTTCTCTATTAAGGGAGAAACCCCGGTTGTGCATAGGTTGTGGGTTACCAATAAGATGAAACCTCGATTGCATAAAACCAGCGGCGGATGCGTTCCCAAGCTCGGCTAGACTCGTCGAATGATCCTGAAATAGGATTGTGAGCAGGTTCTCATCTCGCATCCCTTATTTCGCTCTCCTTTGGGAGAACACACAAGTCCCTTTCTTTATGGTAGTTGGGGAAAATAAAAAATGACTACGGCCATAAACTTCACACCTCAAGCGAAGGAGACAAGAAGATTAGTGAAGACAACAATGTCTCGCGTTAAAAGTCTTTTACCTGGATCTTTCACTTTTTTCTTCAGCGTGCCCTCACTTTAGGCTGTTGTGAGCTAGAGTGTTTGGTGGCAGAACACAGGCTTTTTCTCCAAGCCAGCGTAGTTTTTTTTATTGATAGTTGTCGGTCCGTGGAGACGGTATTCCCGAATACATTTTTGCTTTACGCTCCCTACGTTTCTCACGTTCTGGGGATCAGAAGGTGAAGGCCGCTTCGCGAAGCACCAGATTAAGATTCCTAACACTTTGGGATTATTGCACGAGCCCGGTATCCCAAACGCATTAAGGGCCCCACAAGCAGCCCACAGTCCGGCATCATCCCCAAAAATGTGCCAGTTACGAGGAGCTATTGTTGCTTGAAGAGACCCTTATAAAAGAGACACTCCTGCGAAAATGAGACAAAGAAACGCTGGACCACTACCCCTCTCAGCGTCCCAAACACATCGACTTCGCGATGGAGAGTACACTTTCCACGTCCGGGCAAATCCGCGCAGTCCAATTTTAGTCACGCTCAAGAAAGATAAACTATGTACCTTTTTAGGATTAAAAAGTGTTTTTGAGCCCATCTGTCAATTTAGATCCCGTCCTGTTATTGGCACCACAGGCCCAACAACCCCCTAAAACTTTCGTACTCTTGCTAGCCCAAGGAAAAGTTCATTTAAACCCTTGCCACGGTTGGCCCGGAACTCCTCGGTCGAGACCCAACACGGTTAAAAAGAAATACTTTGGGGTTGGCTTTTACAAGCTCCACTACTGTAGCCTGCTGTCCCTAGTGCAAGTTTGTCATTCATCCCAGTGAACTGTAATCATGGCGGCTGGAAAAGAACGTCCTTAAATGATCCGTTCGCAAGTGAAAAGTCAAACTCCGGAAACGCAATGGGTTGGGCCGCCTGCCTATTCACTGGTATTGTTAACAGAATGGCCTAGCTATGGCCTATTGTTACCTCGCTAGAAGGCTTCTTGATTCTTAATCACTTGACACCTCTTCAAACCATTCGTTCTTCCCTTCCCAAGTTTGGATTTCCGCTTACCCTAACCTTCTATTCTTCTCGAGATATGCCCTTTTAAGTAACCAGTTAAACGAAAGAATGCCTATCACATGCTTGGACGCACTTTTTTTTCCGCACCTTCTATTTCGGAATACTTGCTTGCAACTCCGACCGAACAACTATAATATTGCCTTGGCTGATATTTTTGCCCTGACGGTGGGCTTGAATCTCTCCTTTGGGACATATCCGAATATATCGCACTGTAGTTTTCATCACGTTACAACTGCGGTAGGTCAAATGGGAGTTGGTAGAAGAGAAACAGAAGAGGTAGAAGAAGGAGGCTGTGTCGTGACCGAGGAGACAGGCAGATTTGAATATGTAACAACGACGTAAAGCGCAAAGCAAGGCGCAGCAGCTAGAGATCCGCTAGCCAAATATGGCAGCAAGGTTGCTTTCTAAATAAATAATCCACGAGTGCTCTCATCTTGTGCGATGAAGTCGTCAGTTGAGGTTCCTTTCAATGCCTCAATAAATGCCCTGTTAGCTTTACCCCATGTCAACAAATTTAGCTTTGACGTAGGTCAATCCTACAATTAATTCCCGGAACACACGTAGCAAAAAGGCAACTCTGTATACAAGGCTTACCCTTTTTATTGGCTATGATTTTCAGTGGGGGAAAAAAGGAAAGAATCGAGGAACAAAGTCTTCAGTATGTGAATTACGAAATTCGTCATAATCCAAAATTACCAGGAAGCCGCTTGTAACGAAAACTACCCAATAGAAATAAAAAAAACTTGAAGTCAGCATGCATACAGCGTTTAAAATGCGAACGCTGAAACAAAACAATATAAGCACCGTAAAGTTACTCTATAATTATCTGTCGAATTATAGAGGCACGGTAGCAGTGCACTGCTTTTTATCTGACTACTTAATCGATGTGTTGTGCTGTAGAACCATCAATTACAACTGCATTACTACCTTGTGGGTTCTCAAGGAGATATTGTACGAAACACTTGCAAGAAATAAACCACTACGTTCATACGTTTAAAAATATGCTCGTAGTAATATGAACATTTATTAAGAAACCCAAAATAAAATAAGTAACCTTCCTTGGAATTCCACACCTTTGGCTTAGGTTCGCATGCTCCGAGACTCAAATGCAACAATGTCTTTTATCTTTATTACGTGCAGACGTATATGTATTCTACATGTAATCTGTAATCCCCGAGGGCCATTAACAAAAAATAAGTTGTGTTTCATTTAACGACTCACCACTTAGCCCTAATCTCTTACACACATCATTACTTGGCGCCGCACAACCAGGACGTTCAAAAGTCGCGACGTTTACATTTCTTTTTAAATAATCAACAACTCCGTGACTCCAAGCTTCCGTGCATTATGTACTCCCCAGAATCTCGAAGGTACTGCGACTGGTGAAAATAGGGGCTAATAAAAAATTAACGTAGCGTGCGCTGTAGCGTACAATGCAAGGTTAGAATTACGTCAGGGAGCGGTTTCCTTTACTTAAAAAAAACAGCCAGAAATATTTCAGGCGTTGCATGAAATTAGTTTGCTAGTAAACTATAGTAGGGGTAGATGACGTCCTCAAATGAATGACGTTGGCAGCATGCGTACGACCGAGCGCGTGTGTTTTGTTTGTCAATCTGTACATGCACTTTTTCTTGCTTCTCATGGTCCATAATGCTACCACGAAACCTCCCAGTACGGTACAATTAATTCATGAGCGAACAGACTGCATGAGAGCGGGATGGAAGCTTGGGTGGTTGGCACTGAAAGTCAGTCCCATCGGATAAGCCCCCTTCCCTGGAGTTGCGGCGGAGTTTGTCGAGCAGCACTTCACTCTCTTCTGCTAGCCTGGGAATGGCTTAGAAGCTTTACGAGTCCTGGGGCTTTGCTTTGGCTTTTTACGTGCCTGTTCCGGGACCACAGTCGGCAGTCTCAGTCGGTCTTTTGCGTAGCTATCCGATTGTGCTTCAGCGTAGCATACCTTCTATTAGCCAGCGTTCAAGTGAAGCTATTGCTCTGATCCTGTGCGCGTAAAGACTAAGTTTCCTGCAGTTTGGCAGAAAACCTGCAATCAACCCACAAGGATAAGTGATAAGTAAGTAATTTCCTCACTGCAGTTTACTAAAAAAGTCCATGTTTCAGTTGATTTTGCGTCAACGAATCGAATCCCTATTGTGTGTTCCAAACGTATTTGTTGTTGTGCCTAAAACTGATGAGAGATTTTAGTTGTGCTTTGGGGTTGTGTGCCTCTTGAAACTCGGACAAAAGCAAAAGTACAGAAAAGAGCGAAGGAAGCAACACTAGCAAGAGTTGTTGGCCCTGCAACAAGCTTCTCACGTGTCCGTGCAGTGCATAATGTAACTAGCAAGTTGAGAAACTCGATGCCACAGCTTTTGAATATCTTGGCACTCATTAAGCGATTCTCTGGACACACTTTGCAGCGCAGCGTTTTCTTTCCTAGCTTCTATTTTTTTGTCTTGTGAATGACACCGTGCATTTACTGCTTGACCGTTTAACGCATGGGCAATCCAATCTGTACCGAGTATTGCATCACAGATGACCTAGATTGCCAAGCTTTTGTTTCTTCCGGTGAACGATTATAATTTTTGGGGGTAAGCTACTGCGGAAATTTTCCAACTGCGCTTTTCTACTTTTTTTTGCGTATTCAGATCCGCCTGCCGCTTTGCTATACTTCCTATGTCTTAAATGTCCCTTTGCTATGATTCTTGCCAAAAATGCGCTGTCTGGCTTCACTACCTGTGGTATTTTTAACTGTCCGTGTCTCGCGTATGTGAAACATTCTTCATATATTTATAACTAGTGCGGCGCCTTGTCTCATCTGTAACGCAATTCTGGCATTTTCCTCGGCTTCGAAACTGTAGTACTGTAGGCCAGGTTGAATTTTTGGAACGCTTTTGAACCTTCTTTTCTCACCACTTTGAACAGTCCCCGATTGTTTCGGCCCTGTCCACACGTTAAAGTTGACGTAAGTCATTGTAAGTGCGTCGGACAGAGACAGTTGGTTGGCTGCCGTGTTAGTTTGCCTTGGCTGTGCGCGTGCAATGCAAGCTTATATGATTTTTCCTGCTGGCGAGTGAACTTCTCCTCCTTTTTGAGTTCTCTCGCGTAAAACCCAACCGGTTTCCGAATTAGTGAGCTCTTTTAATACGAGTCTCTACGCATATTTGATACACACGCTTCAGTTTGAACGCTTGCGTTCCTATTTCTCTGCTTTTCCTCGTCAAGTTGTCATACTTGGGAAACATTGTTTTTCTTAGCTAAACTGCCAAGACTTCTGGTCTCCTTTTTTGTCGTGAACGGAGTTGGCTCGGCGCGTCCCATGAAAAGCAACTGTCGCGTCGATCCGCTGTTGCTTACGATGAAGGCATGCCGCTTTAACTTCTTGGCACGCAGTCAATAGGCTAATTTCACGAGAAGCTCCTGCTGATAACTGACGACCTTGATACGATAAAGCCTGGGATTGTAGCAGGATATACCCCCTTGTGTCCGTAGGCTGTCCTAACTATGATAGCGTACACCTTAGTATGCTTTTTTATTTCCACAACCTTTGACCAAGTTAAAAGCGTCTTCTCAAGCCCAGTCCCAGCTTCCCCAATTGTCATGACGATTTTCTGGCCGAAATGGAGACCTTTCTAATCCACTTTCTCTTATTGCTGCCTTCATCTAGAAAGAAAACTGCACAATCCAGATTCAATGTCGTACCTAGACATTCGTCCCCGCGCTAGCCATGTTAAAACCGCATCGTTGAGTCCCAAAGTTTAGCCTGGCGTGACGTGACTGGAAACCGGTAGACCATTACGTGCTTCACCGGTGCAAAATTGACCTTCTGTAAAGTACTCCCGCGGTCTTGTCCGCTCGACGAAAAGTTAAAGGTGTCATCGCGCACTTTTGCGTTTTTTTACCTGCTTAAATAGCCGGGCATAAACTCTTAACGGAAGTGAGAAATTTGGGGGCAAAGAAAAAGTGTTATGTGTGTGGTTTACCTGTGAAAAAGAAAGTGTTTGTTTGCTGCAAAATTACTAAGCGGATCACAATGGAGCCAAATGGCTGTACCGTCAGAGGTAGAAGTCTCTTCTGGGCGTTACGGTGCGTGCAGATCGGTCTCCTCATCCTGTGGGTGCTGCCGACCTTGTCTGTCCTGCCAGTTGTCAACGGCGCCAGGCGCACAAAGCCTCCGCTCATTGATGACGCTCCTGCTGGAAAACCGCGAAGACAAACTGGTAAGTGCCAAAAATCCCTTTCCTGCCCTCCAACCACTGCCCTGAAGATGCTTTAGCAGCCACGGGCAGCCCAAAAAGTGAACATGATGCCATTCAAGTGACAAACGAAGGCGCTATCACGAAAGAACATTAGACGGGTCGCTTTGGGCTTGAATTGGATGACGAAGGCGGGAGCCCCTTTAAATCTTGCGTCCACACGATGACCTGAACGGCTTGTTACTGTTAGGCTTGGCTGCAGGCTGCTTTGGCACCACTTATACAAGCCGGACTTGGTGGCTGCTTCAAGCGACTTCGCAAATTGGTCTTCCTCACTGCATAGAGAGCCACAAAAACCACACCCTTTAGCGGGGCTACTTGTCTTTCAACAATGGGGCAAAAACGTCTTTTTTTTAAGCTCATCTGTTGACGGAGCTGTTTTTCTAATGAACTACACGGCATTACGAGACAAACCGTTACAACCTCCACCACAGCTGTTTTTTTTCTCGATGTTTCTCCCTATTTAAGTTTACTGGTTCATAGAGGTGTTGCATAAGTATAATGGCCCCTAAGGCCAAAAGCTAGTTAGAAAAAATAGTTCAGTGTGTGCTCTCAAATGAAGGTCTCTATCATAGGTTTGATCCCAAGTTTGTCGTGCACATCACCTGTCGCACCAAACTGCGACACTAGAAGGCTAATACGTGTGCGGTATAACCAAAGCGGGTCTTGTTTTTGTTTTTTTTGTAAAACCGCTTTTCCGCCACATTCATCTTTTACGCAGATGGGCTCCGCCTCGTAATCTATTACGACTATAAAACCCAAGGGGGAAAAAAACAGCTCAGTGACAACGGAAGAGAACATAACATATCAATACAATTTCCGGCAAGTGTTGGAGACGCTAGCCAAAAAGCACACGCATGGAGGGGTTTCTTGCATCCGAGGCCATTACGATTGATCCGAGTTCACTGAAGGTTAAGACCGCTTGCTTAGCGGTATGTCGTTTGGTGTAGCGTCCTATAGCGTTCGAGGGTGTGCATTTTTCCTGGGCTCGGACAATGATCGCTAGTGCCAGACAGCATATGAGAAGTCTTCCATCACTTGTCGGCTCTTGCCAGCATTAATCAAGCTGGCAGGTCGCCCTTGATCTGTATGCTGTTTTTGCAAGAACTAGACCCACTAAGATCATCTTGCTATTATTCACTCATAGTGCAGGGTGTTGGGGTCCCGCTTCATGGAAGTCGCTAACATACCTTGGAGTGTTCCACATGGGTGTCCTAAAATTGCTGCCTTACCGGATCAGCAAGGTTTCAGAAAATTTCAGGCTGCTTTATTTATTTTTCTTAGCAGAGAGACAGAGAGAGGAAAAAAAAGGGAAGAACAAAAGAGACAGTTGACATTTCCTTGCATGTCGAGCCATCTCTTGAATGCTGTCTTTCTTCCCTGACAGTACTTGCTATCTACATGCTGTAACGTTCAATAGACGGGAGGGAGTTACTTTTGTAACCTTCAATCGAATCCAAAGTTCGGTAGCGAAGCGCCCAAACCTGGCACGTGTCGAAATTCCCTAAATGCAGCAGCACTCCTTTTTGGGAGCTGCATGTAGATATTTGCTATGTCTATTTTTTTTGCGTTACTGTAAATGCGCAATTGTCCCTTCTTTGAAAGAACTTTGTGTGCTAATGAGACTAATTTCCTTATCGATTAAAAAGGGTATATTTACAGCAATTACTTGTGCTGTGCTTAATCATAAAATGATATATGCGTGTTCAAAACATTTATGTTCAAAAGCCGTGTAGTTGTGGTAGAGTACGATTTTATAATAGTATATATTTTTTTCTCTCTGTCGTTTTAATACCGAGGTAACATTGTGTTTAGATTCGTCTCTATGTATGTAATTTTTTTAGAATTTTCTTCTTAAAAGATCTTTTTCACTGCTTTTATTGTATTTATTTTTCGGCTTAGAATTACAAATCTCCGTGTCTATCATTAATAATTGTAACCAAAAATTGTCTTCCGTGTTTGAGCTAGCCCTCTCTACCGTTGTGCACAAATCCCTTTCTTTTCGGAGAGAAAACAAAAATATATGCCACAGCAATGAGCAACATTCAAATCACGATATTAAAAAAAGACTTTCTTCTTCCGCCTTTCAGATATTTAAACCTGGGAAACGTCTGAACACAGTCGAAAGACTTAACTAGATTATCATTCTAGATTACTATGCGAATTTAGCTTCGTCTTATCGGTATTCTACTGCTTTGTTATTATATCGGATGCTCTCATACTGTCGTTCTATTGTCTTCTGCTATTCATACCTACTGCTAGAACCTCGGAGCCGAAGCCGCGACCAGTTAGAGATGAAAGGCTAGCGCCATATGCCACTTCACATGGACAGTTTTGCGATACTGTTCAAAATACGTTCCGTTAGCAAAAACAGAATTGAGCTCCTCAGAGCAAACAATTATCGCCTGTGCTCGGAATTTATTCCAGCCTTAGCCAATCGAGAAAAATTGAACTTCTGTTGTCATGTGACCCATCCCAATCAACCGCCTTCGCTTTGGCGTTCTCGCTCGCGTCTTCCTGACAATAGCGTGACGGGATATGACCTCATGTATACTTGGTTTCCCTCTCTCTTGCCCCTCCTTTTTCTCCTTTGAAACCTTTTTCCGTGGCTTTCAGGCGCCGTTAAACGTGTAGTTTTACCGCTGATTGAACCATTCCCCAATTGGAAAAACTTGATTGAAGACCTCACTAGGTTTTCATTGAAAAAGACGCGCCTTTGAGAGAAAACACCCAAATGGGTTCAGAGATGGAGATAGAAAGCTTCCTCACCTTTCAGCCCAAGTGAGTGTGGCACGTTTGAAGAGCCTGAGCAAAGAGAACGACAATTATGGGGGCTCAAAGTCACAAGTGTGGTTTATGCATATAGTATAGCCATAGTCTCTGCCACTAACCTTCGGCTGGAGAGCATCCAAAATCTCATGTCATGACGTGAGCCGTCTCCTGACTCTCTCTCTCTCTCTTACTCCAAGCACGGTTCCTGCTAGAAGTTTCTTGCTTTGATATTATCCCACTTCAGCCCAAGGATGAACTCCAAAGAAGCGGACAATCCTCCCCAAAAAGCTGACGAGGCCAAAACAAGTAGTATTACAGCGGGGAAATGTTCAAGAATATATCCAGCATCCTAAGTGGTTCATTACAGTTGCTTTCCATAATAAAAAAAATCTGGCTTTCCATAAAGAAAAATGTGTCTATACTCCCTTTTTAATTACAGCCTATAATCTCATTTTTTAAATTTTTTATTTGTCTGTGCTGTCCTCCGACTAACGGAAACACAATGCGAGCTTACGGATACTAGGGAAATGAAACGGGAAATAAAGAATGTAGCAGTACTAGCTGAAAATGACACGGGCTGCAGTGCTAGGCAGGGAATAATAATCAAGGAGACAGACGAGCCTCCTGTACTGCTAGATGTGTTATTTCAGGTGTAACAGCCAAGTCCACTAAGCAAGAAAAGGAACTCGGCTATGTTCCCGCCTCCACCGCCTGACTGTTCCTCGAATTCTCGCGTGCTTCCTATGTGAGGAAGCTTGCGATAGGTTATCAAATAGGCTACAAGGAAGCAGGAGCTTGAGCTGTAGTGCTTTATGGCTTTTCCTTCATTCCGAACCTGCAAAAAGTGGGCGGTATCATTTATCTCAAGCTGTTTACGGAGAGCGCCATCTAATAATTTCTTGAAGTCTATTTAAAAGCTGAGATAGGAGTCAGAACCCAAAACTGTATAGGCTCCACAGGCCATGGAAAAAATACTGCTATCAATGTGCATAAACACATAATAATTATTGCCAATATAATTTCAAAACTTATTGTGGTAAATACATTTTAAACCGATAAAAATACCCTTCACTCATAAATATTATATATGATGAATACTTCCAATATTCACGTCATATTTTTTTTTCAACCGAAGCACCCAAGGTATGTTAAATGGAGCCCAAGGTTCGTGCAAAAAATTACCTACTACATATATCATGGTCTGTTAGATTGATATTATGTCGAGAATGCCCGTGTAAGGATATGGCACTGTCAGGGTCAAGAATCTAGCTTGTTCTATTTCTTTCGTGCGTCATTTCATATTTTGTCGCACTATACCGGTTTTAATATAATTACTTCTAAAGGACAAAATCTCATCTTTCCGAAGCGCAATTCAGAGGGTCGCGACATTTGAAGGGTCTAGTAGTTGGTATAAATAGTGCTCCCGTTCGTCAGCCTAAAGCGTTGTAGCCTTCCTGAATCAGGGCTCACGTTCCATCGCTGGCCATTAGTATCGGTAGGAATCTATGAACCGGAGTATTTGTAGCTCGAGCACTTTTTTACAGCGTTCGCATATATAAATATTCTTTAGATAAACAGCGAGACCGGGACAAAGCGACACAAGGGTTTGTTCTGGGTTTGCATCTAGCATCTGAGGGACGCAATAGTATTGGAAGAACCGGTACCATTCGTTATACTTTCTATCACAAAATTAGGGTATATTATTGCCATTGCTTTAATTTGACTGCACGCCTTAGTCGAGATTGTCGAGTTACGAACATGGCGTAGCGCTTAATTACAGGCCGCTACTCCTCGCGCTGCCCACTAACGGAAGATTCGTTTCAGCTATCAGGCAACGACTGAACGGTGCCTAATAATTTCAATTTTTACCTGCTACAGGAGCTTACTGTATTAACCATTCAGCATTTGACTTCCCTACGATAAAGCACAGCTTCTCCACAGTGGCTGCAGAGAAGAATAAAAATAAATCTAAATAAAGTAGAAAGACTAGGAACATAGAATTGCGAGAATGAAAAGGATAAGAATGAAAATAGAATAAAAAGTAATAAAAATAGAACAAAGAAATAAAAATAATAAAAAAAGAAAAAATAGAAGGAAAAAAAAGAAAAAAAATCTAAAAAAGCAAAGACAAATAAAACAGGAAAACAAATAACATAGAATTGCAATTATTCCCCAATATTATGGCCACCATACTCAACGCAAAACCACTTGCAGTTAAAAGGCAGCTCATGTTATAAACGTGCCAGGGCACATGTTACTGCTGTCCTTTTTGCTGTGAGCTAGAAATTTGTTTTCCAAGAAACAACTATCTTGTATTGAAAGGGAATAAGTGATACGCATTCCTATCACATTACGGCAAGACGGACGACAAAATAAGTTAAAAGGAAAGCAAAACCTGCTCACAATCCAAGGGAACTAGAGGTTCGCGGTTCACGAAAACGGTACTAGTTTGGCACTCCATTTCTCGGTGGCTTTCAGCAGCTTTTGCTTACATAGTTAAGTCTGGTGCTGGGTATTTTCTCTCACTGTGTCCCACATTGCACGATCCACTGTGGAGCGTGAGGGGAATTCCTAATCTGATTCAGAAGCCTCGGGGCCTTGTGGCTTTCGCGAACCAAAACAAGAAGCCAGCCTTGTGCAGCTTCCACAAAATCGGAAGATTTTTTTCATCCGTTTTTTTTTCACCGTAAACTAACGAACAGTGAGTCCTCGTCTCTACTTTGCCTGTTTTCTGTCGTTTTTTTATGTTTCATACACTCAGAAAGCTGATTAACGCATGTGTGATTGAACGCATGTGGAATGGCTGGTTTAACCAGGCCTGTAACTAGTGTAGCTGCTTATAGTAGGCAAATCTGGCAAATATTCTTGACACGCGTTCGCATGAATGAGCCTGCGTCACCAGTACCAGCTAGAACGGTTCGTCCTTATAATTCGGCCACGCTGACGGTTTCCTTCTTGTTCTCCTAAATTTTGTGCGTTTGCCCATGGATATATGTGAAAACGTTGGCATAAAGTTACATTCAACGTTCCAATTAACTCCTCGTCAATTTCCCTTAAGGTACTTCGCTTCCGTTTCTTCATCCGTGAAGCGTTCCCTTTGAATAATTTGCATCAAAAGAATGCAACGAAAACCCACTTTAGAGTGACGCCACTACTCAAGAGAAATGGCTAAACCACTGTGAAGTCCGTTACGTAACCCACTATTCCTTTAATTGCCGCTTGATAATTCAAGTTGTAAAGCTATTAGACTTTAGTTCTTCATCGTGCACAATTAAAAACGCCTTCTCTACCACCCTCTAAAGTCTATCATTTGGCCCATCATGCAGTTGTGTGCGAAATAGAAATGGGCATAGTTAGGGTCGAAGAGTGAAAAGTAGCATCTCGTCTCTCACTAAGGTTTTTTATTTCCTCACGAAACGATGTACATTAACATGATTCAATTACCTATTAACCAAAAACTCCAGATGAGTTTCGTGCAGAAAGCAGTGGACGTTAATTGACAGGCGTGTTGCGTTTTACCGCTCTTATCGTGAGTCGATTTTTTTTTTTTTTTTTGCGTGTGCGCTCTTCCGATGCTTGGGCACCTTGTTTTTAAAGGTGCCCCGTCCATAGTTCGGCCTTCACGCTCTACTGTACCCATAGATCATTAATACTGCTTCCAGGAGTTGTGAATGTTAGCTAGTTAAGCATTTCACAGAGCGTAAAACAAGGACTTTTGTTTCGTTTCGAAGGTTCTTCTGGTCAACAACAATGTCAAACTCGTTAACTTAAGATTCAACCCCCCCCAAAATGCTTCTGTTTCTTTTCGCCTACTGTGGAGAGTGGGCTGGCCTGTGGTAAGCGGAAGGGGGACTTGTATTTCATTTCCATTTCGTGCCTTGTCGACGTAGCAGGATATATGGCAAAGTTATTCAAATCCGGTTACTCTCAGGGCGGGTGCCCGTTCGCTGATGAGGGCTGTAAACTCGGTATTGATGCACATCAGTCTGGCGCCTAAACGGTTGTTACCATTGTTAACACCATGACATAAACGTTGATATCATGAAAGACCATGAGCCACGCAAGATCAAGCCTTTCACTCACGCCGCGGCGGTGACAAAAGCTACAGTCGCTCCTGATACTAAATAAGGAGGGTCGTCCAGTAACGTAGAACTGCTTCAGGCGATAGGGAATGAAATAAACGCTAAAGGTTCTGTTGTTTTGGCAAAGGAAGTTTTCGCCTTCCACAATACTTATTTACGTGTACAAATCCCAGGGGCAATAGGACACTATCTTTATCATGGTACTATGTTTATCAGTCGTTTTCAAATTCTTTTTCACCACTACCCAAATAACGAACCAGAAAGTCATTTTTACCCAATCTATGTAGAAGTTAGTTTCAATACAACGTCACAGAAGGACAAACCACTTTTGCGCATTTTTGGGTAATTTACTCGGGTTTCAGGAGCACTGATGATATATGATATATGCAAAATAACGAGTCCGAATGAGTCACAAATCGTTTAGCAGCCTTCCATACCTATTATTTAAAAGTTCAGTCGTAGTGAAGTTAAAAGAGCAACCTTTAAGGTTTTTTTATTATCATGAATTCTGATTGTCTCTTTTCTTTGCACAAGATTTGTATATGTCCTGAGCATAGTCAGTTGGCAAGTAGACGAAACACTTTCTTGTTGAGACCCAGCGGTAATCCACAACGGCGATAACCTCTTGTTACTTATTAGCCACCCAAATGGCCAGTGGGTCATTTGGGTGGTTAAAAACCAAGCGACCAAGAAACATGAAACGCTGCGCAGTCCCCAAATTGAATAGCGCGTCTACTACCTGTTTCATACTAGTTATATATACAAAATGGTAACGCTCTATATGAAGTGCTTTAAATTTTCATCCAACGTATACACGTAATGTAGCTTAATGGAGATACTAACATGTTACATTAGAGAAGTTGTTTAGGAGTTCCTTAAAATGTTTTACTTCCTTTCTTTCTGGGACGACCCTCATAAAACGAAACGTGTTTCATGCCAGAACAGCGCAAAAGGGTAACTGCAAAGCATACTGATGAATTTCTTTTTAAAACACCTATACTGCGGCAGTTAGCGCACTTTTATCGGTTGAGGTTGGCTGGATTTCAACACTTGGCATATTTTTTAATTTTTTTTTATTAGAAGTCATCAATTTTCCGAGATGGGCATGTCTTACGTAAGCAAACTTAACGAGACTATTGGCGTGTAATTTGCGGTGCACAGATATCTCTGCTGCAAAGTAGCTCCCTTTATTTGCTTCTCTGCTCGAGCAATATCCTCGAATATCTGCGCGAAGCTTAAATGGAAGGACACTGTCAGCGACAGCTAAATCACGAGGGGCGTCGTGGGCACGTAACTAGCGCCACTTTGACGGCTCACGGGCTCCGTTTTCTTCCTCGCGAGCTGCGAAAAGCCCATGCCTGCCACCCTTAATGCCGACAGGCGAACTACCCGTTGATAGATTAAAGGTTAGACCAGTTGGAAATCACTATCGTCGTTTACTAGCACACAAAACCTTATTATTTTTACGCCGAACAGTAAATAACAAGTCTGGGGCTCGGCGCGGAGTTGTGTCATTTTCTTTTCTGGAGAAAAGTTAAAAATTGACCAGCTAAATATATACCTGAAGTCGTTAGTTAAGCTGCTTAGCGTTTCCCCAGCCGTATCAGGACGACCATAATTAGTGCGTCTAAAGTGCTATACTGTCCGCGAATAAGGCGCTTTTAATTCCGGTTTGGAACACGATTGTCCTACTTGTCTCTCTCGTTACTCTCTTTTACACTTCCCATCTGGTTAATATGTCCGCGCTTCCATAAGAAGCTGACAAATGGCGAAACCTACTATGGGCAAAAACGCTGACGACCGTTGCCAAATCGGGTGGCAGCTGACAAGTTTTTTGAGGAAAACGGATAGCCGGACCAAGTTTATACGCTTAAAACAGCCTGATATTGTGTCTGTCGGTGCTTCTCGCAGACACAGGCCAAGTTGTGAGGTTTGGGCGACTTTCTGCACATATTGTAATGTGTACGAAAGTGATAAGGAAGCGTGTCAAGCTAATCTCACCGCGAAAGGTTCCTTGTGTATCTGGTCAGATCTTTTCAAATCAGTTGTTTCATGTCAAGTCTCTCTCGCGTTTACCGGTCACAGAGGAAATCGAGGGGGCAGCCAAATTGTCACCCAAGGCCATGTCGACAATTTTGGCTGGCTTTCAACCATGTTCGTTTAGAAAATCCACCAGGAGAAACACGTTATTACAGCCAAATCAATTCCCTCTGCAAAGCACCGTACAGTTTGGAAAGGACTGTTCTCTGGCATTGCAAACGAGTTTTTAAACAAAATTCTCATGCGCTCTGGAATCCTACGTCAATTGTTAGAAATTAGGAAGGCTTCCTTTCTCCACGGAGTTAATCACCGAAGACTTTAAACAAGAGTGGTCGTGGTAAACATAATATCGTGTTAAGCACAGCAAAGTATTAAAAGAAGAAGTATGCGAATGTGCCACATTAATCTTTCCGCCATTCCCCAAGGCCTTCGAGCATTCAGCACGTTCTTTAAAAAAGTCCCATGACCACACAGCCGGGGTTTAAACCCTGCCGACGACAGGATTTGCCTCTGCACCTCAAGTGACGTTAGACGACCAGGTATGAGTGAATTAACAAATGGCACTCGTGATCTACTGGCCCATAACTCTCGTTCTGTTTTTGCACAGCAGAGATGTCTCCTTAAAAAAATGGCGAGAGATCTGGCTCAAGTTTTAAGCTGTCTTCGAGCGTTTTGTTTTTTGTTGTTTAGAAGGAATTTTTAATACGATCCGTGTAATTCAAGTGCGATCGCAGTACCGCACCACCCACTTGATCTTTAAAAAAAGGAAATTTTGGCGGACAATTGCGTGGCGGTGGCTTCTGTTGCAGATTTACGAGAAAGCTAGCTGAAGGAGATTTTCACTTTGGTTGGCTAGACAAGGAAAAAAAAGTGTTATTGTAAAACAGTTTACGCGGCTAAGTAGCCGCCAGTAGTCGCGACTGTAATTACTGCCGTCGTGGGTTACTTTTTTGTATGAAGAGTTTTATCTCTCTCCGCGAGGTAGTCATCGCTCAGATGTCAAAGAAATACCACGGACTTGCTAATGAAATCATTTTTTTATTTATTTAAATTTTATGTGGGTATTCCTCCCTATGGGTGTATTGTATACAAGAACTTCGTGTACATGCACAGGTACTGAAGCTTGCGATTGCAGACACTTTTTTCGAGGGGTAGAGCTGTAGGAAACGTGTGCTAAGTGTTCAAAAGCTCATTCACTGACTTGGTCACGCTATCCTTAGCTCATCCCGTGCGCTTCCCACTTGAGCAGCGAGCCTGCAAATTTTATGTAATGGGGTGTCATGTGCTCCTGTATGCAAATAACTTTTAGCTTTGCGTCCAGAATTAACTCAAGAACTTTGACTCAATGTATATAAAAGAACTTTTGGCGAGCGAGCGCAATTTAAAGGATGAAAGTCTTGTTGTTTGGGCTGTTAAAATATTTAGATTGGAAAACGCGAAGTGACGGAACCTCCAAAGGAGTTGGCGTCAACAAAGCGGTAGGGCGGCCTTCAAGTACAGGAAACTCGGAAGGGCTAATTAAATCAATCTTTCTAGACCTGTGGCTACACTTGCTTCATACCAGTGGAACAGTACCATTCTTCAAGACCCACAGGTTCTACACGCGCTGTGGAATTTGATAATGAAAGGTACCGTGAGGCGCCATGACAGTACACATATTTTGAGGGAAATTCGTTGCAAACCGAAATATCGATACCCGCATTTCCGAAAGACTGTCGCTGAATTACTATTAGGATTATTCCGTGCTCTCTGTGGTATTTAGTCTACCAATTACTATTTTCATCTGCGCTGAACAATTTATGATTAATTGAATAGAAATGTCGGGGCCTTTTTTAATCTGGTGACGAGAATATTAACACTATGTGCGTAATTAGATTACACTCTTGCCTATATCGTACCTGCGTAGTTTTGTTTACGAATTAAAGAAATGAAAAGAATACACTAACCAGTCGGCCAATACTGCGACCGACGAGACACGGAGACAGCTCAAGTGCTCGTAAAACGGAACGTAAAATTCGCACCTGTCATAGTATATCCTGGCTCACGGTGGCTTGGCGCCCACTGCAACCTACCGGTGTATAGATTCAGCCCCAATAGGGTTTTCCCCATTAGCACTCCATTCAATATAATGTACTACTGCTTTCGCTAGTTACGGAAACCCTTGTCGGTCTTATTCGCGCGATGCGGCGTGGAGTCCAACGCTGATCGTGCATAAAAATTCTCACGAAGTTCTCTCAACGTTCAAAGTTGAAACAGTTGCTCTTAAATTATCGGGAACATACTACTCTGCAAGAATTTTTCTTTCCGCGGCATGCAAGCTGCAAACATTTACGGTCAGAAATTTTAGCGATAAATAAGGAAGTCCATTGTGAAAAGATGGCCGCCATCACTTGCCATGGCGTTCTTCGTCTCATCAATCCATTATTTGCCAGAACTTGTCTGAAGCGCATACTTTCTCTTATGACGTACTACACAAGCGGTATGAAAGAAAGGGAAATCTCTACAGAACAAGGCACGTGGTATGTCAGGCGAACATAATTAGCTATTCTCTAATTGGATCGTCCGGTATTTCCTGCCTTTTTTTTCCTCCAAATATTGCGATACTCAAGCAACTAACAGAAACCAAAATAAACAAGGGTTGGGAAAGTTTTCCTTACAGCCAATGTATTCCATTAAACACCTCCGAACACCAACGAGGTGTTCGGAGCACTTCCGATGTAGAACGACGAGCTGGAAAAGTCCAGGATTCCCTTCTGCTACAGTCTCGGCCACTTCAGCAGGGCAACGACCTTGTGAGGCATAGCATCTGATGTTAGAGGACAACCTCCTCCACATACACACACATATACACACACACACACTCGGAAATAAAACTAAAAAAAGAGACCAAGCGCTTGTATGAGGGTAGACAGAATGGAAGTGTGAGAAAGTGACGGAAGAGTGTGAGGGAAAGCGTGCGTGGGAGAGAGAAAAAGACAGCGAGAGGGAGGGAGCGAAGGAAGAGGAGAGGATATGCCCCGTGTGAGACCGCAACAAGTTTTAAATCCCGTATCTACAAGACTCAAGTTCAAACTGTGGAATGATGCTAATAAAGGAGGAGGCAAGTTTATTTGCTTTGGCGTTTTATGGCAGAATCGTTTGCCAGACACATTCTTTGAGCTATAAACACGCAGAGAAGAGCGACTCGAGTCACGTCAATGTTATTCTAAGCTACGTTGGCAATATCTGACCTTATTGTCCAAAACAAGGTGAAGGGCGCTTAGAAACTCGGCGCATTACTATTTGTATCACCAATTGACCATGAAAACAACAGGATAAATCAAATGTCAGTGCTTTACATGCTGGCTATTTTTTCTCTCTCGTTGAAGTAACGCAATGCCACTAAACTAATTCAAACTCAAAAGAAGTCTCAAATTCAAACACAAATTTACCAAGTCTTCCGCTCTCTTGCATGTTTAACTCAAAACATTCCAATAAACATACACACGAAAAACATCGTCAGGTGCTTGGAAAAGAAAAGGGTTACAAGGTCTGTCTCTCGAGATGGCAATGCAAATGGCGTATATCGTTGTGTTGCATCCAGTACTTTTGTGGGTACGCTGCGTTGATAAAGGTTCGAAGGCATCGATCTTGCCAAGCTCTTTGAATGACGCATAAGACGCCTTCTCTTTGCACTCGAAAGCAAATCTGTCAGCTTTCTTTGGCTACTCGTAGTATTAGTCTCGTTTTTTTAGTTAAATGTACGTACATTTATTTGTATCAGTTAAATGTACTACTGCACAAGTCCTGCGTGGCAATACAGACCAAGAAGCCCATATCCATAGATTAAAGACCTGAAATTTTACAACAGCTAAAAGATTGGAATATTAAATTTATTTTTTTACGTTGCCTTCTTTCGCAGAGTGTCGTTTCGGCAAGAAGACCTACGAACTGGAGGAAACATGGCACCCGGATTTAGGCTCTCCCTTTGGCGTCATGTACTGCATCCGATGCACATGTGTAGCGGTAAGTGTCAGCAAAGTTATAAAGTACTTCATCCCTTCTGTCGCACATTCCTATAGGGTCTTTTCATTGAGAGTAGCCCACTTTCAGTCCTAGTGTCAAATATGAAGGACTGGTGTTTAATTTTCACAAGGGCGGAGATTGAGCTTCGAATTGCAGGCTTGGGTGCGTGCATAGGCCTGTGTATCGGCGTTCCGCATTCCTTTTTTCTTCTGTCTTGAAACTCCAGATATCTATCGGCGACAGATATCAAATCAGCGCCAGGGGAATAGACAAACAAGCACGATTGTCCACATTAAGCGTTACGAGCTGGGCAAAAAACTGGTCGGCGCACGTACATACCTTCACAAGCCAAACTAAAAGAGAAACAGGACCAAGGAAAAAATGAAGAGCAGAAAAAGTGGTTGGGCATCCTCCATTTAACCTAGACCACTATAATAACCGTTCACTTCTTGGATTGATTTCAAAACACTAAAAACTAACCGTTCCCTTAAGACCAGCTACCCAAAAATTTATGACATGAGCAACGATAATAAATCCAGCAAATTTGCCACATTTGATAGGGCGGCTGTTTTCCTAATCAGACGTTTTTTTTTCTTCTCCCCTTTGCTTCCTCAACAAAGACGCCCTTAAAGGTGCCATCGGCCAAGGTTTCGTTGTCACCTCCGTCACCACGAAAAAAAAACGGTCTTCTTATAATTGCCACTTATTAGAATATATTTCCTAAGCAAGCCGCCACGACTTGTATGTTATTTGGCGTCTTTTTCTTCCGCTTGTGTCGGTTCTCCCAAAGTAGTTTTTGTTCTTTCACTCGGTGCTTTAGCGTTGTTCACCTTGTTAATGATGATAATGGTGACAATGGGGCAATCATGTTGCCGGGACCTCTTTTTATTGCCAAGCGATAGTTTCCACGGCATTTACAATGCAGTGTTGCAGCTTTGTTAATAAGGACGATAAGAATGACATCAAACCACGACAATCGTGTCGTCTCCTTCCGTCCCGGATTTCACTCCCCCCCCTGCCCCCCAGATTTTTTGCCGCCAATTTGTGGCAAAGATAACGATCGCCAGGAGTATCACAGGGCAATACTCTCGTATGAAAGAGTCTTTTGAAGTTGAAGGCCTAGATGACGATGACCAAGCTAGACGCTTACTTGGACGGAGAAAACCTCCTCCCAAACCTTCATGAAACACACATTCACACCGCCACCACAACTTCTCAATCAATTGGGTTTCTTTCCTACCTGATAAGAACTTGGCTACTCGTAATGTTTCAGTGTTTGTGGTTCAATCAACTTCGTCTACCAAATTAGTTAAATGACTTTCGAGAAAGTGAATTAATTCTTATTGTATTTCTATTAATAATTATATTTCTAATTTCTTAGTAATAATACATTTCTTATTTGTTAGTAAAAATTTTTTTCTAATTTCTTATTAATAATACATTTCTTACATATTTTTCTCTTCCAAACGCTCAGTTCTCATTAGTTTTGAACTCACTAACAGAGAAAGAACCACGCAATGAGAAATAATGTACCGTTTGGTAATAGTATGTTCTAAAGAAACTTGGAGACTGTACGTTAAAAATGATGCGTCTGTGGCCAGCAGACACGATGACACGATCTTGAAAACCTGTCTGGATTTTTTGGACAATATAATGCATCAGCTTTTAATGAGCCTTGACAGATTCTCGTTGTGAAAGTGAATTGGTGGCTTGCATTTGATATTTGGCCCAATGACATGACACAAGACCAGGCGATAATCGAAACCTTGGACTCGTCAAATTAGCACAACAACCGTCTTTTGTCCTCCAATGCACAATGCTTCACTTTCAATTTGCTAATCGTACAAATCCATTGGCACCTCACACTGCGAGACACATGAAGGTTTTAGCAAACATGGTAGTCAAGTGCTTCACACATGAAGCGTACTTGCATTACAACAACAGACGCGATGTCTCACGGTTATCAACCATTGGGATATTTGTTTTTCAAAGCTACTGATTACTAATGACTGTGCAGCCACCAAAACTAGCACGGCAAGGAAAATGCCTCCAAACTTTACACCCTTATGTTTCTTCCGAACTCTTGGGGCTCAAACTGTCTATGCATGTGTTCAAGTACGTAAACCATAGTATTTTGTGCCGATAGCGAACTATTGATAGAGGTTTTAGACCATTCTGTGGCCATTTAGTCCATACTATTCACATAAAGTGCACTTCCCCGCTTCTCGTATCTATAGTGAGAGAACCTCTATAAGAAAGGTAATCATCCATTAAAACCCTATTATTTCATCTTTAAACCTAAAGAGCCTTTTCTTACGTGATAAAAGGCAAACAATGTGACAAAGCTCGTACGTATTCAGTCAAACGGCACAAAACTCTCGAGGAGCTTCCATGAAGTAAGAATAAGAATCAAGCTATCCAGAGGTCGTTTTCGAATAGGTGCAGTAACCAAGAAAAAAAAAAAAAAGAACGGGATAGCAGAAGACCACCCGGTTGCTCCTCCGCGGGGTTTTCACACCTCGGCTTGTCATCGCAGCCGCATTTTTCACGCGGTTCTCCCTTCAGAATGACTTCTTGAAAAGTCTTCTCCTCCCCCCCTGTGGTTCCTTCTCACCTCGTCTGTCAAGCGGTACCAAAATGCAATTTTCATTTCCGAATTCTTCGCATTTTTACACAAGGAAACTAGACTTGGAAACGGCATGGTGGCTCAATCGAGTTGAGTAATTTATCTGAAATGGAAATTTTTCAGTAGTGGCTTGTGAGGAGGGGGGAAAGGAGACGCCACGTTATCGGGTTGTAGAGCCCCGTTCATGGCTTTGATCACTGCCTGTTGGAGTCTCCAGTAACGTTTACCTTGACTCCCCGATTATGTCAATTCAAGCCATGTTTAGACTACGGGTCCTTGGGTCTCATATTCATTCAAGTTTTTTTTGGGTGGGTTAATTCTATCATTACCACATTATTAAGAAGGGTTTTTTGCGTGAAGGAAACCAGCATTACGACCTGAAGAGGCGATGGACGCAGCTTACGGGCTAAGAAGTAGGTGGTGGTTCCTTGCAGTTGGGATGCTGGGACTTTTTTGGGGGCGCCATTTGTATTCCGATCTATGCTAGTTACTTTTTTCTTGTTCTTATTTGTGTACGTTATATACATATTTTTTTCTTTCTGAATCGGGGAGTAGACAGTGGGCCCGGCCTGGCGCCAGCAGCCAAGCCCTGACTTTTTGTAACGGGTCAGACGGCGCCGAGTGCGTCTTCAGCCACGAAAGCGCCATTCAAGCCAATCGATTTGCATATCATACGACAGACAACGTTGAAACTCCTCTGCAACTCAAGCTAGCCTCCCCCCAAAAAAAGAATAGCAATTCTCATCTCTTACCTCTTTTTTTTCTCTCTCTCTCTCTCGCGCGCTCGTTCTTTTTATATTGTAACTATGCGATGGTGGTACATAATGCTTGATCGAGGTCAAGCACAAAAGATACTATGCTATGCGCGAAAGGAGCAGGGAACCAAAAAGCTGACGGCACCACTTCCATATATGACAACTCGCTTTTTGGCAACCAACTACGTTCTCTTCTTGTCGTCCTTTCCATTCTTTTTCAATATGCAAAACCTGAATCAACGTCCCAAGATTTTCCAATGTGCTGCACTCTGTTTTGGTTCATTGTATGGGTGGAGAACGCTGAGCAAAGTTTAGCATTAACTAATGCAACTTTTTTTAAAAACTTTCGTATCGTTCGATATAGGTGCAAAAAAAGCGCCGCGTAGCTGGCAGAACCTTGTGTAAGAACATCAAAAATGAATGTCCCAAGCCGAACTGTGATGAACCAGTCTTGTTGCCCGGTCGCTGCTGTAAAGTATGTCCGGAGGATTCACAATGTAAGTTGGGGATTCATTTCACATTCAAGGCTGCTTTTACAAGGGTTTAAAAGCTAGACTAATAAGGAAGCCCTTTGCTTTAGTTCGCTTATAATTAAGATAATTTGCAAAGACTTGTCGACTTTTAGCCAGCAGTGTGCCCAACTTTTTGGGTGTATCGCGTTTTTTTTCCTCTTAGAGGCAAAAAAATTGATGGCTGTATTTGTTTTCTTTAGATGTGGGTCCCCTCAAGGAAGATGTCTCATTTGGCAAGGACTACGACGACGAAGATAAAAACGCAAAAGGTAAACTGAGAAGGCATTTCTGCCATGTCAAGTTGATAACTCTGTCCATAAGCTGCTTTCATTTTTCGTACACTGCCGTGTTTTTTGCTTCACTCTGGCGGATCTAGTTACGCGTTTACAAATTACTCTACCGGTGCACAAAAAGAAAACAGCGAAAAGAGAAGAAGAAATTAGGAAACACGCTCTGGATTGCACGCTATCACTCGACAATTGTGCTATCGGGGCGATTAATTTTTCAGAAAAGCCGCTTTGAAGTAAAATAAAGTGATTGGAGTCCTTCTTCACACATTTCCTGTTACACAATCCGAAAAATGTCGTGAATGTACAAGTAATTGTGGCTGTCTCCGTTGTGCTCTTGGGCTTGTCAGTTGACTTTTAATAACTCCCACGTCCCCCTGTTAGCTCGCAGATGAGGATAAGGGAGTAATGCAGACACGCTCATTATTTGTGTTGCTTTTTTCTTTGCCCAAATTTTGCCAAGGAAAGTCTAGACATTGAATGCTTTTTAGCATAAGCACCCAACAGCTTTCTTGGCAGGCTACGTGCTGACATGACACAGCCGTCTCTCCCTACCACCGCGCCTATCAATGTACCAACTGATTTTCTAAGAACGATTCACGAAGCGTACTTACAAGTTTTTGCGCGAGCAAGGGGATGGGTGTGTAGGCCAGTAGTTGGGCACTAAAGCGAGAAAAGAATATAGGAAACTCGTAAGAAAAAAAATGAGCCAACACTGCGCGCTAATACACCCAATTATTCGTATTCAGATTTCGCAGCCTTGATTACTAGCAAAACAGAAAACCAGTCCGGAGTGGTTGCTACGGCGCGTTTTGCTTTCCAGAAACGTCATTTGTATTATTCCCTTGTGTGGAGTCCGTCTATCCAACCCGGAATCACTTGGCGCCCCAAAGTTCTGCAGATCATTACAGAAGACAGCACTATTCTCGAAGAGCAAGAGTTGGGCCCTTCGGAGTTTGTCAACAAGACCGGAAAAGTACGCTTTACTTCGATCCTCTCCTTTTTTTCTCTCTCCATTTTTTTTCCTTCTTCACCGTAACAGAATGTGCACGAACAATATGTTCCCTTTCTAAAAATCCCTTTCCAATCCAGTTCTGTGGGTCCTGGCGCAAAGTACCACGTATTTACCGGCAACTACTCAGAGAAGAAAAGCTGTGGGTGGCTTTGGTCAACGACAAAGAGGATGGCGAAGCGTTAACGGGACGAATTTCTCGATACCGCGCCCTGTCTAGCGAAATTTTAAGCGCGTTGTTGGTACCAAGCACTACCAGCCCCGATGTCAATACTACGGGTGTCGGTGGGACCGCCGCTGTTAGCTTATCCAGCAGCTCCAAGAGTATCCACATCACTGTGGCGGTCTCCGGATTACTGGATAAAGCTACTGAAGATTCTCCCCTCATCGTCCGGCTAGAAACGAGCGAAACTGCCACCCAAGCCCCGAAGCTGATCGAGGAATTGATTACGGTCCAGAAGCCGCAAGAAGTAAGCACTGACTTTGTAATTTAATTGAAGGTACAAGATTTGGACAATGTGATAAGCTTAGCTGGCAGGTCCGTTCAGAAGAGACCATTTTCATGGCTAAGGCTGAGCATGTCCTCGTTTTCTTTGAAAGTTTCCCAAATAGGACCAAACCGGTACGACACATTCTTGGCCTGCTGGTAGCATGGCAGCCTAGAATGTAACGTCACCTTTGGCATAATTTATTCATTTCAACCGTGTCAAGTAGAGCAAAGTCCATGTCTAACTTGTTTTCTTGTGGCGACGGTTAGGTCAACTTGGTGGAAATTCGGACGGTACTCGAGAGCGAAGAAATTCACCGCTTGGTGCGCGGCCAGCTGGTCTTGACGGTCCATTCCAAACGGAACCCTGACTTACGACTCGTGGGTCAAATCGGACCCCGGTTTGCGTGCGATATTTTCGACACGCTTTTATCCAGTGCTGAGTCATTGGACGAAGAGCCTCCCAAGACCTCGGCAATTGGCTATGCGTGGCTCTATATCGATACCGCTGGCGCGATCCGATATCACGTCCAGCTGAGTTCGTTATCGTCCCCGGTACTCGCCTTAACGCTCCAAACCGCCTCAGCCAAAAAGGGCCCCGTGATTGTCAAAGACTTGACCAGTGAGTACGAAGACGGTTGGGCTAACGGCACTATTCCTCGCCTCAGTCCGAAAGACCTGGAATTGTTCTACGAAGGCGAGTTATACATCAACGTGGCCACGAGCCAGTTTGAATCCGAAGTACGAGGTCGCCTGGCGCCTCGTCCCGCTAGTCAAGCGCACGCCAACCTCCACTTGGGACCTGTACTTATGCAACCCGTCCAATGGCATCCGACTAATTCTTCAGTGTCAACGTCCACACTCGCATCAGCGTCTTCGCAGCCGCTTCCCAACGTGTATGGCCTGAGCTGGGTATCTATCGATCAAAACTGCTCCTTGCATTATGACTTGAGCCTGCCGGTGCCCAAATCGGGCTCGGGCGGTCGTCGTGGCAGTCCCAGCAGCGGAGGCACACAGCAGCCGAGTCTCATGACTTTCGAATTGATCGATTTGCCGGCCCGATTGCAAGGACAGCAGAATCTGATGGCCGGTTTGGGAAGTCCGGGACCGGCGGGGATCACTTTTATGGCCGGTACCGAAGCCATATTCGGAAGCGCTGGTGTGGTCTTCTCGCCCAACACCCGGCTGCTCGAGGAATTTTCTGGCAACCAGGCCGAAAACAGTGTCTCTGACCTGACGCACCTGACGTTAGCACGCCTTAACGCGAACTATGCCACGCTCAAATTGACTGAAACGTCACCATATGGAGAAGCGAGCAGATATGTTCTCGAAGGTCGCATCATCAACGTAAGTATATTAGCAAGATGTTAAGGCCCCGGTATACACAACTTCCGAATTTTTTTAAAAATAAAAGATAGGGACACGCTTTTATTCTTAGAAGGTAGGTCTGCTCAAGTGACATAACAAAAGCAAAACGAAGTCAAACAGAAACTCTGGATAGCGGTAAAGCATAATAAAATCAAACAAAACCTTGAAATTTCATACACAATATCACGAAAACTACCAAACAGATCTCTTTTTTCTCTTTATCATACAACTTTAAAAAATCAGAGCTAGTGCACTACATTGCCCGATTTCCATTTTTCTGTGTAATAAGAAAGTAGCACACATTCACTCAAAGTTTACAAATTTATCAAACTCCTTTTTTCAAAAAAACTCGATGTTGTGTACTAGTCATCATTAATAGCAACTTTACTATCGAAACAATATCTTTGACATTTTGACCGTTTTCAAATTATGGTGTCTGAAATATTCCCATGTTATTCGCCCATAAGGGGTTTGTGTATACCGGGGCCATAATGGGTTCAGATTGGGCCACACGGGCAACGCATTTGCATTTATACCTTTATATCCTCATGGAGTTCAGGGGGGGGGGGGAACATTGTAGAAAGTCGTTACAAGGACCACTTTGGGCAGATTTATTAAGGCTGATATTGTCAAAATACTCTCTCGGTTGCTACTCGAGAGTAATACAGATTACGTCAGTTCGCGTCCCAGCGCATTAAAACAAGTGAGATGAGGAGGAGTGTATTTGTGTATGCGATCCAGAGATCGGGTAGGAGATGGGAGGCACAAGGGTGAGAGAAGCAAGGGAAAGAATGATAAACGGGTATGGGGAGCTGAAAATCTCGATGGGTGGTCGGGTTTTTTGTAGCATTTAAGGTCACAACACACAAGGGGGGAAAAATGTCTTGGGATGATTTGGAACTGGTAAGAACAAGCGACAGAAACATTGAAAAATCAGTTAGACCCAGGGAAAATCACCCAGTAATAGGGTCCGAAGCGGCATGACAAGCTGACATTACAGTTTCGTGATGGCGCCGCCGTGAACATTAGCATTATAGTCCTTTGCTCAGAACTGTCTATCAAACTACCGACAAACGGCTGCCACTTTACAATTTGTCGTGCTTAACCATCCCTTCCGAGTCACGTATTATGCAAATTAAGACTTTCTTGCCACGCATCCCGAGAAAACGCGCGCTCAGCAGCTGCGAAAATTTTCACTACAAATTGTGTCAGCTGTCCGTGGTCGTAGAGGGTTACGCTCCACAGATTCAGCTCGAATCCTTTTTATCCATACCCCTGATACATCAGGGTACTATCTCATGCTGCACTAAAATATACAAATACAGACGAAAGTATTATTGATTTGTATTCTTTTTTATTTGGTACAGACACGTGTCCCAGCGGCATGCTTGCCCATGTCGGTCCGCTCCAGTGAAGACGGTGAGCCCGACTTAGGACCCGGTTATGTCCACGACGAGAACGAAGACAATGAAATTTCTTCCAGTTTGCGTTGTCTTTACGAATCTCGCTTTTACGATGACGGCGCCCAGTGGATCGGGGAACACGGCCAATGTCTCATGTGCTCGTGTCGTCGGGGCCGCGTCGTCTGTGACGCCATTGTTTGTCCGAAACTGGAATGCAGCTTAGCACCTACGATTCACCCGACGGGCGAGTGTTGTCCAGTCTGCTCCAGTAAGTTCACGTTGGTTTTGTATTGAAGAAGGAAGAAAGGAAAAAACACGGTTAACTCAAGGCAAGTTCGCTGCTGGAGTCTACTACACTCTCGCATCTAACTCCCCATAACACACACTTTTCATGTTCTATGTGACCCCCACCACCTTCCTGTTCCCCCCTCCAGCAACTGGCGTCGCAGAGCCCGTTCCTAATGATAAACTAAGAGTGGTGCGCAGTGTATGCGCCCTTTCTTGGCTCTTGCCAAAAATTTTCGGACAATGGCGAGTAATCTGACTTGAGTGTCGAAACGCGGCGTTGCACAGAATAAGGAACAAGTCTGCAAGCTGTACAAGTGGCCAAATAGAAAGCCACAGCAAGTACTTTCAAGTGCACTCGCACGACTGGATGGCGCCTGGACAATATTACAGCCAGCATTACACAGCACTTGCGGACTTCTCTTAATTAAGATTGCAAATGATGCCAAATTCAGTCGTGTTATAATTCTCCGTTCTCACTCTTGTGTCTTTCATTTTTTAAATATTTTCTTCTTTTTTTTCGTTGCATAAAAACAGACGTGACCACCAGCATTGGCGATACAAGTGGGGCTGCTACATGGCATAATAGTGAGAGCGCATCCAAAGCTGACCCCACGAGCGAAAGTGGCACCACTAATAAAACTGGCGAAAAAAACGAGCGTCTAGGCTGTTATGTGGAAGGAGATCAGAAATTTCACCCTGTGGGTTCCCGGTGGCATCCGTACATCCCACCTTTTGGCTTCAGTACATGTGTGGTCTGCGTATGTAATGTAAGTCTCCACGGTCTCTTATGGTTTTGTTGCCTTTTGGCCCCAACTTAGTCCATCAGAGATTAATTTCTATTAGAATGGATTGAAAAAACATTTGCTTATGCTAAAAGCTCTGGTTTTTGTCACTCGCCTTTCAGTCGCGCTCTTATTGGAAACAGGCGCGTACAAGTTGACCTAATGGGAGGCCTTCTTAAGATTAAAAGCGAGAAATAATCCAGAGACGAGTCCAAACTCATGCGTCGACACTCCGGCCCTGACATGATTCCTCAAGTCCAATGCAACCAATAAACCTTGGCGTCGTTTATCTGTATGCTCGGACTGGGGGGGGGGAGGGGGCTTTTGATAGGTTTACAAATCTTGGAGCGTTTCGCTTTTTCTTTCGGTTCTACTGCCCTTTTTACGAGTCCAGGGTTTTCTAAATGCTGCTTCAAAATTTCTTGAGTATATCATACGAAGGTGCAAAAAAAAGGACAAGTATGAGATTGTAATGAAGGCATTAAACGTCACCTTCTCTGTGGGAGTCGCGTTACTCTTTACAGCCTTACCTTACGGTCATTAGTTTAGCCATAACGGTCTAATAAAAAGCGTTGAGAAGGTATTAAAAGAAAGTCCTGGCTGGGAGCAGCATGCCTATCGTGACTTCGAATTAAGGTTTCGGAGCCATTGGCAAATTACCCTTACCTTATTCCAGCTTCGCTGGTTATCTTTTATAGTCCTGGCAAATTTGTACGCATGAATACTTCTGGCCTTTTGTTTTCTTCTGTTGTGTACAACGCTAATGGGTACCATTGGGTGTTTTCGTAGGCTTCCACTCTCAAAGCTGAATGCCTCAAAACTACGTGTCCACCTTTAAGTTGTCCGGACAATGAAGCTACCCGACCGGACCCTATGGCGTGTTGTAAGGAGTGCCCCGTGCGCAAAGTTCCCAGTCAAACGACCCATCCCAATCCATTGATAGCGACCCAGGGTGAAGAAGCGAAAATCAAAAGTCAAGCGGACATCATCCAGAGCGGCGGGTGTCTTTTCAAAGGAGAGGTTTATGAAAATGGTCAGGAATTTCACCCTCGCGTACAACCCTGGGGCGAAATGCGATGCGTGAATTGTAACTGCAAGGTAAAGTGTGAATGATTTTTGAACTAAGGTGGTAAGCTAAAAGGAACCTTTTTTTGTAGGATGGAAAAGTGAAGTGCAAACGCAAGAAGTGCCCCAAAAATCGTTGCACTACCAAATCCGTCACCGCTAACAGTTCATCAAGCGATAATTGCTGCCCAGAATGCAGCGAAGAATCGCCTGCGGCGCCTTCTTCAAGTTCATCAGGGGGCAAGACGCCAACGACGAGAGACATGAAACACAAACGTCCGCGCGAGAAAGGGGGCGGCACTGGAAGCAGCGAGAATCCGCGAAGCATAGCAACGAATCACAACCCGAGTGGACAACGGGCCCGGAGTTCCAAAAATGTTGACAAGAAGAACTGAAATCCCCAACGCAAATGGGCAAGATTTTTTAAAAAAACGCTACCCCAATTATCTCCAAGTTGTACACTACATTGTGGTCAAGAGGACATGAGAGTGGGAGGAATCCAACCGTTTCTCTAAGTCGCAGTCAGTCAAGTTGAATCATTAGCAAATAGGCAAAGAAACGTAGAGACCTGAATGAATCTCCGTTCATGGGTAATGGCAAAAATCGAGCATCAGGGCGTACTGCAGTGGAACTCTTTGAGTTACACTGAGGAAGGACACTTTTTATATAGTGGAAATATCGTATGTGCCATATTTGCGAAGGAAGGAGTGGTGATAGAGTGGTCTGCCCGAGTGGAACCAGCGGATGTAAATTATATAAATCTTCCCCCCCGTGTGACTCTTCTCAGACGAAAAAAAAAATCGGCTTGTACCGTAGCTAAGCGACTTGCTCGTTTTGCACTTCACTTATGCACATTTCAGCCCGTCTTTCTTCCACCCACGCAAGAAACCCTTAACACACAAGAACAGTCCTGTTCCGAATTAAATCCAGAGAGCTTACTATTCAACTCCCAAAGTGGAATAACCATTACATTTATAAAGTAATTAGCACCCACCCCCCCAGGCCGGTTTGTTTCATATACCTTCTTGTATATAGTCTTTTTTATGAAATTTCCTCGACTCAAACGCACTTACATCCTTGTCACATAACCAGTTTACGTGTAAACCCTGTTTCAAAACTCCGAATGTTGCACCCCCGAATGTAGGTTCACACATAACGCGCTAATTACGATGCATTCCGCATAACTTGAGTTGTTGTCGTGGCAGTCATCCTTATTTTTGTTGTGTTGCGTCGGGTTTAGGGTCATGCTATGAATATGCACCGTTGCTGTCGGACTGAAATGAGTCGAATTTTGGCGCAAACGAAACGAACTGGAGAGAAAATGCGAGCCTTGCTTGTACTTGGATGCCCTCTACCGCATTTTCTGAGAAGTAAGATACTCCGCGAACAAAAGGTGTGATTCTTGCGTATGATGTACGACAATGCGAAGCAGTCCAGGGGAACCCCCACGCTATGCATACGACGGACGAACAGGAAAACGATTTCTGTAGAGAAGTCAACAGAATGACTGCGATAATTAAAATACTCCTATCCACAGAAAAATACTTGCATAATGAACAAATGAAGCAACGAGGAACTCGAGAAGTGAATCCTTGGCATTTGCTCGCAAAAGAAGCGAAGTTGTAGTCCCTCGTAAGGATTTGGCTGAAAAGGGTTGTTGCGAAACGACTCATGGAACTAAACGGAGAAATGGAGCTGTGGCATTTTTCACTGCATCCAACAACGAGTACCTTGTCTTAACCTAGTTCTTACCACTTGTTTTCCCTTTTTTATGTTTACCAGGCGAGGGGGAGAATGCAGGGTATAAATTTCTGTATTTGTTTTAACATGCACTTCTGTGGGAAAATATCAGTTTTACTAACATGATTATCTCTCACTGTAAAAAAAAAAGCGTTGAAAGTCCGCAGAACTGTCGCACAACGCGTGTTTTATTGATAAACACCAGACAGCCTTGGCTGCCTTTTTGTAATTATTCTGCATTTTTGGCTATTGCTGATGTTATCGTGTATCTCTTTTTTTCGCTCTTGAGCCCACCATGCTGGCAAAAAAATGGGACTCGCAATTTACGTGGATGGGCCTGTTTATTTTGTTATGCGTTTCATTAACTATCCTCTTGATGTTGCAGTCCAGATAATGAGGCTATCACTTTATATAACGTGTTTGCACATACGCTATGGCCTAGTAGTACGATTTTTTTTACACGAGAAAGTGACTGTTGCAGAAAACCGAGTAGGAACCCCCATTTGCGAACCAGATTTACGACAGCAAAAAACATAAATTCGATCTGCGACTTGAATACGGGTGCTGGCATTAATTGGTTCAAGTTTGGTGAATCATGTGACGACAGCTATTAATGTTGCTAAAAATTGTCCGAGATAATGTTCGATGTATATGTAAAGAAGAACGCTTCCGTATTTTTTCCCATCTTGGCTGCAGCCAAGCACAATCTGTTCTCCATTTGTAAGCGGCTGTAATGTACATTTGTCATACGTATATGGCGTTATTTCCAATCTGTAATATATGTATAGTTGTAAATGTTCAATATAACTTCGCAAAAGCCGCGTCCTCATCCATTGTGCCGAAGTTTCATGACTCCAAAACGGGGGAAAAAAACAGACACGAAATTGGCCGAGAGATTTGATAGCCCTATTACTAATTGATGCTTAACTTTAACCGTGCACATCAGCGTTTCGAGTTCAATATTATTCCATCGACTGTATTGAAAAATCAAGAATCTTTACAAGAGCAAGTTACTTAAAGCTTTCAAAGCTAGAGGCAACAGCTCATGTTTAAGTTGCTTTTGGAATGGCTGAATGAAGCGGGATCTTGGATATACATCGAGGAACGGGAAAACGCAAGCTCATGAGAACACGACAGCTGTCCGTCGCACACGTTCGGTTCCCACCGCATTCAGGTCTCGGACTTTCTAGGGGAGCTTGCGCACGATTACATTTTAGGAAAACCCAAGATATGTTAACTTGTCAATAAGTAGTTGAGGCTGAAGATACAAATAATACACAGAAGACCAAAATAGGGGAACCATGTACAAAACCTTTGCGGACTCGCGCTGCTCCTGCAGTTCGCAAGTCTTCCTATGGTGAAAGTAATCTTGCCTTTTGACATGGAGATAATGCTCGTTAGTTCTCGAAGCGATGCACCTTATTTAGACGTTCCACCTGCCTTTCATTTGCTTTACTTTTCTTTGACTCCAAGCCGCGCACCTGTTAACTTGTAAACAGTGTGTATAGAAGGTGTTCCACCGAACGCTGATAAGCAAGCCACGTCCAATAGAGGACACAATCAGCCCAGCCGTGGATCCTTTAGCGGTAAAGCAGATCGTGCCTGCGATAGAACCCGAACGCCAAAATGAAAGAAGCATTGAGCACTAAACGGTTCGCGGTCAAAAATGTCCCGATGACTGTCTTTGCCATAGGACCGCAAACCCCAATTGTTTAACCAAAGGGAGCTAGCATAATATTGACCTTGGGCAGATGCATTGTAGGGACCGCGGCCATCAGCACACTGCCAAATAGGCATGAAAGCAAAACCCGAAAAAGGACATTAAAGCGTGCATCCTTTTCTCCCCCACCCCCGTTTTTCAAAAAGCATAAATCGAGAGCACCAATGCATCACCTTGTTCACCTTTGTGCACCTGGACTCTTCCTAAGCACACTTCGAGGGGCTCCGTGTACAAGTTGCCCTGGACGACAACCTAAAAAATAAGGGTACAAGAACACTATTGGGCTATTAATAATTCTGAAGCCTGCACTTACAAATTGCATGTCGCATCGTTTCATGATTCAGAACAAGCTGCATAGCACGCCTAGGAAGCACCGAACGAGAGAACTCATAAGCATCACGCTATACAGATTTTATACAGAAATGCGCGCACCCAAAGAGGGACGTGAAAGTAAGAATGCTCTTACGGGCTGGATGGCATGAAAAACATGAACAGTGCTTTTTAGTAGGCGAACAAAAAGGGGTGTGATAGCAGGATTGGATCGAGATCCTTTTCGTTCAATGATCCGGAAAAATAAATTAGTGGAACTTAAAAGTAGGGTCATGAAGGCCCCCACACGGCGGCAGCGTAGATATATCAATGCTATCGACAGCTTAGGATCGCTTTTTTGTGGGACCGACACAAAAACATCATGATGGGCTTAGCGAGAGCGTGAATTACAAAAGAATGCTTGGGCGACTCGGTGCAGTATTATGGAGACACTCGAAAACTGTGGGGGGGGGGACTTGTGGGGAGTTTAAGCACTACGTACTCTACTGATAAGGACGAAATCTCTCATAACGCACCGACGGGTGTGTTATGGGGGAAACGACTACAATACTTGGGCTTTTAGCCCACAGTTCTCGATTCAGTTACCCCCAGCCAGTCATACGGCTAAACCGCCAAAGATGCAATCTACTTTAGAATACATAATCTCATTGCCCATTACTCGATTTCAATGCGACGTTTCGAACAAAAACGATAAGATTGTCTTCTACTCTTACTGATTTATAACAAACCTTTTTATGGAACAGAGGTTTCACCTTGGCTTACCTGCGTTCGTACGGAGGAAGACTGTAGAAAACACTTTTGTGATGAGCCTTCTTTTAAAGAATCAACGTCGAGTTTCAATTGGAGCTAAGTAGACTAGGTAAATTTCGAACGCAGCTGTCTTTACTTTATTTCTCATTCAAGCTTAAAACTTTTTTTTTAGAGTTTCGGATTAAGCTTATAGAAAATGAAAATTGACAAACCTGTCAATGCAGCTGTCGATGACATGTTATTAAAATGCACAGCTTGGTCACGTTAGCCCAACCCCGAGGAATTGACCCTAGAAAATGTACGCACTAATCGCAACCATGATATGGAGCGCAAATCTACCCACCGAGCTCAGACCCCTTGCTATTGTAATTGTTGGTCTCGGTTGCCGCCATCTTACAATACGTTTCACCGGCAAAGCCCAGTAGGTCTTTGACCATTTTTTTCTTTCTTTTGGTGCTGCCAGTCTGATCAGTTACGGATACAAAGCTGATCGGGGTTATTCCAGCATCCATAGATCTAGATTCGTTACACTAACGTAGGAAAGGAGACGCGAACAATGCTTGCAACAATCGCTTTACCAGAGAACCCGTCATCATATATTACGATTCTTGACTATAACGCGGCACGTGTGTCACCAAGGACAGCACTGGTCTTTGTGGAAAACGCGTTGTCTTTGATTAAGTCATTCGTCAGATACAGAAGAATCTAGAAGTTATCCCAACAATTGAACAAAAATAAAGATTATTTAAAAAATTACTTTTATTAATGTATTTCACGTAGATTATGCACGTTTTCCTGTGTAATAATGGGTATTTAGGGTTCGGAGCGTGTATAGTTGAAAAAGAAGAAGGATTTGAGTTATCGGTGATAGAAGAACAAATAAGTTTTTTCTAGAGAAATCGTCTTCCGATACCTCTACGGCGTTTGGCGGCTTGCGTGGATTTTCTATTAACATACAAAGATGCCTCTTGTCTCATTATCTCTTCCTGAAGCGCGTGTTACCCTTGTTTATATAGCTATATTCACAACGCTGGATTCAATGGTCTGCACGAGCTCAGTGGACGTTCACGCAGGCAGGCAGGCGTCGGCGGAGGCTCGCGCAGCATTGTCACCAAACCGCAGCAGTTATCTATTGGCTCCGTTGCAGCGCACACTCCCTGCACGTGCTGGACAATCTCTTCGACTTAATTGTCCACAGGCTTCGCACTAGTTATTTTACAAGTGGTCGTGTGACCGACACGTGCAGTTATTAGGAAACCTGTCAATTACCCATCTTTACGCTTCCTTTTTGTTTCGCACTATGGATAACTTCGATTTAGAGAACCACCAATTCTTAGAAAGCCAAGGCTTCGACTTTGCCGATTCCACTTACTACGAGTCTTGTACTTCTTCCTTAGCCGACTCACCATGCTCTGCTCACAGTGACCAAGAAAACGGAAAAAGTAATCGCTCTTGGCGGAAGAAGCGCCGCGGAGCACACCAACAAGTGCAACAAAGACAAGCAGCTAACCTACGGGAAAGAAGACGAATGCAAAGTATTAACGATGCCTTCGAAGGTTTACGCGCTCACATTCCAACTTTACCATATGAGAAACGTTTGTCTAAGGTAAGCTTTTCAAAACTTCTGAAGAAATAAAGAACGATCCACGTAAATACACACTTAGACAAGAAGAAGCAATTTGTTAAAATCGGTTCTTGGGAACTTTTGTAGGTGGATACCTTGCGTTTAGCAATCGGCTACATCGGCTTTTTGGGCGAACTGGTGTCCACAGATCGTCATCCAGCTGAAATCTTGCAAAATACCGGTCCAGAGCCCCCCAAGAAAATAATAATTTCATCCTGCAAAGGTAGGTCCATGTACTGTTTGAATTCCGTGCATTTGACTTGTTTATATACGACAATTGAAACTCGAACTCATAACTCCTAATTACCCTTGCTTTTTGTCCGGAATTAAGATGATGAACGTGGTAAGTGACCTTTCTCTACTCGTATCGTATGACCGTTAAGCTCGTAACATTTAAGACACAAGTAGGGACATTGGGAGTTATGTCAAATTACGACTTCACGCACAGTTTACTTCAGTAGAGTTTTCTTACATTAAATTTGTTACATTTATTACAATTGTTATATCAAATTTGTTACATTTATTAAAATTATTACATTACATTTATTACAATTGTTGCATTACAATTGTTCTATTACATTTATTACAATCGATACATTGCATTTGTTATAAGAGAAAGATAAGGCTGTTAGGTTAGTGTATGTTTAAGGCGCTCAACTTAAAGATGGTACTGTTCATAAGCAGTGTGCAACCTTCGAAGTATTTACCCAACAAGATTGTTCGGAGTACGTTGTTAGTAACGAGCTGCAAAGAATACGCAATGACAGAATGAATTCCAGGTGTGACAGGGAAGGTAGTTTAATGGCGAGGGGGCTGGTCCCAAGTTTGTCCCGAGCTTGTCTAGCAACGGAAATGACAATCCCTTGATGGTTTGTTGCATTGCAGATATTGTCTGTTGTTGCTCATTTTGACGAACGACGTTGATGCTTGTCGCTTTTGTTCACTGCACATCCAATGTGTAGAATTGACACCACAATGGTCCCCTATTCATGCAAAAGTCTCAGCCTCAATGTTAAAATCCCCTTAGACTTTCCATCACTCACCACATGAAGTGGCCCCACCGAAAGGGGTTATGTGGACACCTGCGTGGTATATACACTAATATACTATGTTCCACAAAAAAAAAGAAAAAAAAAAGAAAAACGATCTAGGGCTAAGCCTACGTAGTATAATGAACAAACTTTTCACACGAAGCCTAGGCTAAATGATTAACTAGATTTTTCTTTGTCTTACAGGAGGCGAGCTTTCACCTTTCTCTAGCCATTCGCTGTCATGGAACTTGGAAAAGGAAAATGGAGGATCTGGGACAATGGTGGCAAAACTCTGGACTCCGGAAGACCCTCGTTCAGTTTCGTCAAAAAGCGTTAGTTGTGGCATTCGGGACAATTAGTTTTCTGGTCGTTCGCTTATCATGTGTGAGCATTTGTAAAAAAGATACGAAACAATTCATAGAAGCCAAAATTCTGATCCCGTCACTATGTACGTCAGAAGCCAATTCCCATCCTAGTCAATGACAATTTGATTTGTACTTGCGAAACCTTGTCCGAAGAATATATAATATACTTGTACATAAAAATAATACTTGCATATTTTTAAGACACTTCGTCGCTAGCTTAACCTGTTCTACTGACTAAACTAAGCATGGGACCCTAGTCAGGATAACGAAATGCCACCTGAACGTTATAAACTTGTACATTACGAAGGGAGCTGTTAACATATTCCATGAACTATAAATACAGTCACAAGCACCAAGTTCGAGTATAAGCTGCCGAGTGAGGATAGAGAATTTCCTGGGAGAAAAGAAAAGCCTAATCGATGGAGAGAGAGACCAGGTGAGCATTTTCCCACCGTTGTCGATAACTTGGACTACCCCTTGCCAGGAACACGAGCATGAAAACTAGTACACAATGTAACGCAATTATTTTTTGTGAATAGCAAATAGAAATGTAGTTTAGTTACACGTGTAGACCCAATTTTTCATAATAAGGACAATTGATACAGTAAAGGACAAAAGGATATATGTATTTGCACACTACACAGCCTTCTCCATTTTACGAGTTTACGGCGTCTCCTTAAATTTTCGCTCTAGCTTAAAAACATAAAAGCGGAAAAGTTTGCAAACGATGTACTTTCGCTGAAAGTTGCTCACTTCAGAAAGTAACAAGATCTAAGCATTTCTTTAAATATGATTTCCCTGTGGCGTGGGAGTTAGACACGCCCATCTCAGACCCTGTCTTCCAATGATTCCCTTCTTGAGCTGCAGCATTTCAAATTAAGAATGGACAGCAGATCAATCCTTTGTTTATCGTATTTACTTTGCTAAATTTTTGTAACGTTTGACGTTTTCGATGCTGTCTGGATTTCTTCATTAGCCCAGTGAGTCAACAATGGAAATGATGGAACGTAAATTTAAAAAGATTTCGACGGTATGTCAGGCCGGTTACGAGTTTCGAATCCCCCCGCAAATGTTATTTTATAGGGTGCTTCTTTGAGTATGTTTTATAATTGCCTTTAAGTTCTATGCAAGGGTCTGTCACCCCTCCCTCACCCCCCACAACACACCCCGGAACCAGAATTATAGGTACTAATGGTAGGTGATGTTCTTTATTGGTGCTTTTTACTGCCTGACCACCGTCCAATGCAAAACTGAATATTAAACATTGGTATTAAGAACATGCAGATCTTTTTCGCAAGGTTTTAAGTAATTGATTATGCTTTACACAGAACGATTGTTGAAATAGTTTTTTCCCAAAAATATTGGAAACTAACCGTATTCCATCGCGATAACGGTTCATGTCTAAACCCTAAGTTGGCAACGAGCTTTAGCTCACGCTACAATACAAGGGAAAAAAAGAAAAAAAAACGTATTCCTTGTGAACTTCGGAATACTTTCATTCACCTTTCAAAAAATTTATGTTAGGTGGTATTTATTTTGTAAGTTACAGTGTTGCTATTACTTAGTGTTCTTGCTGAGAGCTTGGCTTACAGTTCGTAGAACACAAGTTTACATGTTCAATATATTTCCAATGTCTAATTGCAATTGTGGCCTTTCAGGTAAATTTCATATCTACACGTTCATTTCAATTCATATCTACACACGTGAAAGATAGAAGGTATCTAGATATAACGCTGTGCCACTTTCAATCAAATTTGGAAAGTTTTAAATTGTTAGTAACTAGTAGAAACAGCTTTAATAAACAACTTCAGATAAAAATCTTTCCTTTCAAATCAAGAAACAGTACGAATAATGCCTTGAGAAAAAGAACGCGTTAACCAGACTGTAGGTGACTCCCAACATTTATAAATGTTACAATTGACCCCACTCTCCACTACGATGCAATGTGATTGTATTGATATGTAATGATACGTAATGTACGCCATTTCGAAATAAGATATTCACAGAATGTGCTTATATTTCACGAAATGATAAAAAATACTATTGCTGTTCTTCGCGATACAAGAAGTCTGTTGACGCTTTTCGTTGCTATGTCCATGAATGACAACACATGGGTCTAAAAGGAGTGTTATTAATTATATCATCATTAGGAAACTACCAAAAGAAAGACATATTCGTAAGTATTGGCAAAATTTCGACGTCCCATTATGCGAAAGCGAAGGTCAAAAACGTTAAAAAGCAAGGATGATTTAGCGTAAAAAGAAACACGTAAATGTTACAAAATCAAGCTATGTCAATTTTAAGCTTAAGGCGACTGGCGCAACTAATAGCAATTGGCATTCACCAATTTTGGACACTGGTTTATGAAGAAAGACAATAGTAAGAGAACTCAGACAAGTGCTACCACTTTTCCTCCTTTATCTATTGTAAATTAAATGTCATTATTAATATTTATTGCACAAATACGGCTCAAAGCCTCTATAATATAATAAAATGTTTACACTGACAAGTAAGGGAAAAAACTAGCAAATGCATTATCGCTTGCAAACCACGACACTGACAAAAGTCGCGCAGGCCTATTTATACTAGTTAGCTTTCACAGAACAAGCATTTCTTCGATTGGCCTTCAATGCTGTGAGGTAGGTAGGCTTCCGCATATATATATCACAGCTACAGTGGAGCTGCTAAATATAGGCCTACATAATTTTGAGACACGACGAATAGCCTTGTGAAGTTTCACGAAAACCAGGAAACCCTTACCCTGCTCCAAACTGTGCATATCGGAGTATCGAAAAACGTCTTGTTTCGTTCAGACGCACGTGTTCACTGGACGCCGTACTAATAAGAGAGCCGCACTACTAGGTGGAAGCACAGGTCTATAAGAGTTTAAAATGTCGGCAATCAAACATAACTAACAAATAGTGTAATAGAAGAGTGCGTACGCTTGAATTTCTATTTGGACCCCCAAGCTAAGCCTTTTCCTTTGTTTTGTTTAGCAAATTTTATGGCAATCTAAATTAGCCCAATGCTGAAGCACATCCAAATGGGACTCAGGGCTTTCCTGGTTTATGCTTCCAAGATCTGGACATTCATCTGTTTCATTTTCCGAAAACAAACGAGAGCGGTATGTTAATATGCAAGAAATGCCATCTATTCTGTTAATATGCGTTTTATTAGGCACTGCAACATCAAACTATCAAATATGAAGTGTTTCCCCTGTCACCATTGTCTAAGCACAGATTAAGTATGTTACGTGCGTTTCTTAAATTTGCGTTGCGCCCCAACCAGCTGTTATTACTTCTAGGTATGGTTCGGAAGAAAACATTGGTTTTAGACTTAGACGAGACCCTCATACACTCACATCATGATGGTGTCATTCGCCAAACCGTGAAACCAGGAACGCCGCCAGACTTTGTTCTAAAGGTCATTATCGATAGACATCCCGTACGCTTCTTTGTGCATAAAAGACCTCATGTGGATTTCTTTTTAAATGTGGTAAGTGTCAGGCACTTTTCTTATTAGCTTTAAAAGAAAAAAACTAGTCGTGATTCGGTTAGGTGAAAGAGTGGTACCACTTGGTCATCTTTACTGCTAGTATGGAAATTTATGGTGCTGCTGTATCCGATAAGCTGGACAACAACCGTGGGATTCTCCAACGTCGCTATTACAGACAGCATTGTACCTTGGAGCTCGGAAGCTACACGAAGAATTTGGAAATGATTTCAAAAGATCTCGCCAGCGTTTTTATCTTAGACAACTCTCCTAGCGCGTACAGATCCTTCCCTGGTAACTTTTTTAAAAAAATTATATTACTTTAAAGAAATTTGCTGAACATTCTTTTGTTTTGTAGACAATGCGATACCGATCAAATCATGGTTCAGCGACCCGCAAGACACAGCATTGCTGAACTTGTTGCCGGTACTAGATGCCTTGAGGTTTACGCAAGACGTCCGATCTGTTCTCTCTCGAAATTTGCACGTTCAAAGACTGTGGTAGCACATCCGAACAGGGCCAGAGCTGTTATAACTTTCGATCTTATCCTGGTCCTGATTACTAAGAGAAACGCCACACGTTGAAGCTTTCTTTTAAGTACACGGAGTAAAACTTTAAGGAGTGAGCAGTTCTTTAGGTTCACGGTACGTGGACTAACGTAGTTGGTCGTTTTTTAGACCCTCCCTGACTTTTCTACCTTGCCTCCTTCTCAAGGCCCCGTTTTGAAGTTGGTACCGTCAGTACGCTAGGAAATTGTAATATGTTGATGTAAGCTACAAGGAAAGTCACAGGACAGAACTGACAGGACTGAAACTCGAAAAATGGAAGTACTTCAAGCAGGAAAAATGTGACCGTTCTGTGCTACTGTAAATACTCTGTTACTGTTTTTCAACAACGGGAGTGAAAACAAATGTAAATATCTTGCTTCTCATTCACCAACATCCCGTGATTTCATGGTGTCTCATTCAAATTCAATGTATCACGTCAGTGCACTCTCAAAAGCACTGGGGAAGAAACCATCCCTTCGCTTTTGTGATCTGCTGTACAAGTAAACATGATGCCACCAAGTGTGTAATTTTACCGTGCCATTTAGCCTTGCAGAAGCGAAAGTAGCTTCACGATTTCAAGTGAGGCGGCTATCATTTGGCAGAAAGGGGTTAAATTCTTTAAGCAAGAGTAATAGTAGTCAAAAGGCACAAAATTGACAAGCAAATTAGGCATAATTAATTCGTTACGAAGTGGGAGTTTACAAAATTTATACCATTGTTGTGACAAACTACAAATGTTTTCACACATTTTACCTTTGCAGTTACCTACTCCAAAAACGTTCCCTTAATACCCATCTGAAGGCCTCGCGTAAATGAAAATACACTGACCCTTGTTTGAACTGTAAAAACAACAATAAGTACAATTATCATAAGTCTACGGACAGCTTACTGTGGATTGTCAAGTCGCTAGTCAGTCTCATCACCAGAACCAATTACAACAATTTCGCTTGCATCGCTTGAACCTTGGCTTCGGGGAACGTTCTCTACCTCATTCGACACCTTGCTGCGAAAGAAGCCAAAACTTCAGCAAATTATGACTATTGGGCTTAACGGCATAAACGTAATCAAGCAATTTGTTCGTACCTAAGCTGTAACTGTGTGGCATGTTTGTTAGTTTCAACCTGGATTTCTTCGACAGCGAGGATTTCTGGTGACGATGATAAAGGTGAACTTGCGTCAGCTTTCATGTCACTACCGGTTTCCTAAAATTCCATTATCAAAATTTTTCCGAACGCAAGAGCGTCACTCTACTTTGGTTGTTTGTGATGAAGTTTTATGCACTTGCCAAGACGGAATTGCCGGAGAAGGTAGGACAGGTGGGGTAGGAAACTGCTTTCTAAAAATTAACAGAAAAAAAAATCAAATACTAAAGAGATGAACAAAGATGAACAAAGATACACGAACATAGAGATATTTACCTTCCCAAAAGTATGCCTTTAATAGAAGAAATCTCAGACTTCAATAGGCTTAGCTCTTGTCTCTCATTGGACCCTGTAAACTCCAAGTTCAACCTTTGTTCGAGCTGACTTACAGAAGCTGTTAATCTCTCAACAGCTGTAGTTAGTTCTCCGACCATTTGCGTGGTATTGCTATTTAATTCCGTCAATAAAAATTCTATGCTTTTCTTTCTTTTTCCGAAAAGGAAAGGTCCCACGTAGTTCTTAAAAGAGGGTGGCCATTACCTTATTAAGTGTTACAAAATATTTGACATTACTTGGTAGACGTAATGGATTCCGTAAACTGCTCCAACTAATAGTAAAACTGTATTGCCAATATCGCGCACCAATGCCCATCTGCTTACTGGGTGCTGCTTCGGCAGTCTTACTCCGGCGTACTGAGCAGAATACTGTTCCACACTTCTCTGTTAAACAAAAAATTAATTTTCCAACTTACGATGGGAAATCAAATGTACAGTTCGAACCGTTACCGTTGCTGGAACTGCCATAGCCACTTTAAAAGCCTCGGCGATTTCATCTTCGTTCAAGCCTTTTTTCCGCAAAAATGTTTCTTTCTCATCACGTGGCCTTCCTTGAACACGAGGATTTTCGAGAAATTTTACAGCAATAGTAACCTACGATAAGAGAAAAAATTCGCAAATAAAGTAAACAATTATAACACCTTCGGTATAAATAAACTTACTAAATCTTCTCTAATGGTAGCTGTAGACTCGCCCATTTTGGTCAGGTACGTCACTTGAACATTACAAAACAGAAACCGGCCGATAACGCGAGCTGTACAGTCCAGTCAAAGACTTCCACAGTTCAGACGATAAACAAAATATGCATATGTTCTGCCACCTGAAAGCTTTATGTGGTCTCTAGCGTCGTGTAGTCGAACTCTCCTTTGAGGTTCGCTAGAATGAATCAAATCACAGTGTAATTCCGCTCGACACCTGTCTAGAAATTACAAGAATGTGCTGATATTATTAATAAATTAACTTATACGTAATCTCGCATGTATATCTTTTTACCATGAGACCGCCTATAGATGCACATGAACAAAATAAGATCGAAAGACGTCGTGAAAAAGATTGGCTCGTGAGGGGATCGAACCCTCGACCTTCGCGTTATTAGCACGACGCTCTAACCAACTGAGCTAACAAGCCACTGACAAACCCGCCTCACAAAACGCATATGTATGATACATATTTAAATATAACGAATTTTAGTCCGTTCAAGGGATTGTTTACGTTCACTGAGGTATGTACTATAGTGTCACTAAAAAAACTCAGCGGAATTGGACACCTATAGCTATTCAATTCCTAGCATGACCAAAAGCTGTCCCCGCTATCACCAAGTAAGTGCTCAGGGGAGAACAGAAGCGGCTCAGGTAGGAGAGCTTTCAGCAGAGACAAGGAAAGGCCTACACGGTCTGTACCGGGATTAGCGAGTTTTTTTTGTGACACTATAGTACAGTACTCGTCATAAAAAACGACCCAAACAAACCATCCTATTGCTAACGGCCCAAGCCACTGCGAGGAAGCCTTGTTGCGGGTCAAAAACGTTCGAAAGACGGAAAAGAGGGACACCGCTCGCGCAACTGCCGGGCCGTTAGGCACCCGACGGTTTGTTTGGGTCGTTTTTTATGACGAGTACTGTACATGTGTTTTGCTAGTGAAACCATCAGTAATGTCTCAGTTACGGCAAACAGTTTTGCAATTGTATCGTCGAGTAATAAGGTTAAGTAAAACTTGGGAAGCTGCTGAACCATCAAACACGATGATCGAACGAAGTTACATCAGAGACGAAGCGCGGACACTTTTCAGAAAACATGCAAATATCTCAAGCGAAATTGATATAAGAAGCCACATTCTTGAAGCTGAAGCACGCATAGAGATGGGTAAGTGTTCGTTATTACTGTTGAAGCCTCTTATCCCGCAATCGTGGCAATAGATTTTAAGCTGCATATTGAAAAAGCCTAATTTCAGTAAAATAGATGTAGAAAAACGATTTATTGTGGAAGCAAAGAAAAAAACTACGTTTGAATATTAATTAAATGGTTATCAAGAAAAAAAATAGCCATTTGTTCTTTGGCAATCGCTGGCCGTAATTTGTTCGGTATTTTCAGTTCATTATTTACATTTAGTATTACAGTAAATAATTTATTTGTATTAATTCTTGTGTCTGAGCGTAATTACGTAAACATAATCTCGATGGCAAACATTTTCAGTTTCCGCATGTGTCAGTCCATGATTCGAAATTGAAAACGAATAAAACGCAACGAGCAAAAAGTCCAATAAAAAACTTATCGTATACGGAACATAAGATTTAAAAGTTCCAAATTACGATTATTGCTCTTATTATTGAGTTGTTACCTTACCCTCTAGTCTAATCAGTAAAGTGCAATGGAAAGTGGGTTCACCGATATTTGTTGTCGAAAACATACCTGGTTAACGGGGCAGCCGGTTGAACCGCGTGTGGATAAGAGAGCTACTTCTGAAGTTTAATTACATTCTAATTAGATTACTAGTATCTGCTACAAAATAATTGTCGATGTTGCCCATATATAGCCATCCACTATCGCAATCCTTATCCACGTCCCGTAAATTTGCCTCCATCTGCATATACCAAGAAAGAAGGCAAAAAACATGGCCGAGCACAAAAGCGCCTCATTCAACAGTCCAGGCCCGTTTATTCCAGATCGTTGGATGAATCTTCAGGTCTTAAAGACACGTGACCCAGCGACCAGTTGTTTTGATGTCAGTAGTGATTTGTTATGGTATGTTTTATGTGAAACTGAAGAATAAATGGCACTTATGCAATTGCAAAGAAACAGCTATGACGTTTTCAAACAATTGGGTAGCAGGCTTGTATTTTTCTAGCCCGATCACAAGATGTACATTGTGATTGTGTTTAAGCTGTACTGACAGAGGATTTGGATTCGCGGGTGGAAGCAGAACGTCTCCTCTTGATTTCTTCGGCCCTCTTTTCCTTGGCTTCCTTGGTACGGACAGCCAGGATTTTGGCGTAATCGGCAGCTTCATCCTTGCGACGCACTGCACGGCGTTTCTTCAATGCCAGACGATGACGCTTGCGCTGGAAAAAGAAAAAGACACTGTAAGACCACATAATTCTTGGAAAGAAAGGAATGTTTCGCTGCTACACTGGGACTACTCGCTACAAAAACAAGTTCCCAAATTTACAACGATCATTTCTTTTTCACCGAGCAACTGCGCTATGAATATGGAATACACGCGGCTATGAAAAGGGCCCAGTGAAGAATTCAACTAGTAAGCATACCAAATATTGGACTTACTTGCAAAACAACGGGAGTAACGAGACGCTGGATCTTGGGAGCCTTGTATCGTTGTTTCTTGCCTTCTTTAACGGGAAGGGGACGCTTGATCACGTATTGGCGGACATCGTCTTCCTTGGACAAGTTGAAGAGTTTGCGGATCCTAGAAGCACGTTTTGGGCCCAAGCGTTTAGGAATAGTAACGTCGGTCAAGCCGGGAATTTCCTACGTTGAAAATCCGAGACGTTAAATCACTTTCGTCGACAGCAGACAGCTGTAATTGTATCTTGCGATCGTACTGGCTTGAATGATTAAAAGTACGACTAGCCAGCATAGCATCGTGAGAATATTACTTTCCACAGTTAGGGAACGCCAAGAAGGGTAAGTCATGAACCGAACTTGGAGCTAGACTGTGTAAGAAGAAGTACTAATAATAAAGTTTACCAGTTCGCCTTTCTTAACTACGACCAAAGCCAAGACACTGAGGTTAGCATCAACAATGCAACCACGAACGGACTTGCGTTTGCGTTCACCAGTACGTCTGGGGCGGTAGCAGGAGTGACCCTTGGACATCAACAAGCGCACACGACCTGACCTTCGGGAGTTAGTATAACTATTTCTATTTTAATCTACTGATCCAACTCACCATTAGTAAGGACACCTTGCTTCATGGGGAAACCTTGCTTGTCGTTACCACCAGCAACACGGACTACATATCCTTTCCATTCATCTCCCAAAGCATCAGCCTCAACCTCAGCTCCCATGCGTTTTTCATAGAAAACGCGGACCTTGCGCTCATCTTCAATATCGAAGAGCTTTTGGGCCCCAGTGGCGGGGTAGCTCACGTTAATCTGCAAAGAAAGAAAACAAAATTTAATACCGAGATAATTCTATACTTGAATATAATACAATAAGCACCGTCAAACTGGGACCACGTCACTTAGTACGAAGTACCTGATTGTTTATCTTTATTTATCTCAATCATCTTACTCCATCGAACACAAAAATAATAGAAAAACCAAACTACACTGTAGGATAAACAAAATACGAAGATTCACAGGGTAAGTTAAAGCACCGGTGATGGTAAGCTTAAATAAAAACAACTTACCTTCATGGCGAGACTACACCACTCAGCGCACAAACATACCAAGAAATGGACGAGGGTAAGATCCCGTCAGAGGCGCTGAGCGTCAATTAGAAGGGAAAAATCCCTCCGAGCGCGGCAATTCAAACCAATGGCTTTAACGACTTCTTCCAGAGATCGTTCTAAGGACCGTTTGCAAAGCATACCATTTACCTTTTTACCATGTTAATTTTCTCATTGCAATAGAACACCATTTATTGAATTAGTTGGCTTTCGGGGTGGTTAATATTATGTATGTTTTACCATTAGGATTATGCTACAAAAAACTCGTGAAACGTGGGCTATGTAGTCACTTCCATAAAAGAAGATTGCACCTTAATCTGTAAAAATAGCGCTCTATTCACCTTTTTTAAAAATTACGAAATGTGCTTGTAACATCAGTAAAAAAATGCTGCCTTATGAAAGCCTTCTAATAACACCACTCACGAGAAAAATATGTTGCACTGTGGTTGAAACAATCGATTGTTTCAACCACAGAGCAACACGATCGTGAGTTTCCTAAATCGAGGCTGATAAAGTTGGAGTTCTACTTTCAAAGTATTTAAAATAATAATACTTAACAAGTAATGGGAGCCTAGTTCTTTTATGATAGATACATATTAAGTTGAATATTTTCTTTGAAAATGTCGTTCCCTAAATGACAACAAAAATAAAATGTCCGAAATTAGAGTGCGCGCAAGAAGTACGGAGTGCGACGTACACGTAATGCTGACTGGAATTTTATTTTGTGCCTTCATTCGTAAGTTTCCTGAGATATTGCAAATGAATGGAACAAACAGAAAGCTAATTCACAAAAAAAATACAAAAGTATACCTCTAAGAGTATATCCGGACTTTTTTATGAATTTGACGATGTTACAGTCAACAGTATCTAACTTGTGATTAATGTATAATACTTTGAAGCCCAATGTAATATAGAAAATGTGTATTTCTACATGATTTTTTAAATTATGTGTCCAAGGCATGTGGGTACTTTTCGGTTTCGATGGCTCCTTTCCCGAATTTTAGCTCGAGGAATTCTCTTACGCTGTTCGGGGAGGAAACTAGTCTCCCCAGAAAATTTATTTTCGACAAAGGTTGTAAGAAATGTTCTGGAAATTCCATGTCTTGTTTATGATTCAAGAACCACGTGTCTTTAGTCATAATTCCATGGACAGAACGGAAAGGAAAAATATCTACATGCAAATGATTTACGGAACTAAACTGAACCCGATAAAAATCTCCTTCAGTAGCTTTTTCCCAGACAAACTGTTCGTCATCTACGAAGCGGCCATTAGCCATTGCAAGGCGCAGGGGTTGACATTTTTTAAGATCGTCCTCATATACACCGAGATCGACGTCATAATCCCATGGTATAATTTCCCCGTTGCGGACAGCTCCTAATAAAGAACCGCCTTCCAACCAGTAACGCACTTGGGCTTTCTCCAACACGTCCAAGACATGATGTGTTGTCGTCTTTAAGTTTTCTAAGCAACACGGCGGTGTCCACCTCCCAGTGTATATGTAATCGGGCATGTCATTGATGATGGTACCAAAACAACGCGTCGTGGTTTTAGTACAGCCATAAAACTGAGATTCTCCGTCACGCACCACTTTTTGAATACCAAAAGTGGAATAAAAATCGCGAAAGCGAGCTGTCATTCTCTGCTGCCTTTTCCATTCGTAATGGGGATCATCGGAGAGGTTCTTTCCAATTTCAAAATTCAAACTTAGATCCAGATCTACCTAAAAAAATTTAAAATTTAATTAATTTATTATATTATTTTTAAAATTTAATACATGACGTGGTTACTTGATAGGATAAGGCTGCAGCTTGAACATACATTGCATGTGGAAATGGTTGTGTGAAAGGGTCCGCAAGTTCTTCTAGCAGGTTTTTCCTTACGACGATCACATGTAAGCCTTCTACAGCACCGCACTTTTTAGTTACCGAGTTGTTCATTGTAACAGTCCATCGTTTCTTGTCGATAGCCAGAACATAGCAATGACTACTTGAAAATTTGACAGGATGGGCAGTAATGGCATCCCGAACAGTGCTTAAGCTGTTAAGTAGCTTTCTAAGCGGAGAGGGGTTATGCACGCGAAATGAGTCAGGGAGAAATATTACATGAGAAGTTTGAATGAACGAGAAAGGACTAGTAGCTTTATAGTTCCTATCTAAAGACTTCTGCAAGCTGAAATATGAAACATTAAATTTGGCTAACGGTAGAGGAGGGTACAAAGCATGGTCTCCTATGACAAGAATGGGTATAAGCGGGAATTTAACACGTATCGATTGAACTGCGTCAAGTATATCATTTTTAAAATGTTCAAAGTCTCTGAAAACTAAAGTAGCATTACAAATCTCATCCGTCTTCGAACGGCGGTCTAAATTCGTAACTCCCAACCGTTCCGAGTTCTTTGCATTATTTGACACAAAAATCACTAATCCTAAATTTAAAGTCACCAATGCCAGAATAATCATAGATAGTTTCCTTCTCCTACACATGGCTACGATTCGAGAAGGCGAAAATCCATGAATGTATTCATTTGTTCTTTTGGAAATTTGTCCATTTATTTACAATTTGAAACCCGCGTACATAGTACCATCTAGGAGCAAATGGACATACTAAGGATTTCCCTCGTTACGAACTTCGATTTCACGCATTAGAGGAAAGTTATGACCTGTAAAATGTCCTCTAGAGCGTTCAAAGCACAAGAAGAAAATTTATTACTTATAAAAAAATATATTTGGTCCTGTAGGTCCCGCTAATAGTACGAAAAATCGGTGTGCATGAAGGCATTGATAACTTCAGAAGTTTCCTTGAGTTCTGAGGTCTAATAAATATCGATAAAGAACAACCCCCGAAGTGTGTAAGTGTAGAGAGAATTACTTGGTAAAATTACATGGCAAAATCCAAAGCTTACATCTTTTATAAAAAAAGAAAGCTCAAGGTTCTGTTCAAACTCGTAAATATAATTATTCGTTAATAAGGGTTTTCTGCAAGTACGCACTGTCACAGACGCGATGCGACAATGCAACCGGTGTTAAAAAAATTTAGATAAATAACAGAAACACTTTTCTTCTCATTACAATATATTTCGCACCCTTAGAACCCCAACCATTTAGGTAAACAATACGAATGTCGCATTTAAGAATAGGGTGGGAAGTAAAAGATGGTAAAACTCTCAGAAAAAAGGAATAACAAACACAACATGTAGATGAAATGATGTGCTTCAGGATAAAGTATCCTAAAGTGATTAGAGAGGAAGGACAACAGTTTCACTTTGGAAAAAGGAAATACATGGACTTGAGTTGTTATATAAGGAAAAAATCTCGTTCGCTATTTAAAGTTCTAGCAGCAATAAACTTTTCTTTCCAGCTGAAGCGTAAACTATGAAGTGGATCAAAAGCAATTCAAAATAAGTACTGAGAGCTATGGTCCACAAACGAAAATATAAAGATCATATGGACAGCAACAAAGTCAAAAATACAGACCTACACCCCAACCGAAACCAACCGAAATTCCCGAAAATAGTGTTATAATGAACGTGATTAAATTTCAAGGGCGTCCGTATGATACATGCTGAAACACACTTCAAAAATCCTTTGCGACGTTGATAACAATCGACGGAACGTCATTACTCGTTGCATTGTAGACTTTACTCATTCGCCAAGCGTCTTCCGCGGGTGGCTCACTGAACTTGCTATCCACTGAGGATTCGTAATCAATGCTTGACGCTGGTGAGGGCACCTCCGACATTAAGTTTTTGACCTCGACTTGATCTGCTTTAAAACGAGCTTTTTTCCCTGACAAAATCTCGTAGTCATGGTCCATCAGTGCAGCAATATTTCCCATCGTACGCTTGCCGTACTGTCGACCATATTTGAAGTCTCTTTGATTGTGCCCTCGATTCTGAATGACTACCGGTCCTTCCGGCACGATGAGAAATTCCTCCTCCTTTTTCGCGAAAGAACGCCCATCTACGACGACTTCTGCTGCTACAGCTTCTTCATCCAAGAATTCCAGCAGACTGGCGTCTACATCTTTGCCTTCTTCGTAGAATAGGGCCTCCTGAAGTAAGGATCGTGAACGACCTATAAAGAAATCCCGTTTAGCACCCCTCTCCGAGACATTTTTAAGAGGAAAGAAGAAAACAACAAAAAAGAGAAACTCTACCAGCCAAAGGTATCCGAATCTGGTCCCTTCCTTCCTGTAAAGCCCCTTGACCAGGCTCCGAATTGTTGGGCTGGTATTGAGGAAGCAGGCATAAAGCCAGGGACAAGAGGAGAACCATGAGGCAGGTAGATCCGGGAGCCGGCTTGACAAGTGCACTTTCTTTGGCCTCCTTCGTGATGCTTTCCTGCCCTTTCAAAATGGACTGCAGCTTTTTGAGCTGGTTCATAAGTGACTGATTTTGCGTTTCTAGCAAACGAATGCGCTTTTGCAGAGCTGTGTTTTCTGTCGTGCACGCTTTTACTCTAAACAATACATTTTTATTATATTTCGTTTTACTTGTAGCAAGCACATTGTTTTACCTATCTTCCAGCCCATCCATATACTCCCGTTTCCTTTTTCTTGAATCCTGGGCGGATATTTTGTTTCTAATCTTTCTTCTAATACGTTTGAGTTCCCTTTCTTCTTGCTTTGTTAGGGGGTAATGGGAGGGTAGTTGAATACCTTCTCTCTGAAGCATTTTGCGTTCTTCGTCTATAAAGAAGGGTCAATGAGCATCCATGCAAGCGACAGTTTATCTTGTTTACTTGTGAGATCGATGGGTGGGTACTTAACAGATGTCTGCTGCTGTAAAGACGCTGACACTGACGAGGCTATGTTTCTTATGTTGCTGGGAAGAACTAAAAGCCACACGAATATAAGACCAATAATTCAATGATCTTTACGACTTTACCTGGTGTAACCGTTTTCTGGAGTCCGGCTATGACCGTTTTTAAGTTCTGTGCCACCTGCGCTCCACCATTGCGAATAATTTTGACAGTTCTGATGTCTTTCAAATTCAAATCTTTGAGGATAACGGGCAGTAAAAGTGACCGAGTGTTACTCTGCTGCACTTGATTGCCAGCCTTGGCTACCGCAACAGTCGGCATAGACGTAACTTTTAGCAAAGTGGACGGACCGCCGGTCTGGCCTGCTATTCCTACAAGCACAGATTAGCATATTGTACAAGCCTTGAGACTAGTTGTCGCCAATTACCGATATTTATCACTTGTTCGACCGATGACGGCTCTAACTGAATATCACTTGTTTCTGAAAGGGGTGAATGACAAAAATGGTCGGTGCTTTCCGAGCACATGGACGAATCGCAATCCGTAACGCTGATTTGGGGCAACGGCGAAAACTGTTGTTCCTGACCGAGGTCACTGGTCACCGAAAGACCACTATCCGATGCACTACTGGCAGGAACATCTTCAGTTTCATATGTGCTGTGTTCGGGTGAATTGGGGGGAAAGTCTAGGCCGGGCAAATCTTCCAAAAATCGATCCAAGTCATCAATCTGCTGACCGTTGAATAAGGAATCCAAAAGCTCGTCGCCCGATACAGTATTCCATTGTTCGACGGGGATTTGTGTTTCTTTCAAGGCAGATTCTAAAAGGTCTTCCCGGGCAGGTGGACTATTGGTGTGGTTGTCAAAATCATCAAGCTCAAAAGGATTGTCCAAAAGTGCGTCAAAGACTCCTAAGTCCGTAGAACACATCGTGTCAGAGCTGTTGAGGGTCTTCACCCTCGCCGGAATGACGTGAGGCTTACACGCAATATCTGGAGAAGGAACAAATGAATGTAAACCACGAGTGGTGATAAACTGGACAAGTATAAATCGTAGTCACTATGATTCCAATCGCCACTGTAACAACATGTTTTTCTCAACAACGTTAACGATAATCACGCGAACAACCACCTGTGAACCATGTCAAAGCCTGCACATTCTCACACTGACGAACGTGGGTGACTAAACGTGCGCTTATACAGTCCTTTCTGATGTAAGAATCAATAATATGGTGTACCTTGACAGGCTTCCCGTCTACCACTGTGACTAACACTCCTACTATTCTGCATCGCACTAATTCAATATAACTGCACTGGAGCTAAAAAAAATTACGAGCTGCCCAGCCAAAATTGTTCCCCCAATTAACAAATCCACAGAGATCAACATGGTTACGAAGACTAACAGCTGCCAATCGCAGTCATTTCTACTCTAAGCTTAGTAATCCATGACAGCACTAGAAGATAGAACCGCACCCTCAGTTCTAAAAAAATGCCGGTGCTAAAGAGGCATCCGGTGAGTGACCCTTAAATTTAAAGCCCGTTGTTGCTTGAGGGTATGCGGCATCTTGGTACCTTCCCATAAGGAAGCCTGTTGTAGGAAGACCCTTACAAAAGATATACGTGTCGCCATTCTATATTAGAAAAATAGGTCTAGTTATAACAGTTGCTTATATATTACGACTCAGGAATGATAAGGAACTTATTCTTACATTACTGTTTGTACCAAACTTGCCACGTCAAAACTAACTCCGCGTACACGTCCACTACGCATTTCCTTATTGGTTCGCCCGTTAATCGATCAGGCTAAATCCCACCCTTGATGATCGATTCTATATCAAACCGATATCTAACAGTGTTTACGTTGTCTGTTTTTACGTTAAATCATCTTTGGTTCGCCTAGTTCGTAGTACAACTTCCGCTGAGTTCACTCATGTCTCAAGATAGCACGGATAACCAAACCGAAGAAAGTATAACGCGGAATACACAATACAGTGCTCACAATGGAACCGCACAAACCCTTTGGATAAATTTGCGGAAGTATCTACCTTGTATCTCGGACAACCGACGAATCAAACCACTTGTTAACACTACAGGCAACTCAAATTTCGTTGTTTTACGAAAACATTGTAATTACCATGTTGTTCATGTACTGGCATATGGAGCGAGTGAGGCGAAAGGAAAAAGTGACCTGAGAGTTACAGAAAAAGTTTCATCTGCGCGATTTTGGACAGGACAAGATCCGGACGAAGTAGACGGAGTTCCTGGAACCTCGACTGTACAAGAAAGCAAAGACTACGAGTCGGATTCCTCCCTCGACGACTACTGGTTTGCACAATGGACAGTACCTATACGAACTGTAAAAAAATTGCGAAAGGAGCATGAGGGACTTGAAAGGAATCGCGGAGTTGCGACGCGGGTGTCGGCCAGGAATTCCGGGGCTCCTAAAGTTTTCGGTCCAGCCTCGAAAACGAGGAGTATGTATAGCGTGCCTCCCGTAACAAATGTACAACCTACTAATAATCTCCCTTCCGGTGTGGAGAAACCCAACGAGAAATCTCAAATTGAATCTTTTGCTACTCAACAATCACTCCAAATCATCCAAACAAGCACAGAACAAGCCTCAACTCTAGTATCTACCATACATAAATCATCAGCCCAAGTCGCTAGTAACCCGGAGGTCCCTGCGCAGCTCCAGAATGACGTGACTGATTCTATAGAACCAGAAGGCCATGTTAATCCAGCGTTTGTGGGCTCCGAGATGAATCCAGACGACTATTGCTCAACCATCCCAAATGTCGAACAAGCTGTGTTACCTATGACGTCTTCCAATACGCAACACGAGTCTTTCCGAATTTTCAAGCCGTCTTTTAAGCCTGTGTTATTTTTTATTCATGGACTCGGCGGTTCCGCAAGCCAATGGACGGTTTTAATCAACTATTTTAGCGAACTAGGTTACGAGATCGTGGCACCGGACTTGCTGGGCCACGGCCTTAGCTCCGCACCTGATGTACGCAATCTTTATACATTCCGTAATTTGCTGGGTGACTTGGACCAAATTTTCTCGGCTCATATGACCGATGGCCGGAAAAGTGTGATAGTAGGTCACGGTTACGGTTGTGCTTTCGCAGTGGCTTTAACGCGTCAGCGAATATCGCAAGTGAGTCTCCTGGTGCTGATGAGCTGTGGCTCCCCAACTATACTAGCCCCGCCGATCCGCTCTACCTTACCTGACGTACTCATTAACTGCCTTCAACCGTGCCTTATCTGTGGCTTGAAAAAGTATGCTCATAGAGATGTTGTTTTATTTTCCAAAAATCTAGTGCCTTTTTTTGTGTGTTTCAGAGAATCTCTTTATTCTGCTCGAGGGAAGAGTATGATGCATGGAAATCATTACCATCTTCCGCCGTATGTAAAAGACCACGTCAGCGCTGGACAATCTTGGCCAGAAGGAGATGTAGCATATCATAGACGCATTTCTATACCCACATTGCTAATCTATGGGCTAAAAGACCCGCATGTCTCGCTGGTAGAAATGTGCGAAATGGAACGTGTAAGCGACAGTAGAATTTTTGCAGTAGACATAACTGACTTTCGGGTTATATTGTAGACTATCCCCCGTGCCTTCTTGGAATTAGTACCGAATGCTGGACATGCCGTAATGGTGGATGCGGCAGAAGCCGTCTGCAAAATGGTTCGCAAGTTTTTAGAACATTGGGAACGTTGAAGTGGGAAGAAAATGTGCGACAGGCGTATGCAACGGTTTTTTGACGTACCGTACGTGCGAAACTCAAAATGAACTTGACTTTTAAATAATGTACACATATGTTATTCATTAAACATTCCTGACTCAACACAAAATTCATTTCGGGTGTCAAAAAGTTCATAAGCAGGTGAGTTTCCGTTGATGACGCGAAAATTAGATTTTCTGGTTAAAAGGATTCTCGGGTGACTTCAGCCATTCTTTGTGCAAGAGTTGCTTGATCTGTGACAGGCGCATGTTTGGATTTTCCTGCTTCAAGCGGGGCAGGTTTTTCTCTTCGAACGCTGTGTATGCTGCCTTCATCCTTTTCTCGGGATGCTTCTCGGGCGTCTCTTTGTCAACACTATACAGTAAAGAAGAAACAAATTAGAACTACCCCCCTTTCTTTATGTATAGTTGTTAAACCTCAAAACTGAAATAGCTTCCTCCACCGTCCGAGCTTCAACCCCTTCCACAACAATTCTGTTAATATTCTCGGGTAAAGGTGATGTCAAGTGGCTTTCCACGGGCTTTGTTGGAGTAGCACTAGCAGCCGCTTGCCGAGCTGCAGCTTCACGTTTTTCATTTTCTGCCTGCGAAACATAAAAAGAAAATAGCGAACTGAACTGACATGCTAAGGAATCAGAAGAAATGCCATGCTGCTAAGATTCGACCGGACGTAATTGATAAAGTTCGCAGATCAAAACCAAAATACTACGACTCTCAGGCTTTAACGAATAAGTAGCACCACAAGTGCCGATCGTTTACAACGGACCCGCTCATTGCGATGTGACGGCGATATTACATATCGTAATTATTGAAGATATACTATATCACTACATATAAACATGGCCCTCTATAATATCATATCAAAGCATTAGTGGTACATGTGGTTACTTAAAAAGAAAGGTAGGTCTACTGTACCACAATCTGCGCGCGGGTAATTTTGCTGGCCGTCTGTTTGGCTCCACTTTCTTTCTTAATTTGCTCTGTCTCTTGTTCCTCGAGGGCACGTACCAACGCTTTCTTCTCTAGCTGTTCTTGCTTTTTCTTTTCCACGTCATCCTAACCAAAGAACTAGTGAGTTATCCAAAGAACGTTTGCCGATATTATGGTGATTTACCTTCTTTTGCTGTTTTTTCACGACTTTCTTATCGTCATCCCGCCAGTACTCCTCTTCTTCTTGGGCCTTCTTCTTTTGAGATTCGGCATTTTTCGTTGCCTCTTTTCGCTCTTTCGCAACAGCTGCCTTCGAATTTTCTCCGGAGAACTTCTTCGGCATTTTAATGAAAACGCGAAAAACGCACAGAGATAGGAAAGGATAGTGTTTATTCACGGATATTTCTTTCCCGTTCCTAACAGTATTGCCATCTATGTGATATTTTTCAAACAAACCGAATCATACTGCAGTGGCAATCTCCTATAAATTTATTATTAAACTTATATGATCTAACCGCTTTCAAAGTTTTTTTCTTCTTTTGTGGTTGAGCACCAGTGTAACGCTTTGTAATTTTGCAAATACATTATAATGACTGGACGTTTTTGGAACGGCCCCCAATAGTTTGCCTTGATGTATCCGTTCGAGTACTGTTGGCGGCTCACTTTCTCGGGTACCGCCCCTTTCCTGCACGGTGTGATCATCTTGTGTCACGTTTCGATTAAAAATAAACATACGAATAATAGCGAGGGAAAGGAAGGCGACTTTTGCTGTGGTTTTCCTTCGCTAGTAATTGCAACAGCGTCGGTAGATATATCAAGAGCTACCATGACGTTGCGGAGGATTTCACTTAACGAAAAAAGTGGTTTCCCGACAATCAAAACTGTTTTTATGCGTTCTCGTATCATTGTAGGGGCCACGGGTCTCTTGGTAATTCTAGTAATAACACTGAATTATTGGGAAACCAGCTCTCAGAATAATAACTTAGCCAGACAAGTAGACACCCTAGAAGAAAGTCTAAAATTGAGGTATATACCACCCATAGATTATTTTAAAACTGAAAAATTTTTGAATCTGTAGTGCTGCAAAACAGGAAGAATTAGAAGAAGAGCTGGGTTTGTCAAAAAACAGCTATGATCAATGCAAGCGAGATCAAAAAGAAGTGTCAGTGGAGTTGGACACTTGTAAAAAGGAAACGGTGGAGCGGGAAAGTCAAATAAGCAAGCTACAGACGGATATATCTCACATGGAAACCACAGTGGTAAAGGATTCTCCTTTCTATTGCACAAAATATACATAATGTTCAATTGTGTCATAGGCTAGTTTACAAAAGACGGAAAAAGAACTGGAAGGAAGTTTAAAGAAACAAGCTGATCAGATACAAGAATTCGAGCGGCAACTTCAGTCCAAGGCGGCCGCCCTGACAGCTGTAGAAACACAGCTCAAGCAAGCCGAAACCCTCAAAGAGTCTGTAAGCCGAGCAAGACCATGAATATTTGTTCCTGTGCAAAATTTCATAACGTTTTATCATTTTCGTAGCTTAACTTGGATGTCAGAAACTTACAAGATCGTATCAAATCTCTGGAAAACCAGCAGCTATCTGTTAATCTCAATGGCCCGGATTCTTCGAAGATTAATTCAGACCAACGTAAGTTACTTGTTTTCATAACTGTTGCTTCCTGCGGCGCCACGTCTACTATAAAAGCTTTTGCTTGTTTATTCAACTTCTTTTGCCGCTGTTGGGCTTTATAGTGCCGCGCAAGGTTGCTACGTGTTAGTATTGTCACGTTTAATTGAAATACGCTCTTGAAAATGATCCGTAGTTTGGGGAAGTCGTCCGCGTGTTCGTGGTGTCCACATAGTACCTAAGTCTTTCAAAGGCATAATATCTCACGGAATACCCGTGCTTTGGCGAGACCCTCCTGGCAAAGTCAAAGCAAAACCACGGTTTAGCGTAGCAGGTATGGGCAAGCTTTAAAGCTCTCCTGGGAAGTTTCGTACAGTCCTGTGTTTTTTTACGGTGACGGGTATCTTTAATTACTGTGACGTTTCTTATCATCTTGCACACATTTGGAGCCCATACGTACAATAGAGTGGGAAAACACACACAAGAAAATAGCCACGACAACATAGAACGACAACAAGTCTCGTTTCCTTTTTTTTCTGGACGTACAGTACACTACTACTATTGCTAACGTCCCAAACCAGAGTGACGAAACCTTGCTGCCAGTCACAAACGTTCCGAGGACGCCGCTCGCGTAACTGCTGGCACGCTAGTTACAGGACGGTTCGTTTGGGTAGCTTTGTTTTCAAGCGTACTTATACTTTATGTCATGAAGCTCGGTTTTGCCAAATCAATGCTATCGTTAAATCAATGCTTATAAATTACATTTTAAAAATTAACCATTTTCTCGGTCCAGTGAACAGTATAAACTATTTTCACGCCAAAAATGGTTGTACAGATTTCTTAGAACCAAAGACTGTTTAATTCCAAACCTACTGAAACTCCGTGCAAGTCCACGTTGGAATATCTGGAAAAATTATGGTCTTAAACCAACTACACATCTAACTTACGCATTTTACATGTGGTACCCACCATCTACTACGCAAAGACGAGGATAATTCTTGTTAGAAATTGGGGATTGAAGGGGGAGGGGGAATCATGGCTGGTAGGAAAGAAATTATTAATTCCAGAAAGAATAGTATACTTACCGTCCAATTTCTTAAAATCCTAGATAAAACGCTTGGGTTTTCCTAAGCTTTTTGTATAAAGAATTCACAGCTTCGGATCTTTTATTGCCCTAAAAACCCTGGACATGGCGCTTTGCCTAGTTAAAGGACCTATGTGGTCCATCCAGTACATAGATATTCTATAGTGAGCAAAACTTAACACAATCACAGACAGTACAGGTCACACTGAATAGGCCGCAGCACGCATAGTTCAGTTGGGCACCTCGCCTGGCGAACTGTTTGATCAGGATTGCGTGTATTCAGCTTTGGTGATCTCTATATCTGTGCGATATCTCAGACTCCGATTGTTTTTCTGTTGTTTATGTACTTCACTAGTATTCGTCATTGTTCGGTTTATGTTTCCCTGTTTTTTTTTATTATTATTATTGTTTTTTTTATTCATGACTAGAAATTTTTTCTTATGCTTTTCGTTATAGCTGGAGTTCATAATGCCTCTGCTGCAGTTGCTCAAGCCGATAGTGTACCCAATCGCTACCAGAAGGTTGACGATGAGAGTGCTCTTAAAGAAGAGACTAAAAATAAAGAAGCTCTTGGTCCAGAGCAACCAGTAGAAGGACTGAACTTGGAAGATGACACCTTATTGGCAGACCCGAAGCTGGAAGCTCCCCCGAAGCCTGACAGAGTTGATTCCGAACTCGCGAACGCCGGTGACGGACAAGCCGTACTGAAAGCTTCCCAGCTGAGGGACGATGTGCATGCGGATGCTGGGAAAAACGAAGGTGTTAACGGCTTGTTAGGAGAACAGCGTTTGCAAGATCCCGAGGAGGCCAACCTCCAACAAAATATGGAAGACGATCAGGGATTGGTTGTGAAGGACCCTCTGAATAACAATGACGGAGGGGATACCAATAACGAAATTATTGTCGACGGGGCGGCAATTGGTGAAGAACTACCCGGCAAAGATAAAGCCGCTGCCGCCGCGAAACATTTAGAGGAAGAAGGTGGCGAAGATGACAACGAGCTTTTAGAAGACGAGAGAGAACCACCATTAGGTTAAGTTTTTGGCACCTTGGCACTATTTGAGTGAAACTAAGAATTTCGATTTCGAACATAATTGTCTTACGGACGTAACTTAATGCCACGAACGTAAGCTGCTTGTGCGAGTTTAGCGTTGTAAATACGGAAGAACAGATAAAAAAAAACTTTTAGATCATGAGGGTTTCTTGTCTTTAGATGCACTGGGAGGCTATTGCGCACCGAGTTGAGCTTTCCGTTGTCCTGAACAATGATTTCAGTGTAATGGTTTTAATAGTGGGTCCATAAACTACAGCGGTTGCTTGTTTGGACGTCAATTATGTTTTGGGTTGGGACTTAGCCGCCTTGATTTTCATTCCCCCTGTTGTTCATTTTCCAGTTTGCTTTCCAGTGTTGTTTTTCACTTATAAAATGTTTGCAAGATATTACTTCGTACATTATGAAGAATAAAAACGCATAACTTTGGCTGGCACCATGGTTGTACGATCATTTACAATTACGCTTGCTTACCAGTTGAAACCGGTGTATAAATGATAGCCTTTTTAGCCAAATGAGAATTCCTAAACAGTAGCAAGCCTTTCTTTCCTATAGCAGGTGTTGCTGGTAGTCCTGTCAAAAAACGGGTCATCTAGTTAGGGAGCAAGTCCGCGTGCAGCCTCTGCAACAAATGAGGTCCCTGGGTAGCTATTCTTCTGACACCCTCACACTAAGAATGCTCACAATCAGCCAAGCGACAAACGAAGTTGGGTTCTGTCCAACAATGCCCTAGCTCGTCGCCTTTTTTAACAATTCCCCTATCAAACTCAACCAAACTGGAACGTAATCCGGATCTCGCATTCCCTCCTTTTTGCTGCTGCTTGAGCAGGAATGAAACAGCCGAGATAGCTTCCACTGCAAACATAGCCAGATATTATGCAGGACATGTAGTAGCCAAGTGATATTAGCTACACTGACTGCATCTGCCCTTTAACCCTGTGCTTTGAACCAGTATTCTACAAGCTTGTTTTACTATCGTAAAAAAATGGTCGTCAAAATCAAGTTAGCCACCAAACCGTGATCCCACCGCAACACACATTGCTTACTCTAATTCTTTTAGTAAAACGCGAGGTGTAGGACTGGATGGCTGGTAAACTCGGAACAGTGCGCGAAGACAAAACCTGGGGTTTGCCATTGCGTTTGCGGTTACGCTGGCACTTGGACACGACTCCTCCCCTTGTAGCACGGTCGGTCAAGGCAAATCGACGTCAGCGGCGGCGGATTGGACGGCGTGCGCTACAGAAACTCTGGCATGTGACAAGCCGTGGTTTAAACGTGGGCAAGGTATGGTAGCAAAGGGCTAGCAGGTCGCCTACCTCCCAAACCGTTTTTATACCAACTTCTTATTTGGGTCTGACCAGAAGTCAGACCAAGCGACCTATTTCCAATTTTCTAAGTGTTGGTGACTTGACACACTGACTTCGGTTTGCTTTTATTGCTTCGTCGATGGCTGAAAGTTTTTCCGCAACATCCGAGATACACAGGACCCCTGAAAGTCCTCCCGACCAAACTACGAAGAACAATCAAGTAAAGAATATTTCTATTCTTGTGCTGTAGGAAGTTGCGCTTTTGATTGCAGCTCTTATGTTGGGGATACTTTAGGTCGGATCAGTTCATCTGTATGGCGTTGCGATCGTTTCGCTTACGATGGACGGCAAAGAGCGTCTTTGCCTAGCGCAGATTTCTTCAACGTTGCTGAAGAATTTCAGTTACAATGAAATTCATAACCGAAGAGTCGCTTTAGGAATAACGTGTGCCCAATGCACACCTGTGCAACTGGAATTGTTACGACGGGCGGGGGCCATGCCGGTAACCTCTCGTCGGTGTGGTATGATTACGCGCCGAGAAGCCGAGCGACTCTGCAAATCCTTCTTAGGTGAGAACTCTTCCTTCTGCATGCCATATGCGCTCAGTTTGCTCTCGAGTTATAAGTTCCGGTTTAAAGAAGAATGTGCATCAAATAATTGTTGAGCTGGGCATAATTCCAGTCACGTTCGGTGCTGTTGACTTAAATTAAGATCAATCGAGTCTACTTTGAATTAGACTACGGTGTCACTTTTGTGCGCCGACTTGACATGACTTAAAGAACGATTAGACTGTCTGGTGACTTCAGAATAGAGCTTGATATAATACATCATTTTACATGAAAATTATTGTACTTAAAGTTTTCGAGCTTCAACACGATAGTGTTGTGTAGGAGAACCTGCCACAGAATTGAACTTACCTCCTTCAACTATCGTGTTGGATATTGTAAAAATATTGTAAAGATGTTGTTGAAACTGAAATGAAGTTCGGACTTGCTTTATGAATTCATTTTGACTTTAAAAACTCGCGAGTAACCTGAATTTACTTGAACTTAAGAGTCCTTTTTCATACTAATTTGACTTGTCTGGAAAATGCACGCACACACCTATAATTTTGGCACCGCTTTTTTCCCATTTATCTCGGCGTGAGCAGAGCTCATTGCCGCCTTTGTCTTTGACTAGAGGGTCATTTACCGTGTTACAGGAAAAAAAACGTACCATCGAAGTGCTTCTCTTCGAAAGAGGCGCACTTTTTCCATTAATGCACCGCTTTTTTCCATTAATAGAGTTGTGGAACTTGGAGAGTTAACAAATTCTTTGTTATTCGATATTATTTGTTTTGAAAACGTGATGAATTTGAATGGATCTGACTTGCATTTCACTTGATTGGCCCAGGCTGGAACGACGCTAACATTTAGCTTAATTTTTCCCTTTTGGCTTGCTTGTTTTTTTAAGGGGATAACTCACCGCCCAAATTACCGGAGAACTTTGCGTTTGACGTCTGTCATGACTGTGCTTGGTCTTGCCGGGGAGCATTCTTACCTTCTCGCTACAATTCTTCCCGAGCCAAGTGTATCAAATGCTATTACTGCGGCTTGTTTTTCTCGCCCAACAAATTCATCTTTCATTCCCACCGAATGCCGGAATCACGTTACGTACAACCCGATGCTGCCAACTTCAATTCTTGGCGACGTCACATCCGGTTGTGTGGCTCCCCTCCCGACGACATTGCTTTTGCTTGGGAAGACGTTAAAGCCATGTTCAACGGTGGATCTCGTAAACGACCTACTGCTACGAGTATGAACTCTCGCAGCACTCCGTGTAACAGCGACGAAAACTCGAAAGATATTTGTATCAGGGAAGAATCGGGTTCCATTTCATCCGCCAGTGATAATAGTAATCCCGCCACGAATTCACCCTCTTTTCTCGAGCCTGTGGCGGAAGATGCTGAGGGCAACAGCACAAACAGAGCTACCAAAGTGCATTCTCTTACGGAAGCCATAACTTTAGCTCGCTCTGCGTTGAATACTCCTAAAAGTGACGGATCAGCATTCTCGTCGACCTGTCCCCCTCGCAAAAAAGCGCGGATGGATGCAACAAGCCATGTTTATCATTCTAAGGCCAGTAGCAATAGTAACCCGGTGGTAAGCTTGAATCCAAGCAGTATACAACCCGTATTAGCCATGGCTAATGCGGCGATTAATTACGGAGCTGCTATTCAACCCTACATCCCTCGCATCCATCCCCTTTATCACGCTTTGCCTACCTCAGCAACAGCGGTAACAACCCCGGTTAACCCTACTAGCAAACCTGGTACGTTTGCCAACCCTTACGATGCACAGTTTATCGAGCATATGTGGAACAATCAAAGATTTTTCCAACAATGTCTTAATCCTTACGCCGTAAACACTTACAACACCCCAGTTCCAACATCTGCAGCAATAAATCAGATAAACAGTCCAAAAGGCATCGCCGATTTCACTATTGCGGCTTTAACCCGCAAAGACGGTACAAACTTGACTGAATCAAATAAGAACGCGGAATGGCCAGGGAATTGGCCAGCTTTGCCGGCGAATGGTCAGCCACCATTGTTGTATCACCGCTTGGCAGATTGGCAAATCATCCCCAAGTTCACCAACACATCCCCGGCTACCACAGGACCGAAAATGCCCGTCAGTTTTGCCCCAAATTTGGGCGTATCAATTCAAGAACTTGACGACAAAACCCCTCCCGCTGCGTTACTTAGCACAGTGGACCATTCGTCCAACGAAGACGAAATTATTGACGTCGAAAGTGAACCTATATGAAACCTTGCAATATTCCACCCGACACGATAATGAAAGAAGTTGTCCCCGAAACTTATTCTAGCAGCTTTATGTCACGAACCCGTTCACGATTCTGTTTAATCGTAACGCCTGTTATTTCTTCAATGTTGAGGTTCTAGAATGTTCATAGTTGTATGGCAATAATACAACGCATATCAACTCCACGGTTGTACTTGAGTTTCAATTACGCAAATGCATTTTTTTTGTGGGGGTTCAAAGTGTTGCTGGTCGAATGTCATGAGATTTGTTAGCATACGCGTGTCGTGCGTCTTTTAATGCACCGCGAAGCAGGGACCGTCTGTTGCCTTCGTTGATGGAGAGGGAGAACAAGGGTTGTACTCTTCCTAAAACTTGACCTGTTGTCACCCCCCTTCCTGCAAATAGTGTCACGGGCCTGCCGAACGACCAGGAAGGACCAGAAACTCTTCACCAGCCCCGTGCCAAAGGGATTGATTTTCAAGTAATATAATTAATCACGACAAACCGCGTCCCACTTTTCCGAGTCGGCCGCCCGACACAAAAACTTCCAACAAAAGAACTTGTCATAACTGGTCGCGTGACCACGTTAAATACGAGAGGGTTGTGGACATTGGTGAGTGGCATTTGCAGGGGGTTTTCCCCAGTTAGGAAGCATATACTATGCACACAAAAGTCTAGCGCACTCTTAATTTTTGTTTTGAACATATGCCTATTTTTTACCCCCTTTGAAATAGGCAAAAAATCGCTGGCTGTAACGGGGTGACGGTTGACGAGAACAATCGATAAAGAACAATTGGTAAAGGAGAACCATTGTGTAAATATATATTAACGAAACCGTTCTTTCCGAAATTCATCTTTTCTGGGTTTTTAAGTAAACCGTAAAAAAGAATATAGAAACTAAGATATGGATAGCATACTGTAAAAGCATATCGGACGACGAAAAGTGTTTTTTTTAGATTATATCGAAATTCCGCCAAATTAACAGAAGAAATTAAGGTATGAAGGGTTAGTGAAGCAAGGGCAGAGCGTTTCCGCATAACTTATAAACCTAGAGGATTTACTTCCGGGCCATGGTCGCTCAGTGTTATTGCTATGCACAGATTTCCCGGCTTGAATTTGACTTAAGTGTAATCCTAATTGCTATGCAACCCACGAAGCGTTTTTCAAATCAACTTGTCTACCCAGCCATATGCAACTAAGCCCTCTTTGCAGCATATTAGATTTACATTTACTCATGCATCGACTTGTAAGAGAAGAACAGAATGTATCCATTTTGTTGCTTTACAAAGAAAATAATCAATTGGTAGTACTTGGGTATAGCCTATACTGAAAAGCCTCTAAATTAAAAAGTTAAAAGCGTTTATTTAATGACTTTGGTACAAGGCGAGTCTTTCTAAATAGGTTTGTTTTTTCACCCATTCTGTTCCGTCTTCTGAAGAAGTTTAGTGTTGAAAGTCCCCCTAACCTATTGTGTTCATATGCATAAGTGTATTCAAAATTGAAAATAACCATTAACAAATAACTTGCCAAAGAGAAAGAACGCAAATGACAAAGGACAAAGATGGTCTACTCTTGACTCCTTGACTATGCAAACTGTTTTACCTGCGTTTAACAAGCAGGAATTTCATCACTGGGAGAGTATCCCAATCCAATTAATGAATTTGGTAAGGTTTTCTTTATTCTTTCGCTCTGGCAATAAAAGAGTCGCGTTGACAAGGGGAGCAAAAGTGTAAACACCCCATTTCTTTTCCCATTACATTAACAACCACGCAACTGTAACACCTACATGGATTGATCCCTCCCATTTTGCCGAGGTGACTCTCTCTGGAATACGCAAACTACGTAACGACTAGATTACATCTCTAATTTCTGTCCATGTTCTTGCGGTCAGTCCAGCCGGCCCTAACCCTAGTAATCAACACCTGTGTCACGGGTGGACTAGTCGTAATTTGTTGGGTTGGGACAGGCAAATGAACTTTTGCCGAGGGGTTGAGAAAATTATGACGTGTCAGAAAACATGGAAAGAATTTAGTACACCGGAAACGTTGGTAATGCTTAACTTGACATTAGCGTATTAATAGTGGTGATCAATGAACTGCGGTCAGTTATCGGAGTGCCAGTTAGGACATATTAAAGAACAATGAAGTCTATAGACAAGTTGGGCACTTCGCTAACGTTTCGTCGTTGCGTCCTGCGCCCCGCCAAACCCAAACAAAAGACCGGTTATTTATGCATAGAGCTCCAACTACATCCATGCATCGTTTTTCACCGGGAACACTTTTCCAATAAGTGACAACTAAATGGAAGAAATTCTGTAGCCTTTTTCATTATCCTAAGTAAAAAAGGGAGTTGTCATTTGATCTGCTCACCGGGATATCTTTACCTACAGCAAACATACACTCACGCACGGTGAAGTTTTGCCACCACGACAAAAAGTCGAACACTCTTAACTAGAACCTTAACCACTCAATTTGCAGTGGTATGACTCGTACAATTCCATGCGTTTCCAAGATCAATGCTTTCTTGCCTTCATATATTGAATATTGGGAATATTTGAAATGATTTAGCCATTGAGCTGTAGGAACATCATAGTAAGTGAGAAGACTACAAAACGCTTTAAGTTAGCCATGATTTTCTGTTAGATTAAACACAATAGATAGAGAATCAGAGAATTGAAATTCAAAAGAGAGAAAAAAACGAATAGGCCTAAAGGTCGCTCAGAAAGATATTATTCGTAGAGCTGTCTTGTCGGTGTTGGGCAAACGAAAAATGACCGGACGCAGGACACCGTGGCGGAATGTTGATTACGTGGAAATCCCAGCGGACAGTGGAACCCACTCTTAACCAAAAGATTGCCACCCTTTATCTTTGTCCAATGGCAGAGTTGCTCAAATAAACTGTGGGACACAATGGGCAAGTAAAACGAAGCATTTATCTGGACCACTGCATTCGCGCTAAGCAAGTAGATCACAGAAGTTTAAATATGTATTGTAGAGAATTGTTTTCCGATCAGAAGTTCTTGAAAAGCTAGAGGATGACTACAAGGCTATAATTATAACGAACACCTGGAAAATAAATTAGAACATACGCTGTTTAATGGTAGCTGTTTGTTTATTTCTACGTATTTATAGTCCGGGAAATCGGGAACCGTCGTCCAACTTTTTAACCATTTTTATTTTTATTGTGTTCTCTTATTCTGAATTGTGTTCTCATGAGTTTCTGTGACTAAGTTTTTTGCATAAAAAGTTATGTTTTATCTACGCAAAACCAAACTTGAGAATAGGAAGTACCTCATCAATTGAGATACTCGAGAATATTGACAATCTATTAACAAAATTTCCTATCCCTGGTCAACGATAGGGTGTCGTACAATAACTAGATGCTTAATTGCTGGTAAAAAGGAGCAGGCTGAATAAACGCAATCGAAATGCGAAGTGGTGAAAGGATCTTCAAAAGTTATTCTCCTCTATTAAGACTCAATGGACAATGACAGACATTCCAAAAAAAGCTGACTTATTAAGGTTAAAAATAGCACCGCATAATATTACACCATCTCTTGAAATTATCAATCGAGGAATAATAACGTGATGTTTGCGGTTTTGTTCATTCATTTAATGAATTAAATTAGCTCCTATAATCAAGTGGTATCCTGTTTTTCATGCTTACCTGACAAATAGCCTACGTCTAAACCAACCCTTTTGCAAATATTTTTATGAATAAAACGAACAGATGAAAAAAGGTAATAACCAACTTTAAGCAACAACTACTTTATACAATAACGTATTGTATATTTGAAGTTGGAAGCACAACTGCGACATGGGTCAGTCAAAACAGAAGAAAAAGATTCAGAAAGCACGGATTTTATATTCTTACCGCACTTTTTCGGTTAGACTGAAAACCAGTCACAAATGGATAACGTTTCAGATTGCAAAACAAAAATAAATTCACGCTCAAAACAGTACAAATTGAGAATATATAGAAAAAAATCGCGCTGAGCTCCTCTTGACTTCATTGTTTCTTTCACTATGAACGAGACGCAGTTTTTAATTGATTCAAACAGCGTAGACTTCCGCTTAATGTCAGCTGAAAACACGCTTTTTAAAACGAAATGTCGCTTTATAGCTTGTAAAGTAAAATATTTTCAAAGAAATGCAGTTGAAGACCTTTATACGTTGAAATTTAAATGAAAAATGTTCTCTTTGCTTCACAAATATGAGAAAAGAATTTATTAAATACGTAAATAATATTTTAATTTAATAGGACATAATTTTCCAACGATAGCACACTCCCTGACATCTACAGCCAGGCGGAGACAATAAGTGCAGTGTGCATAATTATCGATTGGTACAAAACAGGAGCTCTAGTTAGCTTATGCTAGCACGCGCTAGATGGCATAGCGTGCAATTGGAAAAATGCCGCATCTTTTCAAATGGGAAATCGTGTGTAAAAATAAGAGGGAAAACCCTCCAGTCGTCATACAATACGTTCAACAGAATCTTGACGTGATCTTTCTTAAATGTCATCGAGAGAAGGAAGACCTAGCCGACCTTTCATCAAACCAGCAAAGACAAGTTCGGGACCGATTTTTCATACCGATTGGAGATCAGTAACTGATGACAAGAATGTAAGCCAGATACATAAAATACAGCGCACTAGAAGCACTGCTACGTAGAGACAAGTTGAAAGCTGGTATTGTATATGCAAGATCGAATCAAAGCTTCTCATTGTGGTGGTAATGCCAAGGCAAAGGCATGGCAAGCAAAAACCCAAGGGGGAAATGCATCCAAAGCGGGCCCAAAGGCAACGAGTTTACGCTTTCTGAAAAGCCGACACTAAGAGGGGGCGGGGTTAAGACTGTCCATGAACTAAAAGTTTCAGTGGTGTGAAAAACCATCCCGACATCGAGCACTTCACGCCGACAAAGGCAATAAAACCCTAAGCTGATGTACAACAAAAAGATTTGCTGCGAAATGCAAAAGTCAAATCTAATGAATACCCACTAACACTAGAGCATGAAAGCAACAATTTTTATTCGTCTAGTCAATTTAGTCTGGCACTCGTCCGGCACTTCGTTTAATCCGACCGTCATTTGATGTTCGCATATGTTTTGATCGACTATTTTGCCCCACTGAAACACTACAGAAAACCCTTTAAAATTCAGCATTTTTGAAAGTTTTGAAGCAACTTTGGTAACACGAACGCGTAAATTTATTCTTTCTTAAGGCTACGATACACCTAACCGTGCTACAGGGGAATTAAATGACTAACCGTTCAGTCGATTCCACAAAAAGTGATCAATATTTGGAAAAACAATTTCAACGGTAAAGTTTTTAATCATAATATATTGTGCGTATGGTCAATATATTTAATATAAAAACTCGGAATATTTTGTAACAAGCGATTAACTTTAAGCTTTTTGGAAAAAGGATTTGAAAAAATCCTGTTTCTAAGCCCTTTTAACTAACTTCTCGGCGGAAACAAAATTCAAATCAGTCCCCTAATTTGGACTAATCAACTGAATAGCTTTCAATTTTCCCAAAATATATTTCCCCAAAAAATATAGGATTGGGCTTTGCTTTCGATAAAGCAATACTTTAAACTGGCCATAGTGAACCTTGGTACTGAAATTTTGAAAATTGCTTTTCTGCATAGAAAATACGACTTTTATTATTTTTTACAAACTTACTTATTAATTATTTAAAGTCTCAAAATTATCCACTAGATATTTTGATTCGATATTTTACGGTCGAAATTTTAATGAAATATTGCAAAGTTTTCCCGAAATCGCCTAAACCGTTTCACATGTGATTCCTCGACAGTACGGTTAGGTCCGTTACCTTAATTTGCGCGCTAAAAAAAATGTTTCCAGGTTTTTACGCGTCTTTTAATGCCTACATCTAAGATTCGGATAAGAAACCACTTGAATAATACAAAAAATCACGCTGTTTAAGTTCACGCTATCAAATACAGTTTAACACTAAAAGAATTAAAATATACGAGTTTGGAACACACCAATAAAAAAATAAAATTAATTGTAAAAAGGATACAAAAAACACACTAACAACCCCTTGTTTCGATTTGCAACTGGTATTTATGACGATTCTACTTCATTACTACCTAACTGCTCCGTGCTTAATGTAATATGCCTTCCGTTGATCTGTCGACAAGCATGCTGACATATAGCTTACTTTGACGCTAATAAGCAAAAGGGCCGAAAGTGATGCACACACAGAGTTAGATTGCCGCTGAGGGAAGTTTTCTTAAGAGCTTTGATTGGCATCGAGTTGCTCTAACACGATGTGAGTAAAAGCCAAAGCGAACCTTTTGGGTGCTGGTAGTGTCTAACTAACGCGATTTCTGTTTTTGTGTCACGTTGGCTCGTGAGACTGGTATAGCAAGCTTTTAGTGGCAACTTTGGAAAGCGATCCGGAGCGTCGGTGGCACAGCGTATTTGCCCTGCCTGGGAGGGTGACAATTGAATAAAAGCTTTGACATGCCATGCTAGCCACCGGAGAGTATCTCTTCGCACAGTGATGCGACAAAACCTTTTTGTCCGCCGTTCCTTGTTACGTATCACTCCTCCATTTTTTCCTCCCCTTTAAATCTTGTCTAAGAAGGGCTGGCAATGATTTCCCCACCTCAAGACAAGAGAAAATCCTGAAAAGAAGTTCCACTGCGACTGGCTTCCTCCCATGTACCAACAATATTTTAAACATGTCACTATTGGTCGCCCATGGCAAGTCAACAGAAAAAAAAGTGATAAGCTAGTAAAAAAAAAAACGGCTTGATCTCCAGAGAGTTGTACATGCAGTTGGGCCCTTGGTTCGATGCTGACTACCGTACTTAGTCCCCTAAGATATCTGTTAACCGCGCCGATCGGAGCTTTGAACCTTGTTATCCACACCAACGTTTCGTGTTACAAGTATTACCCAGGGACCCGATGGTTCTCTCGCTTAAAGGACTACCTAATAGGTCTTAACCGTCCTAATATGCATGTAAGGCATAATAAGCTTGAACATGGTGAAGTGACAACTAGGGATGCTGGGTGCGCGTCGGTGTTTCGGGAGGATTATAACCAACAACAGACGCGCGAGGGGGAGAAAGCGTTTAGCTATTGGAAAGGTGGTGATTAACGTCGCTCGGTGTCGAAGGCTGACGCTGTCAATTGAGGCACGTGACCCTTGTCATTGGAATCGACAAGTGACCATCTGCATAGAAAAATCTTTTTTCTAGCATCACGACAAGAGGATTGTGGAAATAGGAGATCGTTTGCGATCAAATTCGCGCTTTATGGCCTGTATTTACAAAGACTGTACTTCAGAGACGTTTATCCCACTGGGAGTTGGTTTATATGGCGTGTAGCGGCAGTTGTTTAGCTGCCTGGCTAGTTAGTCAATGTTACACTACTAGTGGGTGTGCGCCTGCCGCTTGCCAACGTTATCCGAGTTGAATTGATGGGGATAAATAAGACTCGAGAGTTGGTAGGTGTATCTCACGTTACACAACGTGCTTGGTTTTGTTTAGTTCGTACAGAAACACGGTTGGTCACGTTTGCACAGACAAGCCCGAAAACGAACCCAAAGACGATAATAGCCGTCCCAAAGCCAAGTTTGACCCTACCAATCGTTTACAAATAGTGAGCAAATAGTTAATCATAGAGCTGCTATTTTACCATTCATTTCCCTTTCGCTTTTCTCGCTCAATTACCTATTTCAGTTGCTACCCAATTGTGTGACGCAACCGACGGCATACCAATTCTTTAGCAGCACAGGCTTGTTTGAGACAAGTTTGCTCATGTGTTGCCCCATAACAAGCATAGCAGAAGCAAAAGGCCGTTTAGCATGCAAATGGTTGAGCTCGGCCGGGTTTTCGACGGCCAATTTCTTAATCTACTTTGTTGAGCATAGGCATAACAAGCGATGACAACAGTAGACGACTGACAGTTTAACTCTCCAACCATCTCGCACCACATCACTTGAAGAGAATTTCTGCGGCCTAAAGCTGCCACAGAAGCTGACGTAGGAAGAACCTATTTTACATAAACATTGCAGGAAAGGTACCGGGAAGCTTGCTTATTTACTTCGAACAAGCACATAGCACGGTGACTTGTCAACGCTTTCTGAATTTTAATCGTCACCCCCCCCAAAAAAAAAAAACTCCCGTCAAGCTGAACGACTGTAAAAGAAACCGTAGAATCTTTCTTTTCAAGAAAATTTTATTGAGCAGCATAACTGCACCCCGTGTGCATTCTGTATTACGTTGTAAATAAGTAAGGAAAGCATAAAGTGAAACGGGCGCAGAACAATGTAATACAAACACCTCACATTTATTGCCTGTAACCAATCTATTCACATTGAATTTCTATGGCAGACCACTGTCCTTAAGGCAGTAATATGACAGGTCGCTTTTTACGAGCGTGAAGGGCGATTAAAGAGTACAAATAAGCAATCAAGTTGCAGGTAGCGAAAAAAAAATGGTCGGGTCGTCTACGACCGAAACTTCCCGTCTTCGTCTGCATCTTTCTTATCTGGATAATAAGCGCCTTGGCATCCATACGTACCTACTTACCGTTGGATCTGCGTTCCGAAGAAAACCTGTGAAGAAAAACAGAAGACATTCTTGTTTTGTATTGTCTATGTCTGATTCCTCAGCGACAGTTGGAAGTAAGAAGTAATAGGCACTCTTGATGGCGGCTCGGAGAAGCACGGCGAAAAAAAAAGGACGCAAGGGGACAGTCAAGCTTTCACACCCGAGGATCGTTTCTTGCTATTCAATTACGGGCCGCCGTCCTGTCGCATTCGGCGCCGCAGCTTTTATCCCAACTCACTCTACTTTTGTCTTTCTCTGTTATGGCACGAGATCCCAACCCAGAGGACAACAACATTTGGTACTATTTTTTTTTTTGCCCTTGGCCTGCCACCTTATTATTCACGTTAAAAGGACCAGGGAATAGGAGTTAGGTATTATACCTGGGACCTATCAAGGCCAGACAATCGGAGTGAAACTTTCGGGCACAAACGCCTACTAATACCCCTTTTTGTTAAAATTTGACTGCTCACAAAAGAGCGCTTGTATGTGCGGTTCAGGTAAATATGATTACCTAGTGACAGACTGCCATGCGGAAAAGGACAGTACCGAGATGACCAAGCAATATAGCAGCGGTGGAGATGACCGTCTTACGCTTTTTTTTACATATACACTTTGCCGTCGAGCCAGCGTACTGGACGACTACGAAGGCGTGTAATGATGATCGCGGTGCAGACTGTCATCGCTGTATACTGTGTACCACCTTTCGGTCTGCGCTCGCCGCAGAATGCGTGTTTTGGGTTTCCATTTCTTGAAAACGAGTGGCGCCAGGGTGCAAAGAGCTCCATAATTAGTACACCTGTCATTAATTGGACAGGTAAGGGGACTAATGGAAAGCGAGTACAGGTTACGGACCAGCCCACCCGAAAAATAACGAGACCAAAAAGTTACCACGCAGCAATGGAAGAACGCGAGAAAGATTGATGTCTGTGCTTGTCTGACCGCCTATCGAATGTATGAAATCCCACGAGTGCTATTGCCGCCGTCGTTAGCGGGAAGCTTACCTGTTTGTTCGATAAAAGTGAGAAGACCGCTACTGATCGCTGTTAAGGTGAAAAAATAACACGTCAGGAATCAAACGACTGGACATGCTGAGTTAGCGGAAAGGTGCAAAGAGTACCGAGCCAATTAGCTTTTGCCGCTTGAATGTTTTTTTTTTGCTCTCGGAAGATTACGTCCTAAGATAAATGCTTGTATGTAAAGTGTGAAGTGGTTTTGTGGGGATCGAGAGAGCCTAGTAAAGACAAGATAATGGATAGCACGGTGTCAATCAAGACCTCTTGGGGCAGGTAAAAGATTTTTCGACAGAGATCGCGGGGGAACGTCAGTCCTTCGGTTCAGACCATCACGTTTTCTCGGCAATAGGATGGCTAAAGTGATCGCCAAGCGTTAATAGGTTTGTTATATCTACTACTCCGTGACCCTTGGAAAAACTGGCGTTTCCAAGAATAAATATCGTAATATCGCGTGGAAAATCGTTAAATAAGTTTAAAAAATAAAAAGCTTACTTCTGGAGGGTATGTTTGTCAATTACTGTCTAGAAAAGCTGTCGCATTAGACGAGAAAACAACCTTATGTGGAAGTTCTGGCAGTTTCACTGAAAAGTGTCGAGTGTACTATCATATTTCTGTTCACAACAAAGTTTTCCCCAAACGAGATGGGGACGACAACCTTGTGACACAGTTTTTCCAGTGACAAAAGAAAGTTTTAATAACCTATCGGCGATGTTTTCGTAAAAGGATACGAAATTTGATATTGGGAAGATAAACGAGACGCGGAGAGAAAAGAACAAAAACAAGCCTCCTGTTATGCCATTTATGGAGCTTTTCACTAAGTTAACCCTACACCTGCAGTGAGCAATCGAAGGGCATATGGGGAAGGATGAACCCTTTCTTTGATTGTATATAGACAGGGATGATGGCTCTATAGCTGCTGAAAAGACCCCTACTTGTTTGGACGACGTTGTCACCATCAAAACCTTTTAGGCGTTTCAAAACTTTTGACACCTTACTTACCGGAGCAACTTAAACAGCACCAACCTCAGTACATTTCCGGCTGCGGTTTTTCCAAGAAGCAAGGCGTAGCTATTGGTCGCATTCAAACGCATCGGCCACCACAAAATGGTCCGCTTTTAAAAATCCACCCAGAACGGACTTGTCTTCTTTTCAGATCCTGTAAATATATACACAACTGAATATGGAAGACCTGCAAACTAATAGTGACACCTGTACAAGAGACACTTTCCAGTTTTCGATCTGTTTGCTTTTTTTAGAGGGGAAAATGTCAAACCGGCGTACAAAATATGGTAAATTCAAACAAAGGACAAAAGATGGCATTTCTGACAGCTTTTTAGTCCCTTGGCCCTAACACGCACCATTATCTGCGGTTGACTTCGTCCGAATCCTCCCGCAGCAAATACACGAATAGTGCAGCTAGCTTTCCTTATTGTCTTCCCATTTAAGCAGCTTTACAATCTATCCCTTATATCACAAATACATACAGTACAGAGCTAATCTTTTCTAGCGTATTCTGTAAAAGCGCAGCCTCCCTGCCACTATTCAGTCCCTTCATGAACCGTTCTAACTTAATCGACACGCTGGTCTCCTAGAAGGTTTTCCAAGCATACAATGTTGCGTGTCAACAGAACAAGGGAAAACGCCTCTGCCGCAACTTATTTGCTTAAGCCGTCTCTAATTAACACCAGCTGTAAACACATAAGCTGTTGAAATTGTACTGTCTGTAATAACGGTAGCAAAACAAACGAGTGAATAAAAATATGTGCTCGACTCGAAAAGTCACCATTACAGACAACACCCACACTTTTACGCCACGTAGCACGCGGGACCGAACAGTTGTCAAAAACTGTGCTCCACGTCATATTTCTTGGCTGGAACAAAAATACGCACGCTGGCTACCTTCGTGACTCTTTATTGCTTTCCGACATAGTAAATCAACATGGTATAAACTATAAACAAAGAGATCTCGAGTGTGACAAAAATATGATAAAAATTAAGAAAAAAAGATAGACGCGTTAAAAAAAATATAGACGAGTTCCTTATTGATCGTTTCCACTTCTCGACCTTTGCAACTATTTGAAAACATTTGCCGCTAAAAACACGCGTCGGGTCCCCTGAGAGCGATCGTAACAACACTTTGAGCCCTGGTTTTTGTGAATTTTGAACTTTGTCTATGCTGCTGCACATAAACACACCCTGTAGCCGAAACAAAAATAAAACAAAAGGAGCAATTTACATAACAGCTCAAAAATGCCTCGTTTTGTACTCTGTCGCTCTGTTCCCTGCAACACTCGTTTTATAAGAAGTCAGGAGGGAAGGCGGAAATACTGCTAGCTTGGTGACTCCCAGCCAAGTAAACCCCTCAGCATTTGCATAATGTCATTGGGCCACGTTCACAAGTTGGGTACTATGGAGTGTGTCACCCAGCTATGCCGAGGCACTCCATTATTGTCACGCCCTTTAGCCACCTTTACACGCTTGTAAAACCTCCACTTTGCTCGCAGACCGACTCTTACCCGTCTAATGTGCTTTAGGAAACACGAAACCATAACTCCAGACCCTCGCCTCTCGGAAAGCCACCAGAGAGGCTTTGGAATTTATGAATTAATAAAGAGCTGCTGTGTCCGTGAGCTTGATTTCGTATTCTGCAATTGAATTGACAACTTCTCGGATGAGCAAGCCAAAAGCTCATAACATAACCGGTTCATTTGCAAACCAAAACTTTTCAATGAATCTTAGTTAGCACCGTCTGCGGAGGATCAAAGTAGCTCATCTCTATTCATAAATACTACCGTGGAGCCCAGCGGCCATGCATATCACTTCCTCACATCTCTCACGTAATTATATCGAGAACAGCTAAAAGCATCTTTGGCAGCGCTTTGTCTTAACACACACGAATCGCCTTTTTTTAGGTGTGTGGGTCTAAATGAGGGATCAGCCGTGGTACCCTTTCATGTACGGAGGAGAGAAAGCCTTGCATTTACATAAGGTGGGAGGTATGCGATGCGGTAGTGTGTGTCAAACAAAATATGCTTTTCACACACTGGCCGCACATTCCGACAGGCCCTCAGCACTTCTTTTTTAACCTAAATGTCTTCCCATGAGAGCTGGAAGCTGGTGAATCCAATACCTTTTTTTAAAAAAAATTAAAATTTAACGAGCCTTAAAATTCTATTAATTATTCTACCTCACAAAAGTTTAGCTAATTTTATACATACAATAAACTAAGTGAAAATTGTATCTTTAATTTGCAGTTTTCTTGCTGGATAATAATCCTGTTGTAGCTAGATTTTTAAAAGCCTTGGTTACTTAATGTATTGTATAACGATTGTGGATTACGATGAAGATTCTCGCGATCGAGGTTTATATTATTGTCTTCGTAATCAGTTGGCACCTGTTCATGGGATGTGTGTGAGGACGACCAATTGTATGATCAGTTTGGTAACACTTACTATTCTGAATTGCCCAATTCTTTCTCTATGTTTTAACTGCGTGCTGGACGAGCCCAAAGGGTTTGGTTAGAGTGTGTGCAAGCTCATCCACAGTTTATAAAACCAAAGATTAATATGAAAAGACTTTTACAAGGACCACCTAAGTTACGAATGACTCAGACTAAATCGAAGGCTCGCCGGGCACATGGGACCAAAGCAGAAAGAAGCCCGAAGCTCCTTGTAAGTAAAAAAACACAAAATGAAAGAATGCTGTGAGATGTCTTGGCTTGGAATGCATATAAGTAAATTTCAAGTGTTTGTGCATATGAGGGAGTCTTGTTTGACTTTGGAGAAGTTCCCCAAAATCTATCCAGCCAGAGCACCTGGGCACTTTGGGGTATCATCGCCAGACTGAAACGCATACCGGGTTCCTATTATTGTAGTAAGAAGTGGAAAAGGTGTGAGAGCTTCAACTCAACACGTATACCGTCAAATATTGGTATATTGCCTTCCCAATATCTATGACAATAAGCAAATGCTGATGGTCGGAGTAGTGGAAAAGAAGGTAGGATAAGGTCTTCAGTACTATTGACAAGGCGCAGGATCACATGGCATTCTTGCTGACATAGGTTTGTGTCCGACCGAACAAATGAGCTTTTGTTCGCTTGTCATAGACACCATGTAAACTTTCAGGAGGTATATTTTCTACAGCCTTTAAATTGCAGTTAATGTTTCCTCAAACAGTTAAGCACATTAACAGCTTCAAACAGCACTTAAAAAGTATTTTTGTCTCCAGAAAAGGAACTATGTTTCAGGCATTCGTTGGATCTTACAGAAACGTGTTTGGAAGATAACGTAGGAAATTTTGATGTATGTGTGACATGTCTACTGTGTTCGCCTGCACAGGTGATTGAGGGAAATGATTATTTGACTTTTTTCGGCGGGAACAATTGCACGGAAAACAATGTTTAAAGGAAAACTATGGCCATATATTCTAGTTCATATATGAACATGTAATGTGAAACTCCAAAAGGTACCATGAAAGAGTCACTAATAAAAAGTCGTAATTCGTCTTAAATCGTTTTTAAAGGGAAGAGTGTCTAAATAACAAATATTATAAAAAAGGAGATAACTTAGGTAAGAAAATTATGCAAATCTTATTCTGCAGTTTTCCTGTCATGAAAAAGTATTTACTGTTTTAATAGTTATAGTTACTGTAAGTTTCTATAATAAAAAGTAGCTTTATTAATAAAAAGTTTAAGTTATAAAACTGTACGACAAAAGCATACCCACTAGTTCTGTAAAGTAATTTATCAGAAGCATTGAAAAAATACAAGAGCATTGCTGAATTATAAACTGAGCGAAAAGCTTATCATGGCGATAGTCATTAAAAGCTTAAACAAAAGCTTATCATGGCGATAGTTTTTAATACGATATTAACATTGTAGTACATTCTCCCACTAAGGCTGCGGTCCCACTAGCCGAATAACCATGGTTATTATAACCTTTTCTTTGGAAATCGC